>JAKTPV010000025.1:0-137633 GCA_030556335.1 Myxozyma vanderwaltii
AGAACCAGGTGCTCTTTCTGTGCTTGCAGTATCATACCCTCTTCCTGTATTAGATCTGATACCTGTCCAGCGCAATGGTCAGCCACGGAGTGTCCTTGGTGATATGCGGCCTTCGTCTTCTCGAAGAGATCCTTCTGTGTTTGAGCTTTCTTCCAAGTGAGCTCCCCCAGTGTTAAAACAAAGCCCATGAGCAGATATACATTAGTCCTCATATAATTGGCTACAGTTCAGCGTAATCACGGCTGGAGAGAAAGCAAGGTATATAATAAAATACTTCCTTAGTTAAACCATGGTATATAATTAAATGTATCCTTAGTTAAAACATGGTATATAATAAAATATTTCCTCCGAAGGGGGAACTATTTTCCCCTTCGGATCAATATTTCCTCCGAAACATTATTTAAAAATAACCATTATATTATAAGAAGGATATTATACAAATATAGAATAATTAGAATTAGAATAATTTTAATTAAAACATGTATAAAATATAACCTTTCCATTATATAAATTATGGAAGTATTTCAATTATGACATTCCCCCCATAGGGGGAGGATGTTCATCTCCGCCTTAGGAAGGACATATTATAAAATAACTATTATATCATATGAAGGACATTATATAAATTATGAAAGTATTTCTATTATGACATGTTATGAAATAACTATTATATTATATGAAGGACATTATATAAATTATGAAAGTATTTCAGTTATAACATGTAACATGTTATTAAAATTAACTTTTACATTATATAAATTATGGAAGTATTTCTATAATATTATTAAAATTACCATTATATTCTATAAATAACATTATCGGGACCTTTATTAATCTGGAGCCCAGCTAGAAAGGACTAATATGCGAAGTTTTCAGGCTGATTTCATAGAGGTGGCAGAAGATGATACAATAGTGGTTGAGTCTTCTACAGTTGCCTCTCAATTGATAGAAGGGCCAGTAACCCAATTAGAGTTAGGATTAGATTTAAGTTGTGATGTGGTTGCGGAGGAGGATTAGCCCATGCAGAGTCCTAGTTAAGAACATGTTGTGTTGTGATAAAATAGACTTAAGAATCTAGTCTGTATTGTGGTGGAGGAGAGCAGGATAGTGTCAATGTGCAAACTAATGGAAAGGTACTGTACTGTGGCGCAATTTGTGGCTAATTTTCCCAAAAAGGAATGGCGTCGGTCGATATAGCAATTCGGTCGGTCGATTTAGGTAGACCCTTTAATTACACACATTATCTTGATTTTATGTTTCATCAATATCTTGTGTGTGTGTGTTGTATCAATTATATTCATTCAGGAAGAATTGTAAATATCCTTTCGATATGGAGCACATAAAAGAAACCTCAACAAAATACTTTCCAATAAAGGAGAAATCTGCTGAAGAGAGAGAGAGAGGGGAGGAGGTGGGTGAGAGGGAGGAGGGGAGTACTCTAATGACCATTAAACATAGGGTTTAACTAAATTTACAAAATGTATTACTAAATCTCCATTATGCCTTTTCCCTCTGGGCAAGCTTGGGCATGCTGACTGCTTAGCCACAATATACATACCACAACACAGTTTCATACTTTGTTGGCATTCTAGATAGCCCAACTAAGTCAAATTGCTATCAAATTTAAATTTTCAGTCAAATAGCCCTTCTGTCGAAATGCATTACTGTGAAAAAAATGCTTTCCAGAAGATGTTGCAGGAACACTCACAGCTCCCTGCAAAAGATCAGCCTTCTTTGTTAGGGTCTTGCAACTGTGTGATTTAAGCTGCATGTGGAGTACTGTGTTACGATATTATTGGCAGTGGCAACAAAATAGCACTATGATCAAGCTCGAGGACTATATATCCTCACTGGTACACCATGCACCCAGAGCCTGGAGCTTTTTTTTTACTTGTCCAATTTCACCCTCTTTCTGTATTGGACCTCATTCAGGTTAGGAGCTGGCCATGTGGTGCCCTCATTGGCATATGGCCTTCAACTATTCGAAGAAATCCTCCTATCTTAATGTTATAATACAAAAAGAGAGAATAATAGTATAATAAAACAAATAAAACAAATAAAAATTTAAAAAAAAAACATTTTCTTTATAGAACACGTTATGGACATAATCAACTACTTTAAATAATCCATTTAAATCTGTCTACTACTTCAGAAATACTTTCAAGATTTGTATTTCTTATCAAATACTATAACTCAGGAAAATATTAAATATTAAATATTAAATATAAATTCAAGTGTAACATGGTCAATAGGATATAACTTGAAAAGAATTAAAAATAGCGAAGCATTCCATCAATAAGAGCATTCCCTTTGAGCTCTTCCAGTTCAACTCCCCCAGCGTTAAATCAACCTCATAGACAAACCCTCCTATAAATGGCTAGAGTGCAGGGTATTTTATGACTGGACAGTGGGCATCAGGACCTATATGAACCTCAACCTTAACTAAAAGACTGTATATGCGAGATATTCAGGCTTGTGTGATAGATGTGGTAGAAGAGGTTTCAATAATAGTCAAGCATTCTACAGCTGCCTCTAGATCGATAGACAGACCAGTAACACAGATATGATCATAATTAGATTATTAATCTGTGGTTGTAGTGGAGTAGTGATCAAGCGAGAATTATAATTAGAATTATGTTGTGTTACAGTTGAATTAGAACTAAAGATCAGGGCAGGAAGATGTCAATGTGGAAAGTAATGAAAGTGTACTAAAATGTGGTGCTATTTGTGGCTAGTACGTCCAAAACGGAAAGGCGTGATGAAGATTTCGTGACATTGCCACCATTTTAATATGTACCCTAAGCAATAAGCAAACAGTCACATGACCAGGTACGGTTTGGCCTCATTAAGGAACATCTGTATTTCTTACGATCACATGACCTGCTGTTCAACCGGACTGGATTATGTTACATGGTCAATTCTTCACCTGCACGCCAATTGCCATTTTGCTTGCCCGGCCCGGAATCGTTGCAGGCATTCGACGCTCATTTCGCGCTATCATTGCGTGATTAGAAGCCTTTGTAAAATTGCTGTGATGTCTACTCGTGCACTCATTCGAGAAATTACTGTCCCTGCGCAAATCCCGGACCCTTTTACGATAGGTGTTTCTGATCCGCAGCTCAGTTCTACCACTGACGACGCCATTCATTGTACTTTGAAGAGACATCTTGTTGCTCTTTTAGATAGAAAGTCGGGGGCCTCGGGGCTCGAGGATCCTACCGCTAGGCATATCAACTGTTCTCTTGTTTGCTCTCGCACACCGGTAGCCGCCAGAAATAAAATGCTTGATCCCGTTCGACGGCACCAAGAGCTGAAATTGTTGTGTAAGTTAGGAAGTAAGAGCGGATATGGCTCAAATCTGGGACCGAAAGTGTGGAAGCTGTCCGATAAGAGCCCTAGGAAAGCATGACAACGCTGTAAGCAGTTGCTATATCTGACAGGTTCGCAAATCCTACTCTGTTGCTTTATGATTGGTATTGCATGACCCATATAACGCATTGTCCGCGAATCACGACAAGAGCATTCATCATTTTCATCACTGTTCATAAGTTCACGCATCCTGGCGAATATCGCTTTCTTTCTTTCTCTATTGAAATGCCCTTCAACACTTTCAAGATCAGAAACTAATGGAAGCAGACAAAGAGGAAAGTAAATTCGAAAATTCGGCATGAATAAATTAGAAAGAATTTTAGCATCTCAAAAATATGGGCTAGTTGGCGTTTGCGCTGCCGAAATTTTAAAGAAGCTGCTAAATACCTACTAATGAAAAGTCAGCTGTACTATTGATACGCTGTTAAAATCGTGATTCATGCCGATTCTGAAAGGTGAAAATGGGAGATCACGGATGAAACGAATCTTAAACGAACATGTTCTTCTAATACGAGCATATTTTGTCTTAGCCAGAATCGGGTTTTGTTTGTGATTACAAGTGAC
This sequence comes from Myxozyma vanderwaltii, assembly GCA_030556335.1. NCBI lineage: Eukaryota > Fungi > Ascomycota > Lipomycetes > Lipomycetales > Lipomycetaceae > Myxozyma > Myxozyma vanderwaltii. The sequence continues at coordinate 3,934 of JAKTPV010000025.1, forward strand.
GGGATTACGAAGAAGCGTGTGCTCGGTTGTTGAGCCACCGGTTTAAAATTATATATGTCATTTGGTTCTCTTCTCGGTCATTGCACTAGCATTGCGATGGAATATGAATTCATCCAGAAAAGAGGCACAGAGTCATTGTTCTGACAAGTGGCAGTGGGCTGAACAAATACACTTTTCCAATGCGACGGCAGTTAGTGATAGTTGTAGCTGTATAGTTAATGGGCTAACCATAACAACAAGATATTATCAGATCCTACCATACACGCGCTCTCGGCCAATGTAGATACAATACAAGGTGCTTAAGCGCTGAGCCCTTGAACACCGACCTGAGATCCGGCGGAGACGCGGCAGCCGGCGGCCGCTTAAAAGGGCGAACTTAAATTATCTTATCAAAGCACTGGGCACATTTGATGTCCAACCTATCTCTTCGCTTCCTTCTTTTTATAATTATCGTGGTTTTCTTGTTTTCGGTAGTATAACGGGCACTACTTCAGTGATAGGAATCTGTCCATTTAATACCTAAAGCGCTGGCCAACTGTCAATTCAGCAGCAATCTATTCTTTCAAAAGTTATGGATTTTGATCTAATCGTTACCAATGGAGTAGTAGTGACTGCTTCAGGCACACTGCACCCTCCCAATAGCGACATTGCTATTAAAGGCGGTGTAATTATGAACATTGGACGCGGTCTTGTGGCATTTGCAGGAACGAATACTAAGGTCATTGATGCTGAAGGTGCCCATGTTACCCCTGGAGGCGTCGATACTCATGTTCACATTTCACAAGGAGCAGGCGGTGTAACTATGGATGGGTTCGACACTGGCACCCGTAGTGCTATTTGCGGTGGAACTACTACTGTCGTTTGTTTTGCTGCGCAAGAAAAATGGGATGAAGATGTATTAAAAGTCGTTGCAGATTATCATGCCAAAGCGAAATCTCAGGGGGGAACTTATAGCGATTATGGATTTCATTTAATCCTTACAAATCCCTCTCCTGCTGTGCTGGATGAGCAGCTCCCAAAACTTCGGAATGAGGAAGGCATTTCAAGTGTCAAGCTCTATATGTCATATGACAACAGACAACTTAATGACGCTCAGATTATGAGCGTACTTCAACGCACGCGGGCCTTGGGTATGACTACAATGATCCATGCCGAAAATTGGGATATGATCAAATTTATTATCAAGCAGTTAGAGGAACGTCAGCAGACTGATCCCTTTTTTCACGCAGTGAGCAGACCTCCATTGGTGGAGAATGAAGCTGCTTATCGCGCAATTGCAATTGCCGAGCTGATGGACACGCCAATTTTACTTGTTCACATCTCTACCCGTTCCTCTAGAGACCACGTTCGAGCAGCCCAGACTCGTATGCTACCTATCCACGCTGAAACCTGTCCCCAGTACTTATACTTGTTGTCTGATGTGTTAAAAAAGCCTGATTTTGAGGGAGCCAAGTACGTTTGCTCACCACCCGTTAGAGATGATCCTTCTGATATCGACGCTCTCTGGGAGGGAATTGCCAATGGTACTTTTACAACCCTTTCTTCGGATCACTGTCCATCTTGCTGGGACCATCCGCAGGGCAAAAAACTCGGACTGAACGAGGAAACTAAGGTGGCACGTTTCAGCGCTATACCGAATGGATTGCCAGGTGTGGAGACTAGACTTCCGCTGGGCTATCAAGGTGTGACGGATGGAAAAATCAGCGTCGAGAAGTTTGTCGAGGTTGCGTGCACAAACCCTTCAAAGCTTTACGGATTAGAGAAAAAAGGAGTTTTGGCTCCGGGATATGATGCGGACATAGTGATATGGTATCCTAAGGATCAAGTGCGAGTACCTATCCAGAATTCACAATTGCATCATCGAGTTGATTACACTCCTTATGAGGGCTTTACACTTAATAACTGGCCTCGATTCACTATACTTAGGGGTCATGTAGTTTGGGACAGAGACAATGTGGATGGCGGTTTAGTTGGCAAGCAAGGATATGGCCAATTCATAAAGCGTGCTGGAAACATGCTCCGTCAGCCTCGAGATGTTTGGGTGAACCAATGGCGACCACATGGAAACTAACGAGTTCTAAGCTCTCTGGCAACGCGAGTAGTGTACAAAGAACTTAAATAACAATAATAATAATTTACAGCGCTTCTCGACTTCATCTGATCAACGCTTTCTTCCAACGACTTGATGCTGCTAATCACTCCTGAAGAGCTTGATGGCCTAAGATTGTTGATTACGAGGCATTGCGTAGCAGGTACTAGGGACCTGGAGATGTAAATTTTATGGTGGTCGCCGGCATCTTTTGGGCTGCCAAACTTTCCCATTGAGCGCCTTCTAAATTCACGGCGAAGGAGGCTATTCTGAATTCCTGACTGGACTGGGTTTGTCCTCGATAGCCTGTCGCTGCCAGCTTCAAAATTTTATTCTTTTAAGCACAAATCATCACAAGTGATCACAGAGGAATCCTTGTATGCTTGTAGTCGTTGAGTTTTTCATGACCCCAGGGCACGAGATTTTATGATTCTGTGGCAGTAGCTAAGTGCGGTTATTTTTGACTGCTGCTTGATGCAGAGTTGAAAGGATCTTACGGCTTTATTGGCATGCGACGCAGTCGTGTCGGCAACGCTGGGATTAGGTGCGGAAATGGGGTGAACAGTATAATGAGGAAGGATTTTCTCAATTTACAGGCAGCAATTCCACTTGCATCAAATTTCAATATTATTGCGCGTGCCAAACTACAGTCAATATACAGCGAAGGAATAAGCAGGACCAAATTTGTGATCGCAGCATTAATATTCCAAAAGTAAGTCAGACTGTAACAGAATTTCTCTAGCTCTTCAATACTTCTCGAATGTAGAAAATACACACAAAAGCATCGTAAAGTGTCCATGCTCTTACGTCCAGTGAAGCGCGAAAGCGCGAAGGGCGCCTCATCCAATCGCTAAATAGAAGGCAGTCGAAACAAGATTGCAAGTGAAAGGCGTAAACTTCAGAGCTGGATACAGTAGTGAGATGTGATTTTCTGCAGGATCAAAATATTAGAATCTAAAAACTATTACATTACGCGTCTGAGCCGAAACCAATAAAGTCGGCATTATTGTTTAAGAAGAGCAGGTTATTTTAAGCCGCACATTGACTAAGAAGAATTAAGACCTACGCTAATTCTGCTATTTTGCTGAGTTTCAATATCTAAAACATGTTCTAGCGCGCGTTATATCAATCAAGTGCATTTACCAAAATTACTATTTTATTTCAGCGAATATTTTCCTATTCACTATTTTTCTTTTATAGTACTAAATTACGTTTATTCTTTTAGTAACCAAATCTTTCATTATCAGCATCTAGTTCAGTGTGTGCACTAAAGCTCCATCAGAAAATTCTTAAAGTTTTAGAGTTTCAGACAATTAAGCAAGGTAAGTAGACGCCGAAACATTACCACCACGCCCGGTCCAGTTAACGTGAATATCAGTCTTAGCAGGGTACTTCTCCGACACAAACTCGGGAAGAATGTGGAAAGTGTGAGCACCGAAGTAGTCACGCTGCGCCTGGAGCAAGTTGGCAGGGAGACGAGCCGATCTGTAGCCATCATAGAAAGACAAGGCTGTAGTAAAGGCGGGAGTGGGGATACCCCAGAGCACAGCCTTAGCGACAGTCTGGCGCCACGAATCCTGAGCCTTGGTGATAGCATTCTTGAAGAAGTCGTCAAACAGCAAGTTCTCAAGATCAGGGGTCTTGCGGTAAGCGCGGGTAATATCACCCAAGAAAACGGAGCGAATGATACAACCACCTCTCCACATGAGAGCAATAGCGGGGTTGTTGAGGGTCCAGCCATACTCCTTACCAGCCTCTCTGATCAACATGAAACCTTGAGCGTAGGAAATGATCTTGGAAGCGTAAAGAGCCTGCTCAAGTTGATCAACTAACTCCTTCTTGTCGCCAGAGAAGGCAGGAGTAGGTCCAGGGAGAACCTTGGAGGCAGCAACACGTTCCTCCTTGATGGCAGAAAGGCATCGTGCAAAGACAGCCTCTCCGATAAGGGTGACGGGCATTCCAAGGTCTAACGCGTTGATAGCAGTCCACTTACCGGTTCCCTTCTGTCCGGCTCTATCCATGATTTTCTCGACGAGGGGAGTTCCATCCTCATCGTTGAAGTAAAGGATATCACGAGTAATTTCGATCAAGAAAGAGTCAAGAACACCCTTGTTCCACTCAGTGAAGACATCGCCAATCTCCTTGTCGGTGAAACCAGCACCACGCTTGAGGAGATCATAAGCCTCGCAAATCAATTGCATATCACCGTACTCAATACCGTTATGGACCATTTTAACAAAATGGCCAGCTCCTTCATCACCGACCCAGTCACAGCATGGCTCGCCATCAGTCTTGGCAGCGATATCCTGGAAGATGGCCTTGATAGCAGGCCACGCCTTCTCGTTTCCACCAGGCATCAAACTGGGGCCGTAACGAGCACCCTCCTCGCCTCCGGAGACACCGGAGCCGACAAATAAAAGTCCCTTCTCGGCCAATTCCTTGGTGCGGCGATTGGAGTCAGGGAAGTGAGAGTTGCCGCCGTCGATAATAATGTCACCGGCCTCCATGTGGGGGATAAGAAGGTTGATGAAGTCATCAACAGCCTGTCCAGCCTTGACGAGAAGGATGACACGACGAGGCTTCTTGAGTTTGGCGCAGAGCTCCTCAATGGAGTGAGCACCAACGATACTCTTGCCTGCGACAGGGGGACTAGGTTAGGCGGTACATAGCAGTAAGATTCCAAAACAACAAACATACCCTTAGCCTCGTTCTCGAGGAAGTGATCGACCTTCGAGACGGTACGGTTAAAGGCAACGACAGTGTAGCCGTGGTCGGCGGCGTTGAGGATCAAGTTCTATCAAGCAGCAAAAGTTAGAGGCCGTAATCAGACGGAGAAGAGAGACCGTATGTAATTGCGCAAGCTGGTCCGCTTCGATCTAAGTGCTTTCGATTGACTGGTCTCCCGAAGGAGGTTACAGCCATTCGGATCGCAAAGACAGACAGCGAGCGCAATTGAGTGGCAGCTTCAGGCCCGAGAAAGGGGTTGGGTGGTGACGTACCTGACCCATGACGGCCAGACCAATGAGACCAATATCTGCAGGAAACGGAGAAAAAGACTACGGTCAGGAGGGACACAACAAGGTAGCAATTGGAGACGCATTGAGTCTCTGCGCAGCCAATTGCGAAAAAGAGACGAGAAAGAACATACCACCACTAAAAATGCGAAAGGTGCCATGAGCCCGCCGGCGATGCCAGCGAGGACGCGCACCCGCAGTCGTTAGCAATCCGCACAAAGGCAATCACAATCACTGAAGCGCGAGACGCGGACAGGCGACTACGCACAGGCAGCAGCAGCAGCAGCAGCAGCAGACAGAAGAGACAAACATACACAGGTTCGGACATTGTTAGCAGACGGAGAAGAAGAGTGGATGAACGGGGGAAAAGAGTGCAGCGAAGCGGGTTGGGCAAGAAAAGAGCAGAACAGGCGCGGACCGGACTGCACCGAGTATTTATCTGGAGCGGACGAGCCAGCCTGTTGCGTCGCCCGGCCTCCTCGGTCACAAATCCTGGCTCATGTGCGCCCCACGCCTGGCTTATGTAAACTCTCCTTGGTCATCACTTATGTCACCCGATGTGCTATGCAGACTCTCCGCACGCTCTCCGCTGCTCCCTCCCGTTCCCTGCCAGTCCTGTGCGCGCGCAACAGCAGGATTCTGTTCGCCGGGGCATTCGTAGTTTCGGCAGTGCATGTTGGAAATGTCTACGGAGCCGGCGCCAAACGCGGCGAAGGACCAGAGTGCCCCGGACAAGCGATGAGCGCCAGCTTGTGCGGCGTGCCGGGCCTGTGTCTTCCGCCGGCGACGAACAGACATGTCCGGACGTCCTCCTTCCTAAGACCGCCAACCCTCTCAACCGCGTAGAGCAGAGCAGACTGCTAATTCCAGCACTATCACTAGCACTGCTGCTGCTGCTGTGGTGAGTGCAGTATGGTTGCTAGGAATAGCGCCAACTGCTTTCGGGGGGAGGCAACGGACCCTGAGCATTACGCCCGCGAGGCTTCTTCCCAGTGGTTGACATCGAATATTAATTAAGCGGATCCACACTCAGGTCCTCAGAAAACATACGCCATAAAAATACATCACACACACACACCACAAAATTATCAATCGGTTTTACATAATCATCCCTCAACCTTCTCTCCCTGCTAGTCCTGCAAGGATCGCTAAAAACAGCCGCGCCCGTGCCCCCCACTTACTCCTCACTCAAACCCCTCAGTTACTACTAGGCGTGTGCCCTCCTTCAAAAAGGATATCACCAACGTCATCGTACCCAACTGCCCCCTCGTTGGCACCACTGCCTCCATCGCCATTGACAACTGAAGATGGCGGTAGTGAAACTACAGCCGTACCATCGTCCGTACTGCTCACTGGACTAGTCCAGAAATCATTAACCGAGCCCACATCCAAAGGGTAAAACTCCGGCTCCTGCTTCAACGTGATCTGCTGCATATTGGTGTGCGGGTGGTTATACGGCTTGGGGTTGTGCGACAGCATCGACGCGCTACTAAGAAGCGAGACCTCATTCGCGGCCGAGGTCGAGGAAAACTGCCGCGGCCCCTGCGCTGGTGTTGGCTGTATTGGTTCCTGTTTGGAATACTGCGATTGCTGCTGCTGTTCAATATTAGATGGAACGGCTGCAAAAATAGACCAGACCGTCTTTTCCAGCCGCAGTAGCGCATACTCAAACATCCATGCTGCTCTAGAATGAACTCGCAAGTGCCACTGAAAACTCTCTCTGTAGTCTTTGTATATTTTGGCCTCTTCCTCTGATATTGACGTGACCTCTAGTAAAGAAATAAACTGACCAATCTCGACCAAACAATCGCGAGACGAATGAATCCAAAATGCTTCTAGATATTCTGCAGATAACGATCTCACAAAGTTTACTGCAGCATTCGCTCGATCGTTCGCTGCGGTGCGGAATTGCACCACAACCACCGTATCAGTGCATCCCTCTAGAGCGCGAAGAATTGCTCGATGTAGCGTTATCTCAACTGTGTAATACGCCAAATGAAGATACCCCGTAGTGCAAAGGCGCTTGTTGACAACATTTGTCGGCTTCATGTATAAGCAATCAGAGAGCCCAGTGTGCCATTGTCTAAGCTTTAGCTGCAAAGGCTTAGCTAAATCAAACACAGCTTGTGCATCACGGATCTCACGCTTGTACCTTGTGTATTCCGCAAAGAAAAAAGTCTGCAAAATTTCAGACAGGATTGAAGTCAGCCTTGAGATTTCTATCAGCAGTTCTGCTCCATTGTCAACCCCAAATGCAGCTGAAAGCTCGGCGCAAAAATCATCCAAATCAAGCATTGGAACCACCCAGTTCTTTTCATCTATATAGCTAGGGCGTCCATGACATAGCGCAGCCCACCTATCTTGAACATATAGTGCCCACGCAACTCTTCGCCGCTGTGGAATTTCCCAAGAAGGAATATACCACCGACTGCAGTCAAGGTGCAAACCAAGAGCCTGCGCAACACCAACCAGTTGTGCCGTAAAAGCGGATACTTGCGTCTTCCCGAGCTTGAATCCACCATTGACGGATTCTGGTTTTCGCTGTAACAGTAGCAATCCCGCCTGTACCGTCGAGAGGCGCGCACGATGAAGATGTCGTTGAATAGCTGTAAATGCAATGGAGTCCAGTTTGAAAGAATCTGGTTGAACATCGGCATGCGACAAATCGTGATCATAAGTCCACCAATTCAGTGCGAGTGAATAGACAGCTGCGAGCAGAGGCGGAGAAATTAACTTTGAGGACGCTTTATACTGTGAAAGAAAGTACGTCTTTCAGAGCTGTTAGTAGGTGTTTCCAAATAAAAAAAAACCAAAATCTCACCTTATGTATAATTGGATACGATGGGTGAACTATACGAAAGTAGAGCGCCACAAGCTTTGGTCCATAGGGCTTCACTATACTTTCAATCTCGTCGACCAACTTGTGGTCTTCCTCTAGCTCTTGGTCAACCGTCATTAAAAAGATGGCATCATTCGACACAGGTCGCAAATAATTCGACTTTGAGATCTGTAACCGCTCTCCTGCCGCCAGAGAGATGCGATGAACGAACTGATATTCATGATCCAAAAGATTAGGTCCCACAAGCTCCGAATATGCAGCTTCATTCATACCGACGGAGCTGGCGTTTGAAATTGGATCCATGATATCAGAGCCTTCTGCATAAAGTTAGCTTAGGAAAGAGTAGAGTGGAAATGAATTAGCATACGCTCATCGACAATATCTGACTCTAAGTCGCCTTGAGGATTAGATAGGCGCGGCCGTTTTGTCAGTACTGCGCTATCGCCTCCTTTGTCGTCAATTGGTTTATGATCCAACTCGTGGGTCAAGGCCTGGCGCTCAGTGGAAAAAGATTGCCGGGTTTCAGCTGAGCTCTGGGGATGTTGTGGGTGAGGTTGTTGCTGCGACTGGCTCTGTACATTCTGTGTTTGTGATGCGGTGGTAGAGGGCGCAGGGGTGGAAGAAAGAGACTGAGCGCCAAGCTGGGAAGTCGACGAGGCAGAAGGAGTCTGCCGCCGGCGGGTTGGCGGTTCGAGAACAAAGGTGCAAACCTCGTCGTGGGAGACGCACATCGTGCAGATGGCTGCTCCTTCGGGGCGCAGACAGCGTGTCTTGCGTCTGCGACAGCCATCGCACGGACGCTCTCTGCGGTTGCGTGTGTAGAAAGGTCTGTTGATGTTTCCCGGGGCAAGCGCGTTAAGGGCAGGCGACGACGCGGAGCTGGTCCACGACGGCGACGCGACGGAAGCAGGTGTCGCGGAAGAGGCAGCTGAAGCATTGGCAGACTCATACGTCAATGTCGATACTAGAGGTGCTGTTGCAGTAGCTGCAGGTGTCAAGCCTGGAGCAGAGGAGGAGGACGAGGACGAAATCGATGACGGTGCTGGTGTCGGCGAGACGGTCTTGTCGGCGGCGGCGGAGAGCGTGCCCTGGGAGGCTTGCGGGGCCGCCACAGACGAAGGCATGTTCTGCAAGAGATCTGCACCGAGCGCACGCTGCAGAGATGTCGGCTGCGCCTGCATTCGACTGCTGGCGCGGAAAACTCAGGGCTTTTGGGCAGGCGTTTGCTGGCCCGCGATGCTTTTCACGGTGGAGTGGAAGCATCGACGTTGTGTTGGCATGTGTGCAAGGGTTTCGTGTCGTGGTTGCGTCGCTTCAGACGCAGAAAGATCGCGTCCTCGTCAAGGCTCCTTCCTCCATCCCCGATCTTTGTTGCAAACAACCAGTCTGCATCCCAGCTTGTTCGTGCGTTTGGTCTGGTGGCACCGCTTTGTTCTGGATTCAGTTGTGAAATAGCTGCTGCACTGGTTCTCCGTAGCAATGGACAGGTCGAACAATAAGTCGCTGCCCTCGGGCCTGGCACCTCTCTTCCGATATGCGCGCTCTTTCAGAATCATGCACATGCCTCGCGCAATGCGCACAATCGCTGTTGTTTTTACGGTGGCTGCTCTGTTTTTGCTGTTTTGTTTTCTGCCGACTTCTGGCACTGCCGCGCTCGCCGACTATATGCTGCCAGGAGATCTTGATCCGCCTTTTCTTCAAACTGCCTCTCGTCGCTGCCCCGCGCACGTCTCCAGCCAGCCTCGTCATGTTCTCACGTCCATTTCAAATCCCTTCATGACGGCCATGCGTATCAATTTCAATATCGTTGGTCAGGCTGCTACTAACAGCAAAGAGGCCACTAATGCTCGTTTCAACCCAAGCATCCTGCCTCTGCCCTACAAATCAGACTATCCCTACGTTGGCTTTGCTAGCCAAGTCAAGGGCAGTACCTACGAGCTCTACTCGTGCTTTCTTACTCGTGGGCAAAAGACCATTTCCAAACGCATTGGCCTGCAGTGTGCCACAGAACCGGTTCAAGTCATTCTGACTACTCCAGAGTCTGGTGAATGTCGCGAACACATTTATCTCGGTCTAAAGTCTGGTCCTCAAACTCCTCGCGTGTTCTTTTCTTCAGACGGTACTCCCCTTCTCATATACTCAGGAAATTCGGTTGATGGTTGCATTGGTGTTTGGATGGTAGATTTACGTTCTGTGTTCCCGTCTCTAATGGAGTACTTCCCTGATCCACCACTTGTCTACGCAGACCCTTTTGAGCTACATCGTCCAGAACCAGTACGAGAAATGGAACAGAACTGGTCTCTTATGTTCGATGCCAACAAAACCTTTATACAGCAAGATCTATATCCTAGAGTTTACTCATCTATTGGCTGGCAAACACGCAATCTTGCGCCCCGCTCCTTTAAATGCATTAATGCGCTCGTGGAGAACAAGAAATCCGCTGTACTTCGTCAGGCAACGAATACACTCAGACTCTCTTTATGCGAATTCCCCTGTACTGCAACTGACGAAAATACGGTTTTGATTTCAATCATTCACGTCAAATATCAAGAAGGTTACCGTCCTTATTACGAACGGCGGGCAGTAATGACGGCAGCTCATTTTCCATTTGATGTTATCGGAATATCTCCCCCTTTGATTTACACAGGAACCGACGAGCAGGATCTCATTTATACAACCACCCTTGCCTGGGACTCTCGCCAGTCGCCTCGCAAAGACCGAGAAAATGTCTATTCAATGGATCTTGAAAAGTACAAGATTAAAGTTGCGACGGATACTGCAGATGTGGAGGAAGAGGATGATGATAGCGCAGAGAAAGAACAGAAAGAAAATACTTCCTCTCCAGATAAAGCATCCAACGATACGCCCGAAAAGGTCAAACAGGATAAGCGAGCACTTGAGAAGCGGCTGAGCGACAAAAAACTAAAAGAGATTTTGTCTATCCAACAAGCCAATCGCGACCCATCCAGAGTCTATGAAAATTGGACTGATAACCCGCAGTTGAGAGGTCATGAAAGCGACTACTACCATGGATATCTGAACGATATTGTGTTGATTGGCTTTGGTATCGAAGATCGCGAAGCAGCTGTGTTGGATGTTCGTGCGTCAGACCTGGTTGAATGTATTAAGAAGTGTTTAGAGTAAAATGGTTTAAATGGTTTTGTATTAGCCGATATCTATCTGGTAGATTCTCGCCTTGAATTTCCCAAATGCTTTATTTTTTGTGTTTTGCATTATGCTTTCAATCTCGCGTTTTGTTTCTTGTATTTGGGTTGCCACATTATTGGGTTTGTGTATTCGCTACTGTATTTTTTAAATGACTCCAAAATTTGCGTGCATTTTTACACATTTACGACACTTTTCTGCTATGCCGTACAGATCCAAGATATAGAAATGTGATACGGCAATGCATATTGAGTATTTGGAAAACGAAGGGCACTTCGAAAATAAAACTAGTCAAATGAGCTGATTAATGTCGAGATATCGGTCTCGCGTATGCTATGCACTTTTGTTAATCAAAGGAGGCGCGCTCCTGCTTTTTCTTGTCAATTGCAGCTATTCGCTCCTGTAGGGTGAGTTTGCGATTGCGAGTCTTCTGCGCATTAGCCCAATCAACACCTGCTAATCGCCCTTGACTATTAATGGCCTGGCTTGCTTCGTCTCGCTTCACTAATTGGCCTGGATGAAGTTTGATCTGCTGTCTAGTGGTGCCAATCAAATCTGCCTCTATAAAGCAAAATCGTCAGTACCTTATAAATCAGTAATGTGCGCACCAGGGATGGAGGACTTACCTTGATTAAACAGCATATTTGTTCCTATGAGATCCTCCCATTCACCTTCATAGACTCTTGTACCAAGCGATATGAGGGGATGATTTGAATGCAAATTTATTATTTGAAAGGTGGAAATTTCGTCTAAGGACTGTGGTGTCGAAGAAAGGTCCAGAGGAATGTAAAAATCCTTCAAATAACAGGTTAGCTAATCCGCGAATTAGCTAGATGGTCTATGTAATGCAATTACCACATCGTCATTATTCTGGTCATTTCGACCACCTTGACTATTCTGCGACATCTGAGAAGGCGTAGGAAACGTAGTATCTCCATCTCCGGCATTGCCGGCATCTCCAAAAATATCATCGTCTTCTGAGTTATCTTTTTCGTTATCTGCTCCGTCGTTGTCTCCGAAGACGCCGTAATTTACATCATCCTCGTCGTCGCTGTTGGCGTTGGATTCAGAGTCTCTCATTACCTCCTCTTCATCCTCCGCTTCGGATCTTAACTCCGAAGATGGGTCGACCATTTTCCCGCGATAAATATTTTCATTTACAGAAAATTAATTGGTACTTGTAACATATCTTGATTATGTGGCACCTATTTGCTTTGTCCTTGCAAATAAAACGGTAGAAGGAAAAGCGCTTTGTGCTTGTGGGTTGAATATCTGATGCGGCTGGAACTTTTTGAACAAACGAAAGCCTGTTACGCAGCTTACCGACCCCAGACGACTTTCGTTATTTTTGTTAAAAGAAGCTGGTCGTGACGAAACGAAGCAAAATATAGTATAATAAAATAGAATATTAAAATTAATTAAATACATAACAGAAAAACATTTTATAGGTAGAGGTCAAAAAATTAACAATAAGAGTGAAAATGAAGTAAAAGAAATACAAGAAACAAGAAAATAATAAAAACAAGGAAAACAGATATAAGAGAAAACAAAAAAAAAAAGAAAATAAAACAAAAAAAAATAAAATAAAACAAAAAAGATTGATTCGACCCAGGATCGAACTGGGGACGTTCTGCGTGTTAAGCAGATGCCATAACCGACTAGACCATCGAACCAATTTGATAAAATTGTCAATTTAGACACCTATGATCCCAAAATACTTTAAAACAAAAGTGAGGTATTACGAATAAATACTGCCTATATGCAGCGTGTGGTTATGTCCAGAAAAATAAGCAGAAAATAGAAACAGTTATACAGTTTACTTGACTCAACCTCTTTAAACAGAACAATTGTAATATTTCGAAATTGTTAAGGGACACGAATTTATTCTGACTATTGAGCATTGCTCTAGCACGCGGCGCCAATTTTAATTTTAACTCAGAGAGATACTTACTGCAGAAGAATAACGTTAATTTTCCAAATACTAATTTTACATTATTACGACAATATCATCAAAATTATATCTTGAAATTCGCGTGACAAACAAAGCATACATCTCCTCTCTTCTTCCAAATCTTAGAAGTGTGACAAAAAAAGTTCGAAACTTAAACTCCAAATTTACATAGTAATTAGGACTAACGATAAGTCACCGCCATATTTTTCAAACTTTATCACTAAGCTGTAGCGGTCGCCTTTACTTCTTTGATGGCATTTGCTAAAGCTTCCGCAATTCCAGCATGACCGCTTGGCTGATTGCTCTCGACCTCAGTCGGAGCTTCAACGGGCTCCTCGCCTAAAGCAACTGACTCAGGTACTCCACCATCAGTCGGCTCGCCTGCGTCTTTCGCTTCTGGTTCTGTCGATACCTCCTCAGGAGAGGCAGTTAAGTCGTCAGATACGATAGTGGGCTCATGATTGCTCTCGACCTCAATCGGAGCTTCAACGGGCTCCTCGCCTAAAGCAACTGAATCAGGTAATCCACCATCAGTCGGCTCGCCTGCGTCTTTCGCTTCTGGTTCCGCCGATACATCTTCAGGAGAGGCAGTTAAGTCGTCAGATACGATAGTGGGCTCACCAGTAGGTGCGATTTCATACTTATCCGCCACCTCAGACTCTATCACCTCCGGTTTCACATTTCCAGCCACACCGTTCACTATTGCAGTTGTTGAAGCAGCAGCAGAAGCAACTGCGCTTTCTTCTGGCTCATAAGATGGCACCATAACTTCTGGAACAACGGTTTCATTTTGTGAGGCGGCGGTGTCCTCAGCCTCTTTAACATCACTCTCAACAGAGGTAATGCTAGATTCCGGTACATGAACAGCAGCAGCAGTCTCTGCAGTAGTGTCGTCAAACTCTGAAGCAGGAACGGACTCGAAATCCGGTTCAACCTCAGGCTTCTCTTCTTTTGCGGCCTCAACTTCACCAGCAGGCTCTCCGCTGGAATCAGGAGCAGCTTCCGCTTCAGTAGCTATCTTCTCACTATCAGGAACCACAGCATTCTCCTCTTCAGGTTCGCTAATATACGGCTCTAAATCATCCTTCTCTGAAGTTATTTCAGTAGCATCGGCGATGTCAGAAGTAGCCTCAGGAGCAGCTTCAGATTCAACAGGCCCAGAGACGTCCTTTACTTCAGGCGCAAGTGCCTCTGCGGTTGCCTCTGCAGGTTCGACAGCAGTTTTCCTTTCGGCCTCTAGAGGTTCGATTTCTTCGCGAGCTTCGCTCTCGACAGCAGCTCGTTCGCCGACTTCTGGTTCAAGATCATCGACAGCATTCCGAGCCTCCGGAATTGCTACGTCTGCTGCTTTGGCTGCCTCTGCTGCTGCTCCTGTCACTGCACTAGAAATTACAGCAGTTGCTGCAGCTCCAACTTCCGCTGCTCTTCCGGCGTCTTCGGCGGCCCTTTCTGCTTCCTTAGCACGACGTTGTTCTGCTTTTTCTTCATCTCTGATGCGGCGTTGTTCTGCTCTCTCTTCGTCACGAACGCGTTTTTCTTCGGCCTTCTCAGCATCACGAGCACGCTTCTCCTCCGCACGTCTAGCCTTTTCAGCAGCACGCTCTTCCTGTCTGGTACGTTTCTCTTCAGCCTTCTGCTCTTTTTGAACACGCTTCTCTTCAGCTTTCTCAGCCTTAACGCGTTCCCGCTCCTGGCGAGCTATTTCATCTTGCTCGCGTTGCTCAAGAGCCTTCTCATTGAGCTCGTCAAGAACAGGCTGAACATGGCGCTGAGCAATAGCTTGAACTTCTTCGGGGTCCATAATCAGACCACCACCCAGATCAATTTTACCAACATTAGAAGAGTACTTTCCAGTGATTTTCTGCTCAGCATGTGCAGTTGCTGCAGCTAATAGCTCCTTGTTTCCCCAAACTGTATTTTCCCGAATGTTCTTGTCAATTGCTCCGAGCCTTGAATGTACATTTTTAAGAGCAGCTGAGATCAAAACTTCGTGCTTCTGCGCGTATTCTGCTTGTTCCTTAGCTCGCGCAGCACGTTCCCGCTCAGTACGAGCTTGGCGTTCAAGAAGAACACGGCGTGATGCAGTAGCAGCACCAGACGTCGCGGTGACAGCTTCAGCTTTGGTTTTACGTAAGGGAACATATGAGGGTGCGGCGACGCCAATTTGAGAGATCCGGGCCGCGGCAGCTCGTCGGGCAGCATCCTCAAGAGCGGCAATGTTGGGCATCGGAGTCTCTCGTGTGCCGGTGGAGAGAGAATAAGGGCCGGTAGATGGTGCTGGAGCTGGAGGAGCCGCGGGAGGATTTTCGTAAATCAACTTTGCGGCGCGCTGAGAGTACAACGACGGAGAGCGCTGGCCAGGTGATCCTGAGCCTGTGGCCGAGGTAATCGTGAATTTACGATCCTTCTGAAGAGCGGCAGCTAAGCGAACCGAGTCGTTGGGGTCGGGACGAAAGAGATCTTCGTATTGAGGTCCAGCAGCGTGCGAGCGAGTGGCAGCGTGCGAAGCATATGCGTGAGACGAAGGAGGCGAGTAGATAGGCTTCACAGCGCCGGAACTATCATAGGCTAAGACCGCGGCAGAGCCTAAACAAATCACAGGTTAGCACTTCCGAGAACTGCAGAACGAATAGAATCGCGAGTGAGATGGACCAGCACGCACCAGGTTTGGAGGAATCCATGCTGGCCGGCGGGCGCGACGGCAGCTCATGGGGCTTCGCATAACGAATCGGACGAAGAGCGAGTGAAGAAGGAGTAGCGGCCATGCCAGACGAGCGACGGGGCGCGGACGCGGCCGACGCCATGCTGGTGGTGCGGTACTGAGCCGGTCCATTCTTGAGGATGCTCTTGGGCCTTGAGGAGGCGGTAGAAGACGAAGAGGACGTAGTAGCTCCGGGATTGTCCGTGAGCTCGTCAGTGAATGTCGCTCGGCGGACAGGAGTATCTGAGGCGAGCATCGCAGGCATACCGAAAGGGGGAGGGAGGACAGCAAAGATGGGGGTGGTGAGAAGTGGAGGAGAAGGGCGCGGCGGTCGTGAAGAGGGCGGTGGGGCGTGACAGAGCACTAAACAGCCATTTGCGGGTTCGCCGCGCCACAGACAGCACACTTGTGGCGTACGCAGAGCCGTGTGGCAGTGCAGATCGGCGCCGCAAAAATCTACGTCATTGAGTGCACTGGCTGCTCATCCAACTGCCATCCAACGCGCAATTCGTGCAAAAAACGCTTGCGATGAGAAAGAATGATGGCAGAACTCGGCGACATCGGCCTGCAGGCTGCTACCGGCTCTACGGGCTACACGCAGTGGCTACAGGCTCGAACTGCCCGTTGTTGTGCAAATTCCTGTTCAAGGCGCTCTGCGATTTTGTTTGCCCACTAGTCCATTTCCGTCCAAACCTACCTCCGCCACAAAGCCACTATTAAACCTACAAAGAGAATATGCAAACAATGCAGGTATCTTGATAATGCAATCTCCCGCAGCTCTCGAGAAAGCTGTAAACAGACCCAAAGAGCAGCCAGCAAACCGCGCTCCCTGTACAGAATCACAGAAAGAGTTAAGAGCATAGCTATCGACTGTAATGGCAGTATTTCTGGTGCAAAGTTGCCTCGGTGCGTCAGCCCATGCAGACGCCTTATCAGCGCTTATCCGAGGGACGATAAGACAAAGGACACCTCAGGGTCTGGAGTTGAAATTCCATGATTTCTCTCTTTCCTGCTACTTTGATCTTCCTACCGTCGTGCTGCCGCGATCTGCAATTTCCGCTATATGCAATAGTCCATAGCCGTAGTCGACACTCCCAGTAACCTCATCTTCTCCATTGCCTTCGGACTAACATCCGGGCATGACCCCACCACAATCGTCCGCAAACTCGTATCCGAGTGCACTATCGTTCGCAGTCCATTGTCCGAAACGCTGGTACCAGAAATATCCAAGTACTTTAAATCAGAAAGCTCTTCCACCGCGACCAGATCACCATCGCTGACCGAGCTATTCTTACTTACGTTCAACCGTCGCAGCCTCGGACAGGTTTCCACGACCTGTTCCATCAACTCCGACCAGTGCTTCCCAAACTCCAAGCGTAAACAAGACTGAAGTTCCAGTGTATGCAGTCGCTCTCCGTCGCACATGGAAAGTATATTCACCAATGCGGAGTTCGTTAATACCGCTCCAGATCCAGACAGATCGAGAATTTCTAGTCCTCGAAACATGCTCTCAACTCCCGGGAGTCCCGCTGTTTGCTTTGCCTCTGTAATTGCATCAACGTCTGTTCCATTAAGCACGCTATTAGAAAGATCGACAGCGCCGAAGCCTGCTCCGCGTAATATCAGCCTACGGCATTCTGTTGGCACAAAAGGCATTATCCACGTCTTTGTATTTGACAAATTCAAATCCCGCAATTTCGTTGCCCGCCGTAAGTCAATACGGTGTACAAAATCGCGTCGCTCTGGAAACCTGCTCGGACGAATGTTGACCCCACAGCATGCGAGAACTTTTAGTTTCGGCATCCAAGAGGGTATTATATCCAGACAATCCTGATCTAATTCCTGCTCTTTGCTATCATTGCTACTGCCGCTGCCATGATCGCATATTCGAAATTCCAGCAACTCTGGAAATGCTGCAAAATCGTCTACCAAAGCACCGCCTTCTAGCCAATGCGGGACATTGAGCCTACTTCGGGCGTCATAATCTGACCAGCATTGAAGGATTTGTAGGTTTGGAAATAGGGGCTCTTTGCACTTGGTCCGGATAAATGCTATCAGCATCGGGAGCGCGTGCGCAGATATGTGTAGCTCCTTTAAGCGCCATAGTGTAGACTTGTCATTTATGCCTCCATCATTCCATTGCCGCAATACAAAATAAAGGTTATCTATTGCAAGCCCATTCAGATACGGCAGCTCGACCGGCCAAGTACTAAATATATCAACGCGCGCAGGCCGAAAATGTACCTCCACCCTTTCTTCTTCGTCTTCATCCGAGGAGGATGATGCTGACGACTCATCAGCCAAAAGCCATAGTCCAGGAGCCTTGAGCGAGTTGGTCAATGTATTGAAACTTCTCTCTGACAAAGTCTGGTGCAGAAATATCATTGCCCGTAAAGTACCATAGTGAACATTTTTTGTAGAATGGCAAGGAAAAAGTACAGAGGAGGTCAATCCCTTTGCCTTGTAAATGTACTTCAGGAGAAGCTGAGGAGTAACCCGATCTAAATCATAGCTACGAAAATCGAGATGCGCGTAGGCCGACGGATTGTAATTGATGAAGTCCAAAACCGCAGAATTCCACGCACGGGAAACGAGGCGTAAACTAGCGACAGTTGGAAAGCTCACAGCAGTAAGAATAAGATCAAATACCTCTGGAGGAAAGCACTCTTGAGGATCTCGTCGCTTGCCAAACGATCTCATTGTGTAGGCAGAATGCTCGACGCCGTCTAGTTATTTTCAGATCTGTGTTCTGTTGCTCCAGTTAGTGGCTCGCTTCTTTTCAGTGAACGTTGAGATTCTACTTTATTGCAATTGAAATTCCGTCAGTCTTCAACAGACCATGTGCTGTTGCGTGTAAGAAGAAGCTACAGGCCTGGTGCAGCTACCCCTGTGCCATAATGCCAGCGATGCGTGCCAATTGCGACCACATTTAGAAGAACATCACGAAGGAAAGGCTCACCTACAAACTCGCTATAGCGTTTACATAGCCAAATACAGGACATAAATTATGCGAGAATATACGACCGTATATAAAAGCAAGTAAGCGAATTAATTGGCTTTGTCAATATTTCCTGCTGCGGTATCGGATCCCACATCAGTGTACGCTTAGTCTCTCCAGGTCTGGCCCCAGCTGGCCACGAGACCCTTGCGTGCTGATTTGGCGATTTCTCCGCACTGCGCGAAGTCCCAGCGAGAGCGGAGCAGCCTTTTGCGCGTCTGCAGAACATGGCCAATTAATGCCAAAACCATGAAAAAGCAAATGCACACTTATTAGGGGTCTAACAGGCAGTTTCTAACGCTGGCAACACAACTTTGATAATTGCGCAGAACCAGCCGAGTGCTACGCACTATCACTACCCAAACGAGCACTACGTCACGAGATGCGGCGGATAGTCACGTGCGCAGAAGACAATTATTAAGAAAGTGCTCTGCAATTTATATGCACGCGCGTGCTAGGCAGTTGTGCGGTCTTTTCAACCTTCCATTGCGGTCGGCCATCTCGCGGCTCAGCACTAGGTCAGCAGTATCTTCAATATAAGCCATTGATCCACTCATATTCTCAATTTCCGCTTTTTGCATCGGTTTAGAATTTGAAAATGTCGGATCCTTCATCAATTAATGGTAAGCTCTGTTTTAATGACTGCGCAGTTCGCTAGTCCTAAGGTCATTTATCTGGGCTTGCGGCAGGGTATTGATCGCGCGTATGGTAAACTGTCAATTCTAACTTCATATTTCAGGCGGGTCAATTGTGGCGATGGCAGGTAAAGACTGCGTTGCAATTGCTTGTGATATGCGCCTTGGTATGCAGGCTCTCACTGTCTCCAACGACTTCCCAAAAGTGTTTCAATACAACAACTCCTTCATAGGCCTTACTGGCCTTGGAACAGACGTCACAACATTGTATGTTCGGCTATTTATGATCATCTTATCTGAAATTATCCGAGAGTGATTCTGACACTCCTTTTAGATCTGAGGTATTTAGATACAAGGTCAACATGTACAATTTACGAGAAGAGCGTGATATCGAGCCAGAAACTTTTGCGAATCTTGTGTCTTCTACTCTTTACGAAAAACGGTAATGCTTAATGTATGGGATTACTTCGACAGGCAAATGGTCTAATTCAATCATGACATAGTTTTGGTCCATACTTCGTTGGCCCAGTCGTTGCCGGAATAAACTCAAAATCAGGAAAGCCATACATTTGCGGTTTCGATTTAATCGGGTATGTATAATAATGAATATCTACTAGCATAGCTTCTCATAAATTTTTCAGATGCATCAACTTTGCGCAGGACTTTGTGGTTGGTGGAACTTCAAGTCACCAACTATTTGGAATGTGTGAAAGTTTATGGGAGCCAGATTTAGAGCCGGAAGATTTGTTTGAGACGATCTCGCAATCTCTTATGAATGCGCAAGATCGCGATGCTCTTAGTGGTTGGGGTGGAATCGTGTACATTATGTAAGTAATGTTAATATTTCGCTAGTTAGATAACGATAGCTAACAATGTTGTATAGAACAAAGGATAAGATTGTCAAACGATTGCTTAAGACTCGGCAGGACTAAGTTTGCATACTGTTCATTTCATGCTAGAAAGCGGCTTTCTTTTCACGACCCCGATCAATGGACTTAGAAACGTAGCATACAGGTCGATATTATACAGTTGGAATTCTCTCTGAAAGTTAAACAATACAATTTGTAGCATCCCACAAAATAAATGATAATCTATTTTCAATTAATATATAAATTTCTATGATCGCAGCTACGAGTTTCTCACAACTATTTACTCTGGCAAAGCAAGCGTGCCCTTATTTACTGTTACATTGCGTTTCCAATTACAACTCCTTTTCTTTCACTAACTCCACTTTTCCCTGCACAAATGTCCGCTCTGCAAATTTCAGAACTTCGTCGATCAAAATAACGGGAAAGCTGATAGCTAAAACCGCCTTCCATTCCAGCATGCTCAATGGTGAAACTGCAAACAACGTCTGAAAAAATGGAATGTAGATAATGGCAAAGTGAAGACACATGGAGAGAGCAATTGCGTACACAAGCGTCATATTTCGCCAAAGTGGCATCGTCAGCAAACTATCGGTCGCACTAAGCCCATTCATCGCATTGAACATCTCGATCACAACAAGGATAGAAAGCGAAACGGTCGATGCGGCTACAGCCATGTGGTTTGTGAACATCTCACATCCTAGCTCAGGATAGTCGACAGGACAGCTATGGAAATGTGTAAGCTCATAGAAGGAAATTTGGGGCCCCTCGCTGTTGAACATAAACCACCAAGCGTATCCAAAGACGGTCGCACCGCCTACATAAATTCCAATAACCATATATCTAAAGAATAACCACCCAGAAACAATTGGTTCGTCACGCTTGCGAGGCTTGCGTTTCATGATGTCATTGTCAGGAGGATTGAAGCCTAAAGCCGTGGCAGGTAATCCATCGGTAACCAAATTGACCCAAAGGAGCTGAACTGGGATCAGTGCCTCGGGCATTCCAAGTAAAACCGTGAGGAAAATAGAGACAACTTCACCAATGTTGGAAGAAATCAGGTATCGGATGAATTGCTGAGTGTTGTTGTAAATAGAGCGGCCTTCCTCAATTGCCGACTCGATAGTTGCAAAGTTGTCATCAGCAAGAACCATGTCGGCAGCAAGTT
The DNA here is from genome assembly GCA_030556335.1 of Myxozyma vanderwaltii. Lineage (NCBI taxonomy): Eukaryota > Fungi > Ascomycota > Lipomycetes > Lipomycetales > Lipomycetaceae > Myxozyma > Myxozyma vanderwaltii. The sequence goes on from JAKTPV010000025.1 coordinate 25,360, forward strand.
TGGCAACATCAGTACCGGAACCCATAGCAACTCCAATATCCGCCTTCTTCAGTGCAGGCGCATCGTTGACACCGTCACCAGTCATGGCTACGATCTCGCCAGCTCCCTGCAACAAGTCAACCAACTTGCTCTTGTGAGCCGGCTCTGCGCGCGAAAACAATCGAGCGGTTTGGGCAGCATGTAATTGTTCAGCGTCCGAGAGATCATCAAATTCTCGGCCAGTATAGCTTTTTCCTGTGACATCTTCACCCTCATCGAAGATTCCAATTTGGCGGCAGATAGTTTCAGCCGTTTGTTTGTTATCTCCAGTGATAACGACGACTCTAATGCCAGCTTGATAGCATTTTTTAACAGCATCTCGCACCTCTAAGCGAGGAGGATCCAGCATACCGACAAGTCCGACAAGAGTCAGATTCTGTTCAATGCGGATATAATCTTCAGTAGATTTAGCTTCAAACAACGCCGGGTCAGAAGTGACATCGTCACGGATCGCAAGAGCCATAACACGAAGACCATGTTTTCCGTATTCCGAAACCTTGTTAATAAATTGCTCGGTGATTTCCTTGGAAAGTGGTACGGAACCTGAGGCAGTATAAATCTTTTTGCATCGCTCAAGAACAGATTCAGGGGCACCTTTAACATATAACTCGCCGCCTGCGCCATTTTCAGTAACAAGGACCGACATGCTCTTACGATCGCGGGAAAATTCAAAAGTGGCAGCACGAGCATGGGAGTGCTTGAACTCAGTGTCGTTGAATCCCAACTTGGCAGCCAGAACACGCAACGCGGCTTCGGTGGGCTCGCCAACATGAGTGTGTGATTCTGTCTTCTCGTCATAGACAATCTCAGCATCGTTACACATGCTGCTTACCTTGGCCATACGAAGAATCGTAGAGGAGTATTTGATAGGAACAGGCAAGACAGTGCCACCGGACTCGCGGACAATTCCAATAGGAGCAAAGTTGGTACCCTCAATATTGAGCTCAACGAGGGAATTGTCAAAATAGACGGCTTTTTGGACGCTCATCATGTTTGTAGTCAGGGTGCCCGTTTTGTCGGAGCAGATCACACTAGTAGACCCCAAAGTCTCAACACTAGGAAGATTTCTAACAATGGCGTTCTTCTGAGCCATTTTACGCGTGCCAAGAGCAAGGCAAGTCGTGATAACAACCGCAAGACCCTCAGGGATAGCAGCAACCGCTAGAGCTACTGCAATTTTAAAGTAGTAAATGGCTCCCTTTAGCATACCTTTATGCGCAGGATCGTTGAAATTGCGGATGTTGATAAGCCAGACAAGGATACAGATAACCATAATAACCTTTGCAAGCAAATCACCGAAGTCATCGAGCTTCTGCTTAAGAGGTGTAGGTTCACTGATTTGAGAGACGATCGAGTTATGAATATCACCAATAGCAGTGCGCGGGCCTGTAAGAACGACAATAGCACGACAGTGTCCCACGGTGACAGTTGTTCCAGAAAATAGCATGTTAATTTGATCCTGCTTGACAGCGCGTTTATCAGCAATTGCAGAAGTTTCCTTGCTGACGCTCTCGCTCTCACCTGTGAGAAGGGCTTGATCAACGCGGAAAGAGTTCGAACTGATAGATGCAACGCGGCAATCGGCAGGAATCCGGTCGCCGACTGAAACTTCCACAATATCACCAGGAACAAGGTCCTCAGCTTTGATTTTGCTAATAAGTCCATTGCGAATTGCCTTAGCCTCTGCAGGAGAATATTCACTGAGCGCCGCAATCGCCTTTTCGGCGCTGGATTCTTGCTGTACACCTACGATGGCATTGAGGATCAAAATAATAAGAATGACGGCAGGGTCGACAAATGCGGTGTAGTCATCGCCCTCGTCCAGCAAAGCAAGAATAAAGGAGATAGCAGCAGAGGCTAAAAGGATGAGAACAAGTTGATCCTTGAACTGCGCTAAAACAAGCTGCCACAAAGGCGTCTCTTCCTCTTCTGGTAAGGCTATAAGCAATCGAGGTTAGCCATAGTTGAAATTAGCAGAACTGATCGATTGAACATACCATTGCTACCGAACTTCGCGCGCAATTGCTCGACCTGCTCGCTAGTTAGGCCAGTTGTTGTATCACTGCCAAACTGTTTCGCAACGTCTGCAGCAGAATGCACAAAAGCGTCGTCCATTGCTACTGATTGCTATGTAATAGTAAAGCACAGGGAGGGACTCGTTGAGTCGGGAGGACTGGGTGGGGAATTTTGTTTATCAGCTTGATCTTTTGGCGCCGAAGTTGCTAATCTAAGGCGTTTGTACCAGTTCAGGAGACGTCGCCTTGCTCAAATAAGATTTTAAAATCCGGTAGAAGCGCGTAGATGCCAGCCTGGCCACTTCACTTCCGGTCCACATCCATACAAAATGGTCGCGCAGAAAACGCTTAAACTTTTCCCGGCAAACGTGCAGTTAGAGAGTTTTACTGCAGTCAATAGTTACAATACAGCTCTGTGCTTTGTCTTGTCCCGCACTGATAATTCGCGGGTGCGGTTAGCTTCCTGAGAAGGACCCTCTCCCACGCTTCGTCCTGACACTATAAACGCGACTCATGGTTGCAACCCGCTTCATAGGCGATATGCTAGTAGATTCCCACCCAACTCCAGTCGAACTAAACTAGAGCGATTACACATTTGGCGCTACTTCATGCTCGACTTTTGGCTCGTGGGCTTGGACAGAGTTTGAAGCCCTGCAACGTGCGGCGTTATTAATATAAAAAAAAAAATGCTGTGGGACATGCAAAAAAAAATATAGTGACAACCCTGGGATTCGAACCCAGGCCTCCGAAGAGATGAGAACCTTAATCTCACGCCTTAGACCAACTCGGCCAGATTGCCCAATTTTGATGTTTTAAAAATTAATAAAACCTAATATCCAAAAGCAATTGTTTTAGCCTTGTAGTCTTAATTATGTCCACTTACGGAGAAAAGAGCAAACCGGACACTAATTTGGCGAATCTTGCGAAACGAAGATATAAGATAACAGATGTGAGCACGAGGTCGTGCGAATAATATCAAAAGCACATGTTACAAAGAGAAAATTTCTGTATTATTGCTCGTGTTCATAGCTTTAATGGCTTACGGATGGTAATTGCTGACGAATGCAAATCGTAGTACGCTACTGATTAACAGTATAGTCATAATATGTATAAATTGCGGAGCGTATTCAACTTCAGGCTATATAACTATCATATTTGGCTACCCTTTACGTGCTTCCGTCTGAAAATACAGCATGATTTCTAGAGTGAACAAAATTACAAATCGTATTAAATTTCAATATATACAATCAGCAGTCTCCAAGAAGTACAAAAACATAACGCCAGAAAAACACCAGCCTAAAAAAGAAATCCCGATTTTCCCATTTCCAGATCGTTCTAAATAATTATCAAATCCAAAGTCATTGACATAAGAAATTAAATAACAATATAGTACATTGGTATTATCTATGTCAGGAGCGCGTCTAGAAGTTGGCAGCAATTCCTCCATTTTGAGGAAGCTTGGCAGCAGCTTCCTCATCGCCATAATGAGGGCCGACACGAGTTTCGTCATCGCTTGAGGCACTATCCAGGTTCATATTTGCTTGCTGGTTGGCACGGGAGCGTGCTCCTGTGAAATCAGCGCCAGCACTAGGAGCGGCGCCAAACATGTAGCCACCGGCCTTCTCTCTTAACTGTGATTTTCGAGATGCGGGAAGCAAATCAAAAAATAAAATTATGCAGTATATTCCATACCAGTAGCATAATGTCCATTCGACATATGCGCCATAATCTGGATTATGGTTTCCGCTACTGAGAGTAGCAAAAGCAATTGCTAGACCGAGAGCAACCACAAACCAGATGAACTTCAATATGTATGAGAAGCGGAGCCATTGCACTTCATAGTATTTTTTTCGCAACAGAGTATACTCTACTGATGAACATAAAGTTGAGATGCCAGTAAGAACGACAAAAATGCAGAGATTGGTGACGTGCGCGTCATGATGTCGGTAAGTGTCGAAAATAGTAAGAAAAATCAGTCCAATTTGGCCACCAAATGCAAAAAAAATGGCTAGGCCTCCGAGGACTTTCTCAGCGCGATATCTGTTACGTTCGAGACGGTGAGCATGACGAAGATATCGCTCGGCGGCAACCGCGAGAACGAAGCAAACGCCTTGGGTGGCTGCGCACGCAATAAAGACAGCTTTAACGCCTGAAGCACCAATGTCTGAGAGGTAGGGCATACGTGTGCCTTTATCTTGGCCAGGATAAATATGATCCTAAAACAGGAATAAAGTAGCGGTTAGAATGCGCAATTGGGCTATTCGAATGTGTAAGAAAGTTGCTTACGCCGTAACCGTTTGCTGCCCAAATTGACATGAGAGCAATGAGCATTCCCCACCAAATAAAAGCGGATGCTAATGGGAAGATCCAGTAGTGACGGAAGCGTCTCAAGATACCAACCCGAGAATGTGCTTCCGGAAGTTGATCTTTTTCAAAAAACATTGATGAGGGAAACGCGATGAAGTTTGGCTAGGACGGGCCAAGGGGTGTCAGCGAACAGATGGAGTAGATGGTGACGATGAGAATGGCGAAGCGAGTGAATGCTAAAAAGTGAAGTGTGTGTATGTGTGCAATGTTTTATAGGCACGAATTGTATTCTATATTCGGGTTACCAGAGCAAAGGAGAGAAGAGAAGCGAGGACGAGTAGATAAATGCGGCAAATCTGGTGGCGGGCAATGTGATGATGTGCTCTATAGAAAGTTTCCGAGGCCGGGGCCCGGAACCACCAACTCTCAAAGATCCGCGTCAGCGCAATTCAAAGCGCTCTGCGGCAATTGCTTTCCCAAAGCGCCTTGCACGCATCACTGTAAATTTATAATGCCCGGGCGGTTTATTATCTACATAAGCAGGATCATGTTTGCGAAGACGACGCTGCTGGGCGCGCGCCGGGAGCAAAGGACGGTATTGCGTCCGGAAGCCGCGGATGCAAGCAGTACAGGAGAGAATTGGAGCGAGTAGCGGCGCGAACAAGACGAAGCAGCGAGGGCGCGCAGACTGCCCCGGGGGGGTTGAGGAATTGTAGTGATTCTGTCCCAGGGTGTGGATGATTGGAGGCCAGGTAGCTTGCTCTCGAGGAGGCCAGGCAAGCGGCAGTTTTGCATGAGCTGTCTGGTCGCGTGCCTCTGAGCGGCGCGGCGTGGCGATTGGCAAAGTCTGTCGATGACGTGCGCGTTCAGGGCCGCGTCACCGCCACAGCCCTCCCTGCGCCACAAGCCGCATGACATCACGGAAGGCGGGACTCTCGCTTGCGCATGATCGCTGCGGCTCTTTGTCTTTCACCAGCACTTTCGCGGGCAGACAAGGACCAGCACCACAGGCAGCTCAGCTCAGGCCCAGGCTCAGGCTCCGGGATATCGTCGTCTTCTGTCTGTCTGCCTGCGCAGTAGTTGCTTCTGCATGCCTGGTGGAGATCGCGCCCGCACTGGATCGCTGCCGATCGCGTCGCCGGCGAAAGATGTGCGCGCCACGTGGAGTGAGAGGGGTCACGTTGTGCGCCGATGTTTATTATCGAACTCGCGGGGCCAGTCAGGTACATAACCGGGGACGGCCGCCCTGAAAGCTGCTCCCGCGCTGCGCTATCATTTATCTTCCTGTCTTCATGTCCGCCCACTCGCCTTCACCGCCGCCGGCCAGGCGTGCGACGATGCCCATCCCGATTCCCCCCGGCGCGCAGTCTGCCCTCACCTCCAGCACCATCTCGCCTACGCAGATCCACAGACGCTCCGGCAGCGAGCACGACCACAGCTCGCGCAACAGCCTCGCGTCCTTCGCGGGCATGTCTCCCAGCCAGTTCTACGGCCGCTCGCCTGAGCAGCACTCGCCCGCAGGCTTCAGCCAACTCCACCACTTCCAACACCCCCCCTTCCCGCAGAACTTTGCCTTCTCCTCCCTGCGGAAAGCCCGTGGTGACCGCGACGCACACGACCTGCACATCAGTCCAGACACCGTCCTGGTCAATGATCGGCCGCCCTCGCCATCCTCGTCCGATCATTCGACGTCCCCCCGCTCTCCATCATCCCCGCACTCGCCCGACAAAAACTACGTCGCGTGCACGCATCACCACCACCGTCGCCAGTCAGTTGCTGTGCGATTCGATCCGCAGGAAGAAGGCGCACCGTGCTTTGCGGAGGGAAACTGCATGGTTCTTGAGCAAGGACCGGCACCTGGCCGTCGACTGAGCGGCCGCTTTGCAAGGCCTCCTTCGCCCACGGGTGAACGTATTTTGCAAGGCGAACTCAATTTTTAAGTGGCATGGTTTTCTGGTTTTGTTCCCCATGCTGAACAAGCTGTAATGAATTATTTTCAGTCTCTCTATCCTGAAACGACGTACTGCACATTCAGTACATGCTCGAGTATTATTGGATACGAAAAAGCGGTTTTGGTCACGGTTTGCGCGTTGCTTTTAGTATTGTTTTTGTCTATTGTTTTGCAATTTGGTGGCGGTGTTTTGTCTGCTTTCGGCGTTGGGTGCATTTGGTTCTATAAGTTGTCTATTTTTTCATTTGTCAAAATTTGCAGCAATTCTTTTTATAAAATAAAACTCAAGATTCGAAGGCTTGTTTTTTTTTTTTTTTTTTACCGTAGAGTAAAGCCAGGTACTGTATCAAGTGAGCTTGTTGATAGTTCGTGAATCGGGCATTGAACAAGCTGCAAGGCTTTTAGGACCTTAGTATTGTACAGGCTCATGGCACAATACCACACGTTATGCGGCAGTCGTAACGTACCACCCACTTCAACTTTGTATATATATTCTCCGGCTCCCGTCTCCGCGAGTCGCTTCTTCACAAAGATATCCTTACAAAAAAAGGGAGGTTAAACAGATTAGTATTTGTATTTTGCCATACTTATAGCTTGTTTCTTTTCCTTCCTCGCTTGCAGATAAACCCCACATTGCGGCGCGCCCTTTTGGACACTTGTTAATGACTTCAACAGCGACATTTTTATCGGTGCCGCACACTTCCACAATGCAGGAATCCACTACTTTAAAGAAGAAAGCTGTATTTGAATTGCCTAGTTCTGAGGCAAGTTACAATGCGGATGGTGAAGCGCTACAAGAAAACCGGTCGCGAGCTCGCAATGGGACTGCATCTCTTCCCGCTATGGCATCAGGCAAACAAAAGTTCCTCTATAACGCTGTAAACCACGCTCCAGAGCAAGTAGCATTGCAGGCAGCAATTTTGGGATGCTTATTCACCGCTAGTTTTATCGCATCTTTGGTAACATTCGCGTTTGGAAATTACTGGCAGTTACCGGGCTACATCTGCGCTCTTTCAATCTTCCACTTCTTGGAATACTACATCACCGCAGCATACAATCCTGCAAAAGTTTCCATTGAATGTATGACATGCCCTTCAGATACGTTTTCTCTACTTAACACGATTTACTGACTGCAATAGCTTTCTTAATTCGCAATGGCCGATCATATGTTATTGCGCATGCATTCGCCCTAACTGAAGCCGCCGTCGAGCTCTTCTTTTTCCCTTCTCTGAAACGTCACATTTTCATTTCAGTACTCGGATTACTAACGATTATTTGCGGCCAGCTTGTGAGATCACTAGCCATGATCGACGCTTCGTCAAATTTCTCTCACATGATTGTTCACAACCGTGACTCGTCTCACGAACTAGTTACTACGGGAATTTATAGCTTTTCCAGACATCCTTCATACTTTGGGTACTTTTTATGGGCACTAGGCACACAGATATTTCTGCTCAATCCTATAGCACTTATCGGATTTTGCGCTGCTTTATGGCGGTTTTTTAGTCATCGCATTGCTTGTAAGTTGCGTCCTTGCTGTACCGATCGTTAATCTCTTGTCTCCTAACGCTCTCATTCAGACGAAGAAAAGTTGTTAGTTAAGTTTTTTGGGGATGAGTACATAGAGTACAAGAGAACTACTGGTACTTTGATCCCATTTATTGCATGAGATTTGAATAGAATTTTGGCTCGGCGTTTATAGATTTATTTTCTCATATTATTCTATCATTAATTATTCACGCCATTACATTATAATCCAGTAGCTCATCCCATATTATAGAGCTAAATCAACGAATTGTGAGCGCAAATCCTGTTCTCGAGTTGAATGCATGGTTCCCAAGTCGTTTACTATTTTCTCCATGCGAAGCTTACTCTGTTCAAACTCGATGGCTGTAGAATTCTGGTCGCCATCATCGTCACTTCCGTCGTAATTTGTCGTAGACGCAGGGTCTTCTCCGTCTGACGAAGACATTGATCGTGTGCTGATATGACTTACTTTAGATCGCTTATTCGCAATGCTTGCTCGCGCAGATATAAATATTTCGTTGCGCTCTCCCAATGAAGGAGAAGAATGTGACTGAATTAAATGTGGAACTGTGGCACTATTGGAAATTAGAGGTTCCGCAATTCGTCCGTTGTATGGCGAAAGATTGCCAAATCGAGTGGGCTCGTTAGAGAGAAGTGGAGTCAGGTACGCAAGAGTTCTCGAGTGAGCAGAAGGTAGGAGGGGTTGGCAGGTACCGCGCGTTGGTGTGAGAGGGGCAGATGATGCAAGAGATTGTGCGCCGAATTGTAAATCAAGCGATCCACTGCCGCGTAGAGCCGATGAGAAGCTCTGCGACATACTTGGAAAATCCTGGTGCGTCGTTTTTCTTTTATAGCTCTCTGCGCGAGAAGTTGTCCAAGGTCGTGTTTCTGAATCTGGCGCAGACCGTTGAGGAGTAAAAGGGACGCGGGATCGGTAGTCTCTGTTATAGTAGGAAGGGATACGCAACGAAGTACTTGAAGACTCAGAGAGCTCAACGACGTCTACTGAGTCATTTGCTTCATCATCGGTGATCCACTCTTCTCCTGGATAGTGTGATGGAGTTCCGCTTAGAGAATTGCTAAAATACTGCGATGTAGGACGCAAGTTAGGCTTCATAGTCTGAAATTTGCCTTTCTCGTATCCGTGAAGTTGAGGCATAGAGCTGTTTCTATATCGACTATGAGCTTGACTTTCGCTGGATAATGCTCGGCGGTGGTATGAGAATGGTCTGTGTTGGTGGAGCGAGCGCATTCGATATGAATCTGGAGTAACTTTGTAAATTCTATGGCGGCCACTTCCGACACCTCTGTTGTGCATTCCAGCTCTCTTCCTCGATAATGAAGACGCTCGAGGACGTAAGGGTGAGTAGTCTCGCATCATGTGGACGACTTGTCGCTCGGAAATTGAACTGTTTGATCGTTTGTGAAATGTGGAATGAGCAGCCATGGCTCTCTGTCGACTTCGTCCCTCTGACCGATGGTGCGAAAAATACGCTCGAGATCGCGACAGAGAGCGCGATGTACGAGCTGTTCCTCTCATCAGTGGCTGCCGAACAGGTCGGCTTCGGTGGGTTTGCTGAATGGGAAACGCCGCCGACAGACTATTTGCCAGCTCTTCGTCCGAGTCTTGATCAAATTCAGAATAATCTGCAAGGCAAAAAAATGAAAAACCCCAATGGTTAGAAAAAAGTTGATCGTGTCAGGCTGTGAGATATCATAAATACATACCACTATTTGGCTCGACGCTGGCATCGGATTCCATATCAGAATCGGCCTCTCCCACAGCCCATTGGCTTCGTTCATCACGCCCTCTTCTGATTTCATTCGCGTTCTTTTCCAGTCTCTTTCGCCTCTTCACTGCAAGTTGACCAACCGCAACAATGACCTGAACTAATTCCAATACTGCATTTTCGTCACCGGCCACAAAGGCGAGCGGATCGATGTATCCCAAATTCATTTTGAGCACGTCCTGTGCCAATGTACCAATTAGCATTTTTACGCTTTTGACGCGCGACATAAATGAGTCTTGCGCAGGATGCGACCAGTGAACACCAAAGAGTGCTGAATACAAATCGAGCAGTGCATTTGGGTGAATTTGAGGGACATCTGGCGGATTTCCTGGATTGCTGAGATTCTCGACAGGCAGGAGAACACCGATATTGTATTCCACAAACAGTTCGTTCAATGCTCGAATTTGAGCCAGCAGTGAATCGTGCAAAGTAGACTCGTTGTCACTCATTCTCGTAGTTCTTTCAAAGGCATAATCAATTGTTAATAACTGTCCATAGTATGCTTCTGAATACCGGCAGGAAACCTCTTTCTGAACAAGGCCCTCCTCGACCGCACCCAAAATCTCCGTAGGATTTCAGCCGCGCCGCCATCCGAAAGGGTTTTTGGGAGAAAGATAGAGTTTACATTAAAAGTTAATGTAAACGTCTGACGTGTCACTGTAAACACGCTCACCAAGTCACGTACTCGTCTGCCGCGCCGGTTCTCGCGAATCCACCGTCTTCCAGCTAAGTCAGCACTTCAACCTCGACAACTATCTTTCTTCTCATCTTTCGTTGTTTATTTCTTTAATTCATATTTCTGATTGAAGAATTGAACTTGCGTTTGTTTTCTTTTCAGCTCAGCATTTGCTACTATCGGCGATTAGTCAATCTGTTTCACTACTTTTGCGAATTGTTCTTTCCCCCCCCCTCCCCGCCCCTCGTCCTTTTCTACCCCCATTGATCTCTACTCAAATATAAATCCTAAATCTAAATGGCTGATCGATACTCATTTTCACTTACCACATTTTCTCCAAGGTACGATTTGCTGTGTTGATATATGTGACAATTAGGTGATCATCGCTAACTGCTGCCGTGTAGCGGTAAGCTTGTCCAGATCGAATATGCCTTCCAGGCTGTGAATCAGGGCGTCACATCACTAGGAATAAAAGGTAAATTGGACTTGAATTCATACGCTTTAGCATTATTGTGTTTTAACTGTGAACTTAGCACAAAATGGCGTCGTGCTTGCGACTGAGAAGAAATCCACGTCAGACTTAATCGACGGCTCATCACTGGAGAAGATTGCAAACATCACACCCGACATTGGCATGGTCTACAGTGGAATGGGTCCTGATTTCCGTGTTCTTGTCGACAAGTGCCGAAAGTCATCGCATACAAATTATAAACGAATCTACAATGAATACCCACCTACTCGCATTCTCGTTCAAGATGTTGCTCGCACCATGCAAGAGGCTACTCAATCTGGTGGTGTTAGACCGTATGGTGTCTCGCTTCTTGTTGGTGGGCATGATCCCGACAATGGATTTTCTTTGTATCAAGTTGATCCTTCGGGAACGTATTTCCCTTGGAAAGCTACCGCTATCGGCAAAGGTAGCACATCCGCAAAGACTTTCCTGGAGAAGAGATGGACTGAAGATTTAGAACTTGAAGATGCTATTCATATTGCTTTACTCACTCTGAAGGAGTCCATTGAGGGAGATATGAACGGAAACACAGTTGAAATTAGCATCGTTGGACCTCCTTCTGACCATATGCTTGGATTTGAAGGTGTTGCGGGCGTTGAAGGTCCTCGATTCCGAAAATTAAGCACCCAGGAGATAGATGATAGACTTGATGCTCTTTAAGCATACATTTACTTTTTGTTGTATGATTTTCATTTGTAAATCATTTGTAAATTGTCAATGCTAGTTTAAAAAATACTATTATCTAATCAATAACCTGAGATTTCTCTTTGTATGTAGACGGTGACTAAATTTTTCATCACTACTCTGTCAATCTACATTTCTGTTGTTGCTACTGCTATTGCCGAAAACCATTTGAAATGAGAATACATTGATCGAGTTACGCGTGCATTGAACCATTATGATCAATCATCATTCCTCCTGTGCTCAGCTATTTCTGCCTTATAGCATGCGAGCACTATGATATTAGAGCACTACGACATTAATGGGGCATAGAAGAAAGCCTTTTACGAACAAGAAAGTTACGTTTGTTTTTAAATGACATATGATTTATATGTACCAATTGCAAAACAATAAACTATTATATATTACGCCTAAAAAAACAGTAAAAGTCGTAATCCAATAGCGACCAGCAAACGAAACGATTAATTATAAATTCATGAAGAGCTTTTTCCATCTCTCTTTGCTTTCTTGCGTTTCATAGCAGCTTCGTAAGCCACAGATCGTAAGCCGGAAGTTCTAACCATAAGTTCACGATCAGACATTGAAGTAATTTCATCACTAGCAGTAGTCTTTTGATTAGGCATTGAATCATTTCCACTTCCAAGAACAAAAGAACCACCTTGCCATGCACCGCCATCTTGATAATCACTATTTTCCTCTCTTTCCTCTGGTTCGTAGATTTCTTCTTTGCTTAATTTACTACCTTGGTGACCATAAGGATTGAGATTGATAGCTTCCTTTTCGAGTTTTTTGCATAAAGTCCAGAATTCTGGTGAATGCTCGTGAACTACGTTATGTGCAAGTTCATGACACAATGTATCTCGTATACTCTTATAAGCGCGAAAGCCATCGTACGAATCTGTTCGAAGTCTCAGTTCAATGACTTGGCCACCATTTCTGTTTAGTCCTAATAGTTTTCCATCGTGAGAGGTGTTTGATGCTGGATCGAGTTCGGTGAGTACAGGCACTGTCCATTTATATTTCTTCATTATTGCTTGAATTCCCAAATCAGTTTTTAGTCTTTGCAAAAGGTTTAAGGCGAGATGAGGATTCGGTAAGAAAGAAAGAGGCACAAGTTTCTGAAATGTATACTGTGAATCGACGTGTTTGATTTCAGAAGATTTGCTGTTCTGTGCACTAGGATCTCGGAATATAAATCTGGATCGAGTACGATGCCGCTGTGAAGTTGCTGCAGCGGTATTCCTGACAGACTCAGCAACGTCTGCCTTGGTTCCAATAAGCATAAGTTTTGTACGTTTCAGAGATTCATAAACACTAGGAATAAGATCAAAAACCAAGCTATTAAAATCACTTGTCTTTGCAAGTCCTCGTTTTGGTAGCATGAGCTTTTGATTCTCAATAGGCACTCCTGTTAATTCTTCAATTTCTTCTTGAAGTTCTTGTAGCGTAGCATCAGGTTTAAGATCAATATCGTATACTTTTCCCGCATGCGAGATTGCAAGCTCTATTCTCATGAGATTGTCGCTGTAGTCGTCGTTGTCTGATGATAACGCGTACTCGAGTGGCGAAGAAGACTTCTTGTCTAAATTATAACTTTCCATTTTCTCTTTTGCTTTATATGTGTTCCACAGCTTATTCAAAGTCACCAAGAATATTAACCCCTTGAAATATATAGCCAAAGGAAATCGAAGCTCGAAGAGCCAAATAGTTCAATTATCAACTGGCATCAGTCGTCATGGACAGGATTACAAATCGACGAGCGTGCGGCTCACATGACCGGTGCGGCTCGTGCGGCGGAACTTTGTGGTTCTTTTATTCTTTTATAGTCCGTTTGGGTCAGCAATTCACGGTCTGATATGAAACTGACATTGCCAAATTCGAGGTCGTTTATTTGGTATTGCTGAAGGAGGGTTGTTGGTAAGTGATTTGGAGTGGTGGTGCTTTGAGATGGTGTGAGATTAAATGAATTAGTTAGATAAGGAGATGAATAGTTGTAGAAATCACCTTGTTGTGTCTGTCCCTATAATCAATCCTACAAACCGGGGACGTGAAACAAATAATCGACTTGGATATCGCATATTTCAGATATCCTAGACCGTCATTTCCTTCTTCATTCTGAAACGGCTATCACGAAGCAAATAGTTTATATATATACGTAGATCTTTAGATGAATAATGCGCCAAATATGTACAATCTGCAGAATCTTGCGGACTCACACCGAAAGGATAAACAAAACGCCAGCCAAGCATCCGTAGCAAAAGTAGTTATATGCCCGTATTGTTTGTTATATAAAGCTATTCACTCTTATTTATACCATAGACAGAACATAGTATACACCAAAGATGTGAGTTATCATCAAGGCACGACTTTTATGCCCAACACTTTTGCATGATTAACTACTGCCACTGTTATAGCTTCCAAGCTCAAATCCGATAGATTTTTATCCTAAAGCGGAATATAGATTAGTTAATATACTGAAAAGGTGTAGTTGTAGAAGAGAAAACGCACTTGTTGCTTGATCTTTGCAATTTCATAAATGTGCTTCAACGTCACTTTTCCCACGTAATCTTCCTCATTACCGACTTTACCAACTCGTCGTTTTGTATTAGCCGCTGATAATATCAAGTATGAAGTTACTGGTGACTTAATGTCGAGAATAAATGATCGATCAGGTTTAATTCTAACAATGCACGATAACGGAAGACCCTAGATAACTTTGAATTAGCCGTCTTTCATCCTGGCAAACGGTTTCAACCTCGTTAAACTCACTGACTTATAATGAGACGTTCTGTAATTAAACTCCTTGCATAGATTTAATAAGCTGAGGTCGTTCAGTTTCGGTACATCTGAAAGTGAGGAACGCGTTGTTTTGCCAACTTGGAGTATCACTTTTACAAGTACCTCACCTCCATTTGGCATTGTAACAGCAACTTGCCGTCGTTACGTTAGCTAGTCAGTCTAATTAGTATGATTTTTAAAAATAAAGATAGTGAATCCTCAGTAATTGACTGCCGCTGATGCAATATGAAGAATAAATTGGGACAAATGAATTTGGCGTTATAAAGTTTAAATACAGCTCGGTCGTAGAGTAGAAATCAAGCAAATAGCAATAAATCGAACAACAACGATTACTTTTGCCTGGTCTTTATTTTTACAAAATACTGCAATGAAGAATGAATAAACTGTCTAACTTTCGATAATGTCGAAGCCTTACTATAAACCTCCAATAGATCCGGCAGTTGCAGCAGCAAACGCAGCAGCTAAAAAGAAAAAAGAGATTGTAGTCTCTTCGTCATCTGCTCTTGGACTTGCTAGTGAACTTGCCACGCTTCGAGAAAGATTTGATCGCGAGAAGGAACGCGTCGGGAAGACTAAGCATGTCATAAATACACATGATGCAAAGAAACGACGGCGAGAAGGTGATAATCTGTCAAATACTGGAGTCGAACTTCGCAATGCCCGAGATTTAAGTTGGAAGCGAAAGAATGATACTCGTCATAATGGAGATGCAGTCACTACTGCTTTAGAAAAGAAAGCAAAGCAGTATGACGCGGTAAAAAGGGGAGACTTTAGTGGGATTGATATCACTGATACTGCACTTGATATTGATATGATTTCAATTCATTCGTCTGATGAATCCAGTGATTCTGAAAGTGGCAATGAGAAGCCACGACTGGCGCCTCAGGAAGACGAGATGGTCGAATTCACAGACGAATTCGGTCGAACAAGAATGGTTTCAAAGTATTTGTTACCGAAATTAGCCGAAACTGATACAAGTGCCAAAGCAGCTGCAAAGGCTCAACGACCAAGTAATCTTATTGTCGGAGATGTGATTCAACATGAAGCGTTTAAACTTGATGAAGACGAAGTAGCCGCAGTCTTTCAACGAGAAGAGGAAGAGAGGAATAAAAGCCAAGCGGTACATTACGATGCTAGCAAGGAAGTTCGAAGTAAAGGCGTTGGATTTTACAATTTTAGTAAAGATGAAGATGAACGAATGAGAGAGATTGAAGAATTGAAAAACATGCGAACAGAAACAGAGAAGATGCTTCAACAGAGTAAACAAGTTCGTGAACGGTGGTCAAAAAGGAGACAACTACGATGGAAATTAGTAGAGAAGGCTAAGCTTGAGAAAGAAGGTGGAAAATGGCTTGATAATTTTGATACTTCATTTGGCTCATGATGACCGTTTCGACGTAATAAGTTATTTTTTATATCGTGGGAATTGTTTATAGGCGTTCAATGGTCATTGTATTTCGTGCCAGTTATAGAACGGGTATGTTTTTTTATTTTTGGGGAGGGGAGACGCGTCGCGTGCAATTTGTAAATTGACTAGGACATTTAAACTTGCACACCAATTCCCCTTCTCTCTGTTTCCCTCGCCCCCGCTCGATTCGATTATAATATGCCACTCTGTTAAAAAATACTCACTCTTTGCTGTTTTGTTTGTCTGATCATGGCGGCAGATTTCAAATCAGCGCCCGCTGCTACAGACTTGAGTATGCTCAACGCGCAAAACGAGCTAGGTCTTCATACTCAATCTGCGACGACCAAAAATATGGTCACATTGGATCTACAGCCTCGAATTTCCCCCCCATCTTCAGCCGGATCTAGCGGATGCAGCTCGCAAGGCTCTGAATGTTCTAGCGGAGCTTCTGTTTGCACGTCTGCTACTACTGTTGTTGCTGAAGAGACTGTTACTGTTAACAAAGACTGTTCTGTGGAGAGTACAAGTACTCAAGGCGCTACTTTGATTCCTACCGTGTGCGATGAGGATTACGCAGATGATGCTTTAAATGCTGATTGTTTAAGCACAACATTAACTGAAAAACAATTTGATATTCCAGATGATAACGCTACGTGTGTCTCGCATATGTCGCTTATTCGCCGGGTTAATTCATATAATGGCTCGTCTCAGCCTTCGTTGAGTAGTACTTTTCAGTACGAGTCTAGTATTGATTTTTCTCGCTCTAAATCTCTACGTGCGTTAAGGCGTAGAATGTGCATTGAAGAATTCATTAGTACCGAAGAGAGTTATCTGACTGGATTACGAATTTTTGCAAATGTATGCTACCTGCTGCTATGGTGATATTACAAGTACTAACGATTTAGGGATATCTTTCTACTATTGACGCATGCGGCCCATCACTTGGGTGTTTAGCAGCAGACATTAAGGACAGTGTAAACGCTCTACTTGATTTCCATCAAGATGTTTTGAATGTTATATACCGCACATATCCTACGCTTTACGCGCCGAGTTCGATCCATAACGAAGGCTACGGATACTTACCTCTCGATGTATCAATACGCGACAGTCAAAGAGGGTTTTCGGGTTTCGAGGATGAAGTTTTTTCAGCGCTTGATGAGAAAAATACAGGAACGAATAAGAAACGTGTTCCATCGTGGAGTCAATGCGAGGAATCAATATCGTCGCCGGCGGTTGCAAGTTCAGTCGCGAATTTGATAAAGAAAAAGGTGTGTAATTTATAATACTAATTCGGAGTAAAGAGATACTTAAACATAATATAGACTACTGATCTTGTGCTGTATGAAAAATACTGCTTAAACTATTCAAACATCATTGATATTCTAAAGATGACCTCAGGATACCCGGACAAATACTCAAAGAACTGGAGCGAGGTAAGTCGATCGCACGACACGACGCACTAGTACTGATTACGAAGGTAAAGTGAGATTACTAACGGCATTATTCGACACAGGGCTCTCGACAGTTCACAATGGCGACGCAGGCTAGCACTAGTCGAGCGGATGTGTCTATGGACGCCTTAGCAATAGGGGTATGGCCGTTGTCTTTGTTTACATAGTGCCGAAACTGACATTGTGCAGCCCATCCGACGAATTGCAAAGTACCAGCTGCTTCTACAAGAACTGGCACGACATACACCACCGGAGGATTCAACTGAAGCAAATGCTGCTGTACGGTCTGCATTGGAGTCCGTGAAGAAGAATGCGCTGCGTCTGGACTCTGCGCAGGCAACTGCGGACGTGCGGGTGGACTCGAGCGAGCTTTGGCGACGACTGCGGTTCGAGAAGGGCGTCGCGATGTATGCGCCTGAATGCCTGGGAAAGGCTGTGCTGTGCGGGTCAATGCATGTTGGCTGGATGGCTGTTGATGACTCTTTCCGCAGCCAGTATTATGGTCTGTTTCTGTTCAAGTCCTGTCTCGTGGTCGCGTCGGTCGAGAAGGCATCGCGATACGTGGTCAAATTCCTAATTCCGCTATGCTGCGCCAGGGTGGCCGATGAGTCACAAGGAACGTGCCTGACTTCGTCGTTGTCGAATTCATTTAATCTGCTGTTTGAGTGCGCGTTTAGTGTTTACGAGCTGCTGCTCACGCCCATCTCCCGCGCCGAGAAGATTGCATGGACAGATCAATTGACTGCACAGATCTGCGCGAACGGCGGCGGCGACAGCTACGACTGGCAGAAGTTTTCTGCATCGATACTTAATGCCCAGGGATCAGGCCCAGTTTCAATTGTTCCAAGTCTGATACGTCCGCTGTGGATTTCTACGCTCGGCTCCGGTGATGAGCACCCTCTTGCTTCAGGCTCGCAAAGCGTCGACAGAAAACCCATCGTTGTCAAAATATCACACTTCTCGGTACCAGAAAGCACCTCTTCTCCTTGTGCACAACAGCCTTCTCGAGAGTCGGACGACGCTTGTTGGCCTCCGACTATGACTCTTTCGTCTACCACCATTAGGTCCCATGCGCCTCGCAAAACAGATGCACACACTCATTTTGCAGTGACGATAAAGCTTTCGGATAGAATACAGACAGAAAAGATGATTGGCAGACTGTGGTCACGCGAGTCATTGCCTTTAGCGCAGGAGCTCTGTTTGAAGCACTCAGCTGGTCGCGCAATGCACATTGTTCGAAAAATATCCGGAGTGGGCAGTTTTGCGGCGGGTTTTGCGCGTCGCACTACGTCCATGACGTCCATGACATCCATCTCGTCTAGTACTTGTGGAGACTACTACGGACCTGGTTGGGAGGGTGCCGTAGAGGATATACTGCCAGACGACGAAAATGAAGGGTCCACGAGAAGCCGTCGCTACAGCATTGCAAGACGCAAGGCTGCGGACGTAATTGTCAATTACAAAAAGACTAGATCAAAAACACCAGATTGCTCTCCTGAAGTAAAATACGGCTAGTATGGGAAAGACTCAATGACCGTATATTCTCTGTTGGATCGGACTTCCCTTTGTTGTTTGTAAAGTGTTTGATTCCGTGCTGCTTTCATTATTACTATTACTACTATTATTGTTATATTGTTGCTGGCTGTATAATGCAGTTGTAGCTATAAAATCAATTGATATATATATATAAAACCAAACTAATGCCCGATGTAACCAGAGTCCATAGAGTCATTCTTTGAATCAAAGCGTTTAGTATTGAAACCTTTACTTTCCTGTTCACCTCCCTTCATTAAAATCTGCGTAATAACGTCGTCGACATTGCTTGTACCGAACTCATTCTCGAGGGAGGCTTTAGATGCCTGATCTAGAATTCCCTGAGAGCCGCCACGATGAGTGACAAAGACCTTGAATGTATCAACGACGTCTACCAAAGCAACTGATCCTTGGTCTTTTTTGTAGTTTAAGTAGGCGTCCTGAGAGGAGACAATGACGAGGAAGTCTTCGTCGGCGCCTTTGTAGAATACTTTGCTTGCAGTCTAAGCTGTTAGTGCAGGAAGAGAGAAGGTGCAGAGAGAGGTCTATAATTACATACTGAAGGCATGGTTTGCTATATGAATAAAAACAATACTTTGAACAAGAAAGAGAAGCGAGGAAGGAATCCTTTTATAGATGTCTGGGCCGTTGACGGGTCGTCGATGTGACTTTTCGGCGACGTCATCGTGATCGCTCTCCGGACCCGAGCCGCGCGCTCTGTTACTGAAGTGATTGTTGTTGTTTACAGCGCATTATTATTGCTATTATTATTGTAATTACTATTATTCTTGATATCATTATAGATTAGTATATTTTCAAGAAAAAACATATAGAGCCAAAAAGACAATAAACAAGCAAATACCGGAACGCCCTGGGTCTTTCTTCGCACCGTGTTTTCTATTCTCCTATTTTACACATCAAAAGTTACACGGCTTCGTCGTGCTGCAGCTTTGACCGAGCAAGGCCAAACAGCTCTTCCTGTTTTCGCAGCAGTTCTTCTTCCGTCATTCCCGAGGCTTCGAATTTACCGATCTTGCGCTCTCGTCCCTGCTACAGAACGGTTAGTATATAGCGAACAAGAGACAGAAAAGAGAAAACACCTTCTGCGACTCTTTGTGTTCCTGGATGACCTCGCGAATGGGCTCGATATAGTCTGAAAATCCGAGCTCCTGCAGCGCTTTGATAACATGCTCCGAGGCAATTGTCTTTTTCGTCTCATTTTCGGCGATTTCGTTTGCCTGAGTTGAAATCAATCCGATGAACTCGACGCAACATTCGATGAGTGCATCGCGGGCATCGCGGGAAAACACGAGCTCTGCTGGAATAATTTCAGATACTATTTTCTGCACGGTTGCTGTCTGCGCGTTAATGCTTGTTGTTTGCACTTACAATAAATACACACCTTTGGGCAGCGAAAGGTCATCAGAGGCAGTTTCGCGGTCTGACATTGCTCGCAGCCAATGTTATAACAAGACTTGAAGAAGGACTTCCGAGTTGTGGTGTCTTTTGACAAAAACAAGCCAGGCGGGACTCTCCTTTTTTTATATTTGCTTCTTCACCTTTTAAAGGGCTTAGGGTTTAATACTTTGGGAAACCCTTTTCTCTCCGTCTTTCCTATCCCCGATGTTTGTGCATTGTTTACTCAAACAGCCTTCAAGAGAGCAGCTTCTTGATATCAGCCAGCTGAATTCAATGAAAAGCGACACGGATCCGCTCGACGCCATTCCGGCATCTCCGGCGCAGATTTACAGAAACGTGCTTATTCTTGAAGAATCTCTGCGTTCTCAGCACGTGATACTCCGCCGCAGACGCGTCCAGTACGCGTCCTTCTTTGCCCTGCTCCTGCTTTGGACTGCTTACTTCTACTATGGCTCTGTGACCTATCCCTCCGTGTACTCTTATGTGCATGCATTGCACAAGCTGGCGCTTGCTTTGGGGCTCGTTACAATAGCGCTGTTTTATATGTCAGGCCTCTACGCAAAGACAATTGTTCATCCCCGCAGATTCATCGCAAACACAAACAAAGGCCTTCGTCAGTTTAATCTGCGTCTCGTCCTTATTCCTGCTCATCCGGCGCGGTCTGCGCCTGCTCTTGCTGCTCGTCTTTTCCGTCTGGCAATATACCGCCTTTGGTATCGTCCTCCGCCTCCTCCACCTCATCATCACGCCTCTGCCTCTGCTTCCACTTCCACTTCCACTTCCACTTCCACTTCCACTTCCACTGCCAATCGCCGCCGTCGCTCTTCCTCCTCCGCATCAACCGGCCCCGGTCCAATCGGCCCCCAGCTGCCATTCTGCCACTACTTTTGCTATCACTACAAACCTCCCGGCGGCGACCTCGTCAAACTCGTCATGCTACCAAAACCATTCCCTTCTGATGTTCGTGAAGAATGGGAACTTTATCGCTCGGAATATTGGGCAAAAGAAAACGACCGTCGCCAGGCTCGCGCTACTGGTCGTATTCATTGTACTTGCGTATATCCTTCTTCTTCTTCTTCTTCTTCTTCTACAGCATTGCGAAAATAGTATGATATCTTCTCTTTTTCTTTTTCTTTTGTTTTGTCTTTTCTTGTCTATTTATCTATTTGGGGTGTTGCTTCTGCTTATTTGTACATAATAATACATAAATCACTACTGCAATTGTAAATACTACTACTACTACTACTATCATTCTTTATTGGACATATAACTAATTTCATATTATTACCAATCCACCTCATACAAGAATTCAAATTCAACTTTAATAAATCAATAACATCGAAATGTTTTTATAGATTGTTCACTTTTATAAAGAGAATATAAAAAAATACATCTCATAAATTAACTCTCCTCTCTTTTTTATTTTCTCTCTTTCTCTTCTTCTTGTCATTATTCCTTTCCATCAAACGACAAAGAAAAAACTAACAACAAGAAAAAAAATAAAATAAAATAAAATAAAATAGAAAAAAAAAAAAAGCTAATTTACAGCTTGTCATAGTACTCCTCATAACCAGGAACAACCTCCTTCATACCGTGTCTCTTTCTGGCATCAGTAACAATCTGTCCAGGCTTGGTAGTCACGTCCAAAGGAGATCCATTCATGGTCTGCCAATGGTCAAACACCATCTGGGGGAACGCCTGTCCGGCAGTCTCCTGTCTCAGCACAGTCGTAAATCCAAAAGACTCGTTAACTGGCAAATGAGCCTTGACTGTGAACAACGGAGTACCAGGTCTCTGCTCCTCTGACAAAACTTGTCCTCGCTTTCTGTTAAGCACAGAGTAAATACCTCCAATAGCGTTCTCAGGGCACTGGATCTCAACCAAAAAGACGGGCTCCTGGATACGGGGCTCTGCAAGTAAGGTCGACGCGTACACAACTCGTCGCATAGTAGGAATAATTTGACCACCTCCACGATGGATAGCATCGGCGTGAAGAACAACATCAAGAATGTTGACACGGACTCCACGCAAGTTCTCGCCAAAGATAGGTCCCTCCTTGGAAGCCCACTGGAATCCAGCAACAACCGAATCCTTGATTTCGTTAAGGTACTGAACAGCCTTGGTCTGGTCAACGACAACGTTGGGTCCAGTTCCGTCGGGACCGAAACACCAAATCTTACGTCCATCAGTGACATCCCAGCCAAACTCATCAGCAAGAAGACGTGCACGGATCTTGAAATCGTCACGGGGCGAAACCTTCCCGCTCTCAATGGCAACACTAACCTCCTCGTCGAGAGGAGCGGCCTTGACAAAGATACGGTTATGTTTGTTGGGAGACTTGGAAAGAGCAGTCATACGCGACTCCTCAACAACGGTCTCACGGTACGTAACGACAGGCTCCGAGATCTTCAAAGGAACACCAGCGTGGTCCTCCTCAAGATCCTTCAAGCAAATCTCCAAGTGCAACTCACCAGTACCGGCAACAATGTGCTCACCAGACTCGTTCATCATGGTCAAAACACAGGGGTCAGACTTGGAAAGACGCTTAAGACCTTCGACGAGCTTGGGCAAATCGTTGGCGTTCTTAACCTCAACGGCAACCTGAACGACAGGCGAGACGGAAAACTTCATGACCTTCAAGTTATGGGCAGTCTCAGAGGTAGTCAAAGTACCAGACTTGAGCAAGAACTGATCGACACCAACGAGACCGACAATGTTACCAGCGGGAACATCATCAATGGGCTCGACGAAACGTCCCATCATGAGAACGGTACGCTGGATAGCCTTGATGAAAAGATCCTCCTTCTTTCCAGGGGTGTAGTTGGGTCCCTGGATACGGACCTTCATGCCGGACTTGACGGTACCAGCAAAGACACGACCGAAAGCGTAGAAACGACCCTTGTCGGAAGTAGGAACCATCTTGGAAACGTAAAGCATGAGAGGTCCCTTGGGGTCACAGTCACGGATGGCAATGGCGCACTCATCGTCGTCAGGACCCTCGTAGAGGGAGCTGGCACGGTAGGCCTGGGCAGTGACGGGCGAGGGAAGGTGAAGAACCATCATCTCCATCAAAGCATCAGCAGCAGGCAAGAACTTGCGCATAACAACCTTCAACAAGGCCTTACCCTCAAGCTCGAGCTCGTCACCCTTGAGGTTGATCTCAAGCTTCTCCAAAAGAACAGGAATCTGCTCCTTCTTGAAGTTCATGATGGCATCGAAGATACGGAAAATAGGGTCCAAGATGAACATGCAGAAAGCGCGCTCGAGGTTCTTGCCCTTGGCATCAGTGCCGGTCTTGGTCCACTTCTTGGTGGCAGGGTTGAAGTAGTTGTCTCCCCAGAGACGCTCCATCATCTTAGCACGGTCAACACCGAACTTCTTGGAGTAACGCATAGCGAACTGACGGACAGTGAAAGCCCATCCGTGGAGACCGGAACCGAAAGCAATGGTTCCCCGGTCGGGGTAGACCTGGACATCACCAAGAGCCTTGTCGAAGTAGGTAGCGATAATGACGTTAACGGACTCGACGGTACGAGCAAACGACTGGTACAAATCCTCCTTGGTGACCTGGAGCTCAAGAAGAGCACGATCGACCTTGTTGATGATACAGACGGGCTTGATACGCTCACCAAGAGCCTGACGAAGGACGGTTTCGGTCTGGACACAGACACCCTCAACGCAGTCGACGACGACGAGAGCACCGTCGGTGACACGAAGAGCAGCAGTGACCTCAGAAGAGAAGTCAACGTGACCGGGGGAGTCAATCAAGTTGATCAAGAAGTTGTTTCCCTGGGTCTTCTGCTTGATGTCGGCAACATCATCATCGCTCATCTCAGCATAAAGAGAGATAGCAGTAGACTTGATAGTAATACCACGGTCCTGCTCGTCCTTACGGGTATCGGTGAAACGAGCCTCACCAGCCTGAGAATACGAGATTAGCATATTGACCGCAAAAAGAATATTGCTTCTTTTTTTCAGCTCAATCATATTAACATACCTTAGCGGCCGAGATAATACCAGCTCTCTGAACAAGAGAGTCAGTGAGGGTGGACTTGCCGTGATCGACTGTAGAGATGATTTTGTCAGCGATGTACGATAGAAAAAAAAAACTCAGTGGTAGCGGCTGTAGTCCGATCGGAGATTGCTTTTCAAACAAGATCGCAGCAGCAAAATGCTCATTCAAAGATGTAAAAGCCCTCCAAAAGTATTACGCTCGGCTGCTACCAGTTTTTAACAGAAGATTTTGATAGACATACCATGGGCAATAACGGACATATTCCGAACATTGGTGACCTTGTCCATAAGGGCACGAATTTGCTGTAAAAAGTCTTGTTAGAACGCAATACATTCAAACAACAAGCCAGATAGAGAAGTCAAGAAATCAACAGCATCCTTGTCAATTTCTGATAACTCTGCCGGCCTCTTGAGTAATTGCGAGAGCTGGATACATACGTCGACGGTGAAGTTAACTGTAGACCATAAAAAGTTAGCAAACAGAATCCAGCTGGTAAGAACACGCAAAACGCAAGAACAGAACACAAGAAAAGGCAATAATAAGAAACATACCCATTTTTAATTAGATTCTAGATCGACCTTTGTATAAAAAAAATAGTTATGGGAGATAAAGAACACGGAAGACAAAGGCCGTGAAGACACTCGGAGGAGCAAGAAAAAAAAAAAAAAAAGAGGAAAACGTGGTGACAGATGATAAAGCGTTTCACTCGTTAAGTATCTGTCATCCTTACGCATATATCAGAATGCCTTAAAAATAAGCCCGTACCCATATAGTCACGTGAAGTACTTAAAAGGGTAGTCTGTCAACTCTCTGTGTGGGTTTGCTTGTTAATGGTATATGTTTCATGTTTATGAGGAGGTTCTTTATGTTTTATTAGTCGTTGTACTAGCTGTTTTTGATCTCTATACTGTTCAAGTCTGCTAGTCGCTCTTTCAAGAATTGCTGCGTACTAAGACTCTCCACCTCGAGCGCAATGCTCTTATTCACTTTTGTTTGTCCAGAGCCCCCAAACGCATGCACAACATCTTCATATACCTCAATCACTGCTTCCATATCTCCATCATTTCCCAGTACATCATTCTGCCAGCTATTAGACACTCCTTGTACGTCAAAGTCTTCTTTGATGACAAGAATCTTTGACCAGGAGTCCCATCCGGAAGGGATTAGCACCGCGTCACGCTGTATCACGTTAGGCTTTACCTGCTTTGCTGCTTCCGTCACAAAGTTTTTTGACCGATCTGACCTGATTGATGGCGATAGCAGGTAAATCAGAAATGGGAAAAGAGTTTTTGATTCTGACGAGAGGTAAATCAGCGATGCGCCATCTAGACATTTTATCAATAAATATAAAGCCTCCAATTTTTCTTTGTAAATTTCACTTACGCTTCAACAGGATCGTCCGTAAAAATTGCTGAATAAAATCAAACTCATCATCTTTTCGGCCAAACTGGCGTTCAAGAATATCTGTTCTCTCAGAATTCATGACCGCAACC
This sequence comes from Myxozyma vanderwaltii, assembly GCA_030556335.1. NCBI lineage: Eukaryota > Fungi > Ascomycota > Lipomycetes > Lipomycetales > Lipomycetaceae > Myxozyma > Myxozyma vanderwaltii. Next base: position 50,975 of record JAKTPV010000025.1, read on the forward strand.
ATAATCTCGACTCCTAAAGGAGCGTCAAATTCACCTTTACCCAACGGCAGCTCTACTTCAGTCGTGCTACCTGAGAAATGAAAAGTTTCTGTAAATGAAACATTACTTAATTCCCGATATCTTTGGGCGCCTATATAGGGAGTCAGACCAGTTTATAAACGAACACAAACTCAATCGTGAAATACAGACACTTTCTTAACCCATTAGAATATATGTCTTGATCCAGTTCTAAAAACACCGATTCTTTAAGAAACAATATCGATTGAGCAATGTCTCGAACCCATCTTCGTGGCTCCTCCCAGTCGCATATAATTGTAATGAATAGGTTCTCGAACGTCGTCTCGTCTCGTTTTAGAATATTCACCAAGAGTTTCGCGTAAGACTCAAATATGCTCGCGACCGTGTATATGTTAAGTCTAATAATTAAATCTGGTAAAATATCAGCTCATATACCAGGGGATCAATTATTGGGTGATGTGTAGTACCTTCTTGCTCTCTGTCGTAAATGTCCAAGTATAGATAACCAACTGCAAAGTCGTTTTTCAAGGACGCATATGATCCTTGCACAGAATACATATCATTATTTGCTGATTGAACAAGCTGCTGTATAAACGCTCGCTGAGTATCCGCATGACCGCCTAATAGAATTGCAAAATTAGTACAAACATCGGGCACAAGCTACAGCAAATGGACTCACCAATGAGGAGGACTGTACGCGTTGAAGCAGACTTTGAGGTCAAAGCAGAGTTCAACAAAGACGTCCAAAGACCAGGCATCTGCGCAATGCGTGTAAGTTCAATGTAAATGAAGGAAGTAGCGTGGAATTGTGTTTGTTTACGCGTCGGTTTCTCCGTCCCTATTAATGATTTCCTTGATTGTTTTGTGTGTGCGCACGTGATGCAAAGTGACATCAGCGAAAGTCCCAATAATACCTGCTTCCTCGTCCTAGCTTTACTCCATGCATATAAATACATTCTCTGTATAGCAATTCGGCCTGGTCAGCTCCCGGAATAATTACTTGTTGTGCTATTTGATTATGAATCTTCACAAACCATTGAATGCAAATGCTTCGCTGAGGCCGCGCCTGCTCTGTGCCTCCTTCAATCAGGATCAGGAATGCTTCGCTATCGGCCATGAGCATGGCTTCCAGGTCTTCAACACAGACCCCATGGAGCGAAGAGTAAAACGAGGTCAGAGAAAATTGTTTACAGTCATTTAGTTTTATTTTGGCTAATGCGCTTATTAGAATTCGCCGATGGTGGAATTGGAATTGTGCAAATGCTCCATCGAACTAATTACTTAGCTTTGGTTGGAGGCGGTCGTACGCCGAAATATCCTCAGAACAAGGTATGCAATTCAGGTTTTATTTTTTTTTTTCATTGTATTGCTACACATTTTAACACCGAATTCCAAGGTCATAATATGGGATGACTTGAAGAATATAGCGGCTTTGTCTCTTGAGTTTCTGTCACCTGTATTGCAAGTATTATTATCTCGCACTCGCATTGTTGTATGTCTGCGAAGCAAGATCTACGTTTACGTTTTCTCATCTCCCCCTGTTCGCTTGTCAGTATACGAAACTATCGACAACCCAACTGGAATTTGCGCAATGCAAAACAACAGACTTGTGTTTCCCGGTCTCACTGAGGGTCATTTACAAATCGTAGACTTATCTCCGCAAGGTCACGATCGAAATCTCATTTCAATTGTCCGAGCCCATAAAGGCAAAATAAAGTGCTTGGCAGTAAGTCACGATGGGTCATTGATAGCAAGTGCTTCAGAAACCGGAACCATTATTCGCATTTATTCAAGCGCAAACACTGCATTGCTGCATGAGTTCCGCCGCGGTATTGATCGCGCAGTAATTCATTCGCTATCATTCTCCCCTTCTTCTAATCGTCTTGCATTGTTATCCGACAAAGACACGCTTCATATTTTTGACACTTCGCCTCTTTCTGCATCGAGTAATCGACGGCATATTCTATCAAAAGTGCCTCTGCTACCTCGATATTTCTCAGGCGAATGGAGTTTCGTATCAAGCAGAATCTCAGATGAACGAGTAGGCCAAGGTATTCTTGGTTGGGCATCAGATGATGCGTTAGTAATAATCTGGACTGTGGAAGGTCTTATGGAAAAGTACATTATTCAGGAGCGAAAGGATCATCCGCGCAAAATCGCCCCGGCTACATTTGCGGACGGTACAATGAATGGAGGGAATGGTAATGCAAAGATTGGAGGTATTGGTGATCAATCTGCGGAGCAATGGGAACTTATTCGGGAAAGCTGGCGTAGCTTTGATGACATTTGATTTTCGGATTAAGTAGTTTGATCAAGTCATCAGTTTGTATATTAGTTTTGGAGCCAACTAGATTACTTTTCTTCTTTTGTTTTTCTCTTTAGCTTTTCATTCTATTTTTATAAGGTCATTGCGCCAAATATAAGTATAAACATTTAACCATAAACATCTTTCCTGAAAATAATGCCATAAGCTTTTATTTACAACGATTGTTTTCTGCTAAAATGTGTCGTTTTCAATACTAGATTATGGGTCATGTGTGTGTTTCTCATTTACAGTAAAAAAAAATTGAGTATATAATAGTGCTCTGCAATTATCACCCAATCCTTCATAAGCGCGTGATTGATAAGCAGGAATAAAGAAACATTATAAAACCAAGCTAGAAGGTATCATCTCCTCAAACAAACGCTTCACAACGAAGCTATTTTTTTTTATCTTCCCTAAACACAAGTAATGCGCTGCCACAAAAATATGACAGATGTAATAAGTCTTTCCCTTGTCCGCCTGTTCATTAAGTTGCTAACATCATTCTAAGCGTGTGGCTGTTGCTGCTGCTGCTGCTGCTGTTGTGCGAACTGAGCAAGTTCCGCCTCGTCTTTGTAAGCCTGCTGCATAACAGAGTCGACAAGTCCACATTCGTCAGTAGAAAGTTCTCTAGACAGAAATTCGCTTCGAGAGGCATCTTGCCGAAGTGACAAAAATACATTTCGGAAAACAATGTAGACGTTGATTCTGTCTAGCGGGGATTCGTATAAGGTCTCCTCTTCAAGTCCCTCATCGTCATATTCATCCTCTTCAGCAAAATTTCCTTTCTGTTGCTCCAGCCGAAGAGCTTCTTTACCCAAGAACTCAATATAATCGTCCTTGCCCGTGTCCTCCCCTTCAGCTTCATCTTCCTCGTCGTCCCAATCACCGCTATTAAGATTCTCAAAATTGTAGTAATTAGCCCCTTCACCTTCAAACTCTTTTGTCAATTTTTCTCGCTTCTCAATTGCAGCTGGTAGTGTCTGTAAGAGCTGAAGAAGGCCGTGGAGTAATTGCGGCATACCAGGACGAATAGATTCTGGAACACTACTGTCTGGAAGAACCAAAATAGACAGAATAGCCATAACAGATAGTCGCTTATCGTGCACACGACTAAAGCTTGCAATATTACTGAACCATGAATTGAAGAAATTGGCTGTTTGTCCACGCTCTTCAAGAATACTAAAAGACAAGACTGGATTGCAATAGATGCAGTTGACTACTACTTCTAGTAAGCTAACAAAATATGTCTTATTCTTCAATTCAGAGCCGTCATCCCGACTAAGTCTATCCATCGCCAGACCAATGAAGTAGGAAATATACGAGTTCATACCATCCTTTAAATGCAAAAGTAAAGTCTGAATAAGTCTGCATGCATCAGTTCTATCATTGACTCCAAGGCGGTCGTCACTGGCAAATACAGTGTTTATCATATCAACCATAGCACCGGCGTAGTTTGGATTAGCCTTCATTTCTGCCGCACCATAAGTGACGTAATTTTCAAGAGCAGGAAGCAACTCATCAAAGTAATCCACAGAATCCTTGAACGAACTATGGATAAGACCAAACAAGGCCCATAAATTAGGAGTAATCTGCTTCAGGCAGTAGCTGCTCGAGTCAACCAATTCAAAAATTTCGCCATACATATCCATCTGCTGGCTTTCCAAAACTGCAGACACAACAGGAGTAATAGCATGCTCAATCTGCATCACCAACTCCGGTGAGTTATCTAAACTGAGCAAAAGAGTGCCAAGAGTATTAATGATACCAAGGGCAGCCATTGTCTTTTCGTCAAAATCACCATAATCTGCCTCATCATACTTATCGGGATCAACATTAGTCTTTTCGACAATCTCGCTAAGGATACGTAAGAACTGATCGCGCAACTGTTCAGCAAGCTCAACTGCAAAGGGAGCGAGTTGCTCAGAAAACATATCGACAAAGTCCTCCATTACACCAATAAGAGGATCCATATCGATCTTCTTTGTGAGTTCCATCAACTTCGCCATAACAGCCTTGATATTCTGCGACAAAGCCGTACGAATGGACTCGAGTCTAGCCAAAGGCTGGAGGGCAAGAGCAGCTTCAACCTGGACAGGAAGATACTTATCGTTCAAGCATGCTGCTATGCTAGAGTAAATAACACTGATATTGTTGGGGTCCTTGAACTCTGCCTCAGAGAAGCGGTTTAGAAGCTCACAGGCACGAACTCGAAGAAATCCAAACTGACTTTGGAAATCGGGGAAAATATGGGCAACAAAGAAAGATTCCATCATTCCCGCAACAGGACTCTTCTTGCCGAGAATGATGTGTGACAATGATCCAATCATGCGCAGAGCACCTTCCTTCTGTCTGGCATAATTATCGTCTGCAGTATGTTGCTGCTGAGCGACGACAACCCCATTGATGAACGTGAGAATGATATTGAATGTCGCCTTTCTTCTCCGTTCGGCCAAAGTCACCAAAAAGTTAGTGGCTGTAATATCCGGTGAAGGATTTTCTTCGAAATAATCTAGCCTCTTGTGGATATATTCAACGGGCTCTTCCTCAAATAACTCGATATCTTCGTAGGTTAAGCAAAGAAGTGGGAAGATGACATGAGCAACCAAGCTCTCGACATGAGGTTTGAGAATATCCCAAGTGACCTTAGTGCGAACGCAGTGGTCGAAATATTCAATGATTGAATTAAGAACCGGCTTACTAAGCCAAAGGGTCTTTCCAGCCCACTTTTCAATCTGGTGAAGGTAAGCTTTGAGAATCTCAGGTGCGAAATTGGCAACGAATGCTTTCGAAAAGTCCTTGTACTCTGACATTGTATCGGTGAGAGTATTAGGGTCGCCATACCTATTCCAAAATTGTCAGGCCTTCATCAGATTAGGAAATTGCCAAAGTGGCCAAACTTACTTTGAAAATAGCTGATTGAGATCGCGGTGCGCCCATTTCTTAGCTTTCCACCATTGATTCTGTTCTCTGTCTTCTTCATCTTCAGGAACGGCTTCCGCGGGAAGTTCTTTCGCAACTACCTGAAGAAGAAGGTTACCCCAAGGAAGCAAAGAAGCTTGATCTTGTAGACGGGGTGATAGTTCAATCTTTCAACAGTTAGCGGATTTTCGTCCGTACATATTATTTGACTAGTGATTTCAACTTACATAGATTGCAGATCGGTAACTTTTCATAATTAGCCTCATCATGTCACCCGCAACGACACTGTTTTCGGCAATGATGCTGCTTCCAATTTGTACGGCGCGCGGGAACGCGTTTTCCAAAATCGGATCGAGCTGTAATCTAGCATCATGATTTCTCCATCTATATGCATTGGAAACTTCGCTCAAGCAAATAAGACCGGTATGAATATGTTGGACATCTTGAGAATGCAAGAGTTGCATCATGATATCCAAAAATGTGGGCCATTTCGCTGGGAAATCGTATGTAATAACACGATTAAGAATCTGAATAAGATGTTGTTGAGTCTGAGGAGCCGTAGAGATAATGGCGGGAATAAGTCTTTCTCGGAATGCTGGTTTTTCTTCTTCAGAGATCGCAGCGGATTTGAGTTCCTTATGTTCCCAGTTCTTGATTATTTTGTTTTTCAAGAACACGGCAGCTATGAGTTACAATTTTCGTTAGCGCTTAACTTGATCTAAACGAAAAAGCACAGTCCGGATCTGCTAACCTGAAATCTGCACTGTTCCAAAAGGTTGAGCTTGAACAATATCAAGACAGGCTCCAATAAACCCAGGAGCAGCACTGGCCTACATTCAATTGTTAGTATTGTGATTAGCATAGATAAAACTTCTTCGCGGGCAGATTTCAAAGTCCAATAACAAATTGATCTTGCGAGGTCGTAACATGCAGAACTTTTTACATACCTCGTTAAGCTGCAGTTCAGCATGTCGCCGAATATTAATATCAGCATCCAGTGTAGACGCAAAACATTGGTGCAGTCCGTTCACGTCCATAATTGATCTATATTCGAACTCGCACACCAGGTACGTTGAATATACAGGATTTCAAACTTCAACCAACGTGTTCACAAATGGTATATATAAAAAAGAGAAGCTTTCAAGCAAAATATCAATAAATAACTTATATCGATAGCCCTTTTGAAAGAATGAACCGCGCTTGACTGTCGTTTTTTCAGAATTTACGACTTTGAACAATTCAGGAAGCGAAAGCTCTGTGAAAAGTTCAAAAAAAAAAACCGTTTTAAGGGGTATGTGTTCTTTTTGACCTTTTATGATCGACGACGGGCTTAACAACAGCGAAGAGCTAAAATAGAATACTTTTCCTAAATCAAAAAGCTAGCAAAACTTAAGTCTACTAAAAAATACATCTACTCGGCTTTTAGTTACTGGTGTTTAGATCAATTGGCTTGGTTAACTCGTTAATGCAGCATGAGAATGCAATCATGTAAGGAAGTGAGTTGTATGATATGATGCAAATAGTCACAGCAATTGTGCCATAAATCCATAGACTTAACCTGCATTTATGCTCATTCCTCATACTTTGGGGGATGTGCCATACACTATCTCGTCCTTTTCAAGCATGCTTATTACTATCCTCTATCAGGCTCTTTGCATTTAATTGCAACATTTACGGCATACCATATTCGCATATTATGATAGTCCTCCAGCTCTCTGGTCGTCAAGCTCCTTGCATGAAGCGAAGCGCCGCACAGCCCCTGAAAATACTGTCCATGTCTTGCCCTGGAAATGGCCCGCGAAGATTTAAGTGGCAGTAACATTTTGAGCATTTGCTTCAAGTTGTCTGTCTATAAGTACAAACTGGAGCAAAACACAATATCTCTCTTAATCTTTTCCTGAGAAAGCTCCATTTTGGCGTGCAAAGTAGGATCACCAATGATTCTAGCCGCAGTTTTGACCTCGCGGCAGACTTCATCCAGTCTAGTAATCACTCTCACAATGGTTCCTTCGAGGACATCAGTAAGGCCAGTGATTTGGTTAAATGGCATACCGCGTGCCCATTCATAAACAACCTCCATAAGGCCAAACCTCTGTTGGGCGTTTTGCGGGTCAAACAGCATTTCGTCGGGAACTATAACCTGATGCGCGCTCTGTACCTCATTTACTCGCGTAGCAATCTCGAGAATCTTAGCTTTTCCCTCGTCTAATCTCGGAGTTATCATTCCTAGCTCAGTTGATGATTTTTCTTGGAAAACAAAGCATGATAGTAGAGCTACAATTTCCTCAGGTTCGTAGTCAGCTAAAAAGTTCTCTAGAATAAGCTCGGTAACGATTAATTCGTGGCCGGAGTTGATCTAATTTTATATTAGCTCCCAAGTCTTTCAAGTTCATAGTGCGACATAAACTTACCTCACAGGCAACGCGTCCCTTGAGTTCAACGTTCAATCCTTCGTCGATAAATCCGAGATCTTGGAGTACTTCGACACGTTGCTCGTAATCAGGAAGCAATTCCAGATTCTGATCGGAAATAGCCTGCTTTAACTCGGCGATATTCTTCTTCAACAGAGATTCTTCACGAATCGACGCAAACTACAAGCTGTTAGCACCGCCGTGGAATCATGTTTAAAAAGATGTATAGAAAAGCTCACATGCTTCACAAAATCAGGACATGTTAAGCAATTACACTTAGCAATCTTACTCCGAAGCTCGCGAAGTCGGTTGTATTCGTCCACAATTTTCAGGTCGCGGAATTTGCCCCATTCTACCTCCTCAGATATACGTTTCTGACTGGCTAGTAAGAACGAGCGCAAAGCTGAAACCTCCTTTCGCTCTTTCCGCTGCAATCCAATGAGATCAACCTAATACATGTATTAGCTTTAGGACAAAGGTAAAAATATGCTCACCTAAAACACTTACGTCGATGGTTGCCTTGCTAATAAATTCAACAGCCGTGAACGGGATATTGCGCTCCACCAGAGTATTACTGAATTTCATTTTCCCCAAAATCTCTTTGATTTCAGGTACAAACGGCACAATATCTGTCTCGACTTTTTGTTTTGTTTGTTGAATATCGCCACTAGGAAATAGTCCATAGCAATGGAATGTCTGACGACTAGCATTCACTCCAACTAGAACGCAGACAGTTCGAGAAGACTCTTCTGTTTGCACAACAGCTACGCGACGACTGGTGATCATTTTGCGTCCAAACGTCACTTCGGAGGCACTAGTGATCATAGAAGTCATAATGTCGCGAGTCTCTAATAGAGCGTCATGACACTCTTGCAGATCATTCTCACATATATCGCAATTTTCGCGCTTGAAGTTTCTCAAACTAGCCTCAGATACCTTTACATTTTGCTCATGTTCGGGTATCAATCTCTGTGAAGCATTTTCACTAAATGAGCGCTTGATCATTTCTTCAACCTTCAAAGCTTCGACACGTAGAAGGTTGAGAATCATGTTGTATGTCAAACGGAACTGACTTTGTAATTTCGTAGGCGGTCCGAGAATCATTTTGTTGAGTGAGGGAACATCTGGAGGCTCATTACCTGCAAAAGCAATTATAACTGTACCAGTAGTATCAAGACCACGACGACCGGCACGACCGGCCATCTGGGTGTATTCGCCCGCAAGTAAATCTCTAAAAGATCGGCCGTCATGTTTTCGCGTACCTGAGAAAACTACAGTACGTGTAGGTAGGTTCAGACCCTAATTAGATTTGGTTAGTATATTTTCAGATTTTTAACAACTTTTAAACCTGCAAAAACCTACCATAGCAAAGGTTTCAGTTGCAAAAAGAACTTTGACAAGTGTCCTTGCAAACAAAATCTCAACAACTTCTTTGACAATAGGAAGCAAACCACCATGGTGAACAGCAATACCTCGCGAAAGTAGCTCTCTCATTCTCAAAATCTGAGGTAAACTCTGATCTTCCTCTCTCAATCTGCAAATTGCACTTTCAATGAAAATATGAATCTGAGCTTTTTCGCTTGCGTTGCAGTAATCGACTCCAGAAAGTGTATTTGCATATTCTTCGCACCTCTTTTTGGAAAATACAAAGATTACCACCGGTAATAGTTTCTGTTTGTGCAGGTTCTGCACCAAGCGCACCCACATGTTCTTGTCGAAATACATCTGTTTGAAATTTCCTCCACGACCCGCACCACCGCCGCTCCCTCCTCGAGTAGCAACAGCACCTCCACGGCCACCTCTACCGCCCTGAGGACCCCCTCGTCCTCCTCGTCCACCGGTCTGCGCACCTCCCCTACCTCCGCGTTGCGGCGCTGTGGAATTGAACTGTTTAACTGGATTTGCAGCACGCTCAGCATCAGACCAACCTTGCATGAGAAATTTCTTTTCCGAGTCAACGATTTTGTACATTTGATTGTTTGCCCATAAAAAGTGCTCTAAAGGCACAGGTCGTTTTGGAGTTGAGATAACATAGATGTCTTTCTTCTTGGTTCGACCGACCCAACTCGCAAATTCAAAGGTATTCGGGACAGTTGCTGACAGTAATATGAGTTTAACGTGATCAGGAAGCATGATTATCACTTCTTCCCATACAACGCCACGTTCAAGATCATTCACATAGTGGACTTCATCGAAAATGACAAACTCCACATCGCGAATCAAATCAGCACCCTTGTAAAGCATACTTCGTAGAATCTCCGTCGTCATGATCACACAGCTTGCTTGAGCGTTGATTTGAACATCACCCGTCAAGATGCCGACATCTTCATATATTTGTCTGAAATCTCTAAATTTCTGATTACTCAAAGCTTTAATCGGGGACGTGTAAATGGCTTTTGTCATATTTCTAGTAGCCATAGCAATAGCATATTCAGCCACTACAGTCTTTCCTGCAGATGTGTGTGCTGCCACAAAGACACTGTCGCCTTGTTCTAAGTGGTATACTGCCTCTTTTTGGAAGTTATCAAGTTCAAAAGGCCATTCTCTGGCCATCTTAGGGACAAGTTCCTCGAAATTCACAATATCGGTATTAATGTCCACCACATGAGCCCACTCCTTTCCGCGAGTCGCTCTAGAATCAGCAGTCCTTGAATTTCCGAACGGTGTGTCAAGTAGAGACCTGATACTCTCGGTAGGAAGCAAATCGTCTATAGTATCACGGTTGATACTCTCATTTACAACAATAGCTTCTCCGGTGACTGGATGAGAAACCACTCTTTTAGGCTTGTCGGTTTGAATAGCAACTTCAGCTGCCTCGTTCTCGTAAGATTCCTCGAGCTCAGAAATTCTATCTTTAGACTCGATATCAGTAGATAAATTTAGTCCCCGAGGAAGACCTGGGGCGGAATTTAAAAGTCCATGTTCGTCTCGGCGCACGATTCCTCCAATGCCGATTCCCATTGCCGAAGAGGCAGATGTGGCTAATGATGGATCAATACCACCTGGAGCAAACGGCACAAATCCTGCACGACCACGAACAAAGTCAGCTTTCGAAGCAGGAGCACGAGCGAAGGAGCTGGAGTTTTTTGAGTTTTCAGAGTCTAATGGATGAGTGCTAGTTTGCTCTTCATAGTCCACAATACGACCGTTAATCCCAGCGCGAATAAATCGAGTAGTAGATCGAGTTTGACTAGATGGAATGTTGAACAGTTCGTTATATAAATCATCATGCGGCATCGATGGAGGCCTGTATAAGTATTAGCACTTGGCAATTCGGACTAGAGAAAAAAAGGCTGCAAAATGAATATTTTACTCTTGAAGTAACCGCAGCCACTGGTCAGAAAATGAAATAAGCGGTGACAAGAAGATATTTTCAAGTCGCTTGACCAACTCCTCCTGCGAAGCATCTTCAGGAAGAGCGGATCCAGAAGGTGTTGAATTAGTAGCAAGCGATTCGACGTCATATTCGCAAGCATCGCGCTGTAGAAGCCGCGTACTTTCACGCAATTTGGCATAGATACTCATTGTCCGGCGCGATCCTGTATTCTTATCCTTTTGTAATATGTATATACTATCCCTGATCCGAGGAATTTAAAGAATGGAATTTACACAGTATTGTCGACGCGTAGTCGACAGAATCTTGCTGGCGTCGACGTGCAACTTTGAAGGTCGACTTGTTTAAGCCGCTCGCGTAAATTGCTGGAGAACACTGAACAAGTTGAGTACTGTTTGTTCTCCTTATTTAGTACACAAGCAGAGTCTTTAATAAGCTCTATATATCAATTGGTTATTATATTTGGATATTTATCTAAAATCTCTTTAATGTTGTTTTCTGTTATTGCTTGCCAAATGTGTGAGAGTCAGTACGATTAATCGTGGCACTGTTCTACCGCGCTCATTCCCCATTTTTCACAAATTAGAAACAGTTTTTAACAACGGGCATTAAAAAGCAGTGGGTTTATTTATTTGTTACTGCTTTATTCAAATTAAGCTCTTACTTGTTTATTTTATTTCATTTTTTTATATCTGCGTTGTCGTTTTGCACCGTTGAAATCAGCTCTCATTTGTCTCATTCAAACTGCGAGGTCGGCACTACTTTTACGTTGGCTTGGAGCGACCACTATTTCGATCTCTTCAGTCTTTATATAAATACCCCTTCCATCTCCTATGCATTGTGTTATAGACTCACTTACTATTCAGCATTTGATCGAACTCAAACCTCAAATACCTATCTGCCTTTTATTCAATAATGACCCCTATGTCGTCAACCTCTGGTCAGAAATCCGTTGATATGCGAGTCACGCCCGGAGAAAGTCCGCCCGTTTCATTCGAAGCACTCTTCAATCCTCAAGCAAAGGCAGCCAATTCTTATCAGGTTACGCATCCGATGGCTTTGCGCAACAAAGATATGCGAGTCACGCCCGGAGAAAGTCCGCCCGTTTCATTCGAAGAACTCTTCAATCCTCAAGCAAAGGCAGCCAACTCTTATCAGGTTACGCATCCGATGGCTTTGCACAACAAAGATCGAAAGGTCGTGCCACAAGAGAATGAAACTGAGAATCGATACGCAGAGAAGCGAGATAGTGAGAGGATGAAGTCCAGTTCCAGTGAGCCTTTAAGTTCATCTGCTCGTGCTAAGTCATCTATAGCTGAAGAAGATCCAAAGAATATATACGATCCAAGTTTTAGATACACAGATACCAGCGTCTCGTATCAGAAGTGGAATGCAACGCAAAATGGCACTGAAATCGCTAAGCCAACATCTCAAACTCGAGATCCAGCAATTTTATCTCCCAAGTCAGTTCCCAAATATGTGGCTACAGAACTTGTATCTTCTGAACTTGCGTTGCAACAGCCCAGAGATGAAAGTAACAATACAAGAAAGAATCCAGTGAGTAAGCTTTATGAGACCTGCACCAAGTTGGGACCAGAGTACACGCCGCAGTTTTTGTTTAACTCGTATAATCGCGGACTGGGGTTTGAGGTTTTGCTAAGGGTCGGCAAGAGAACACATAGCGCTGGTCCGTTTGTCTCAAAAAAAGTTGCTAAACTTGTGGTTGCTGCAGAAGCGTGTAAGCACGTTCATAATTTGGTTGATACAAAGTCCAATGAGGTGCAAACAAACACCATTCAATCTATTAGCTGGATGAGGTTTTTGTACGGTGAGTTGCGCTAGTTGTTTACATTATTACTTGATATTTATTATTATGATCAGGTCACACTAACTTGGAGAAAATAGAGCTATCTCTTACGCGTAATTGGCTGGTGGAAAAGCCAGAGTATGTCGTGCACGCGGAAATGCAGCCGATTAGGTTCGGATGCACGATCACGGTGAATGGCGAAAAGTATGGCGATGGGTCAATTGGATTCGCGACCAAAAAACTAGCGAAGCACCAGGCAGCGTATAGTGCACTGAAGGGCGCTGGGGAATATGGCTATGTGAACAGAATTGTGGCGAATCATGAAGCTACAAGTGAAGCATTCAGACCGAAAGTTACAAGCCACGCAGGAGAGAGCAGGGCTGATCACATACGAGATCGTGCAATATCTGTCGAATTGAATGGTGCGAAGCAGAGCACCGGCAAAGATGAGGCGCTGACGCAGGATGGACAAGGCGGTATGGGTAACCTAAAGGCACACGATAACTCGGAGCATTACACGGTTGATATACCACGAGGTGTAGAAATTTCACTTAAAACCGAGAAGGATGTTGCAGATGAGGACACAGCGTCGTCACCAAAGGAAATGAAACCGACTGTTACGAAGCAGCCTGCTACGGCGAGTACACGCGAAGCTACGAGTCCATTGGTGAGAGTTCAAGGTAAGTGCACAAACTTTAGAGAACTCATTTTGGGCTGAAGCGCGACGTTGCAGACAAGTGGAGAACAAGGAAGGGTCCGAGCATTGCTAACTACTGTATTTGTCAGAACTGTGCGAAATCTTGGGTCTGCCTGCACCGCAGCTGCGATATACACTGAGCTCGGCCGGCGTGGCGATGTATAATGTCGAGACGGAGGTGCACGGGCGGCACTTTGTAGTGGAGAATGTGTTTGGACGCAAGGCGGCACGAGAGCAGATGGGCACGATTTTGATCGAGTATCTGGAGGGTGTTGGTGCATGATGAGCTCCGAATGGCGAAGAAGTTTGAGGAGTGTTGTAGATTTACTCGACAGGTCGATCTAAGAAGCATTTTGTGTATTTTGTGCTGCTGATACCAATACTCTACAAGAACAGCGCGACAAGGCAAATGAGTGTGCGCAGGCAGGGTGGGTTTTGAATTCGGCTGCGTTGCTGTGCGCCCGTGTTCTCCGGTAAAATTTCTTCCCTTTAAAGCTTGTCCACGCGCCACTGCGGGCAAAAGGGCCCTGGTGCATTTGTGCTGCTGCTTCGGCACCTTTGTCTTTAATCTCGCCACGATATTGTTCCTACAAAAGAGCTGCTATATTATACTATATTCGCCGTGCTATGATTCCATCGCCACCAAATAAATAAAAATCCCCCCCCCCTTTGAGAGCTGCCAAATCTAGTACAAAGCGGGCAACGCCGCACGGGGCTTTCATCGCACTGTCTCAAGAGCAGATGACTCGGCGCGATAGCGATAAGCAGCAGTAACAGAACACTGCGTCCAGCGTCTGTCGTTTGTTACTAATATCTTCTCACTTTGCTTGTTTAAAAGAATAAATTTATCTCGTCTGCTTGTATTCGGTTTCTCAAACAAGTTTTCCTCTCCTTGCCACGCGGTTCCTTACACGCAAAAGAAGCTTTACATGTGTCTTTGAAGAGCGCCGCATTTTTCGCGGCTGGGTGGTGCGAGCTGCCTTTTACAAACTGGGCCCATAACACGAAAGCGATATCGGCACCGAGAAAAAAAAATGAAGGCGTCGCCGGCTTTGCTTCTTTCTCGCCTTCTTTTCTTGTTGTTATTGTTGATTTTTGTTGTTGTTGTTGTTGTTGTTGTTGCTTCTGTCGCTGTTGTTGCTACCTATTAGCGCTTCTTCCTCCGTGTGCGGTCTCGCCAACTTGCACAAATGAAGGTCCTCGTTGTCGGGTATGTTTGAAATGGCCCAACTCAGCTTATTGCCAAACATGCCAACTCATTATTTCTTGTGTTATGTAGTGCTTCGGGATTTATTGGAAATGCTGTGGCCGTCGCCTTCTCAAATGCCGGCCATGAGACTTACGGTCAATCTCGAGATGCGGCCTGCTCTGTCCGCTTGCAGCGCGACGAGATTTTCCCTCTTATCGGTGCTCCTGACCAAATCACAGCGATATACACACCGGCGATGGACGTTGTTATTGACGCTTGTAGACCAGGTGTACAGGGAGTCAACACTACTGCAATCTACAATGCCGTCCTCTCGGCCTGCAAAACCCGCTCTCCCCACCACAAGCTCACATACATCTTTGTCTCCGGTACCTGGACCCACGGCACGCCTGCGCTCCATGACGACCTCATGAGCGTCTCAGAGCGTGCTCCTCTTGGAGTCAACCAAACCCCTCTTATTGCCTGGCGTGCCGTCTTTGAATCTCGGATATTCAGCGCGGCGATCGATGAGCCTGAAAGCGGGGCGCCCGCAGTCAGTCCGATTGTCGTACGTCCTGGCTTGCTCTACGGTCGGTCTGCATCTGTTCTTGCAGCACTGTTCTCGCAGGCTTATAGTGGCAATCATATTTCATGGCCTGGCGTTGCTGGCGTTTCGCGTTACAATACCATCCATCAGGACGATCTCGCTAATTTGATCTTGATCGTTGCCGAGAAGGCTACTCTCTTTGCTGGTCTTGCTGTCGACGCTGTTAACCCGCAGACTGAATCCGCAGAAGATGTTGTGCGCACTCTTATTCGTGTCGCAGGTGGCAATAAAACGTACACTTTCCGTCCTCCTGAGAATGAGCTCGAGGTTGCTCTATGCATCCCTACTCACTACTCGATCTCGTTGGCCTACACTCTCGGTGGATGGGTCCCGCGAAAGCCATGTCTTGTCGATGGTATGAAGCGTTACTACGAGTCATTCAAAAGCTACCAAGAGTAAAAAGAATGGCTTGAGTGTTTGTGCGATATGTATGTTGGTTTATACACGAGGCCATTCCATATCGAAACTCTTGACATACTGTATTTATTTATCATTTTTATTCTTTGTTCTGGTTTCCTTTTTCGCATCTTCATTTTTCATTTGCAGATGGCGGTTTTTTTTGTTATCGAGTGTTGTCTTTTCTTTTTTTTTCTTTTGAGATATCATTGTTTTGTATGTTTGTAAATCTTAAGCGGTAGTTTTTTCTTCTTTTGGGCATTTTTCCTTTTTACGACGTTTAGCGAGAGTTTAAAAGAGTTTTTATTATTTCTCTTCATCATCTTTGCTTGCATTATTTCTTCTCCTTCTTCTTCTTCTTCTTCTTCTTCCCGCGTTTCTTTACGAGTGATTACCAATTTTTGATCGACATTCTGTTTAAAGAAGTACAAGAGTGCTGACGTGGGAAAATCTTAAAGCATATTGCCATGTGCTCTTCTTAAATGGATCATGGTCGACGGGCGTGCCTGCCCAGGTGTATTACATAACACTTTATTAATATTGAATTATGTAATCATGATATCATCGCTGCACTTGTGGAGATGCCAATGGCGATGTTGATCCCAATGCAAATGACGAGCATTTATCCATTTTTCCTCTTGATAAATTGCATACATACAGATACAAAAAAAATAGCAAAGTGCAGTTTGTATAATTCACAATGGTTTTTGACAAATTGAAAGCAAAGATACAAAATGACTTGACGTCCTCGATTAATCTTGCGACTGCATCTTATCCACCTTCGAAGCGGGAGATCTTCAAAGCTCGTTTTCAAGCCGGAACAAATGTCGGTGGTTGGTTTTGTCTTGAGAAATGGATTGATCCATCAATGTACTCTTCCGTGAAAGGTGGGAATGATGGCGATGATGATTCAGAATATGCTGCTGTCAGCGCTAGTATTAATGAATTAGGCGTCGAAAAGACAAAGGCAAAGTGGGAACATCATTGGGATACTTTTATGAGCGAAGATGAGTTCAGATGGCTTGCTGATCATCATGTTAATGCTATCAGAGTGCCTATGGGTTACTGGATACTTGGTGAGGGTTACGTACATGGAACTCCCTTTGGAGAGAAAGGGGTCGCGCGAGTGTACGAGTGTGCATGGGATAAGTACATGAAAATGATCTCTACTGCTGCAAAGTATGGAATCGGAGTTCTGGTTGATTTACATGGAGTTCCCGGAGGTGCGAATCCCGATTCTCATTCGGGAATTAAAGGCGGTGGTAAATTTTTCAGCAGCAGTAAATTTATTTCTAGTGCAGTTGATGGAGTAAGTTTTATTGCTGAACAAGTCAAGAAACATGAAAACGTGATTGGTATTCAGCTTGTCAATGAGGCTGCATGGGATTCAAAAGCCGAGGGATATTATACTTCTGCTATTAAAAAGATAAGGCGCGTGGATCCTGGTCAGTATGTTTATATCTCAGACGCTTGGGATCGTGGGAGGTATATTGATTACGTGAAGAACAAACCTGGTGTTATTGTTGATACCCATATTTACAAATGCTTTTCAAATGAGGACACATCAATGTCTGCTGAGCAACTAGTCAAGAATACGCGTGAAAAAGAAGCTCTTGATACTCATTGCATTGTGGGTGAATTCAGCTGTGTGTTGGGAGAACAATCTTGGGATAAATCTGGACAAGGAAATAGAAATCATATAAGGAAAGAATACGGCCAGACACAATGCGATGTTTTCCGTAAATCATCTGCTGGATATTTCTTTTGGACTTTTAAATTCGCAGAAGGAAGAGGTGGTGAATGGGATTTCAGAGAAATGGTGGACCAGCAGTGTATAAGCCTACCAAGTCGCACAGGCCGCAAGGGCCCAAACTCAGATGGCACTGACGAAGCAAAGCAAGCAACTGCTGATCATAAGCAATACTGGGACCGAGAGACAAATGGTAAACAAATGGAGCACTGGAGATACGAAACTGGGTTTACTACTGGATGGCAAGATGCAGCGCAGTTTTGGGCATTCGATGAAAGTCGAATTGGCACGCGAGCTGCTTGGAAGGAAATGCGTTTAGCTGATCATATAAAGCGTAAAGGAGGAGGTGAGTATACATGGGAATTTGAACAAGGATATGATGCAGGATTGCAATCATTTGAAAATGCTACTCAGTAAAGAGAAACATAATCTTTAAAAGATACCACTTTAGTAATAAACCGGAATATTTGACAAGAATCATTGAATGTGCAAGTCACTCGTAACAGCGTCAATGAAATCGTTTGTAACCCACTAAGTAATAACAATCTAAAAGCTGAAAACAAAAGAAATTCACAATGAATTGACCACTTGAAATTGAAACTCAAATTATTTCCCTAACAGGTTTAATCATAGGGTTTATCATTAAGTGCTTTTGTAATAGGGTTTTATTATAGGGCTTTTTATATAGGGTTTATATAGGGTTATAAATATAGGGTTATAAAAAAACCAATCTTTTTACTATGCCTCCAAAATGCTCGGCTCCTAAGAGTTTTTATCATAATTTAAAGGTTGAAGAGTAGCAATCAAGTAGTAAAATGGGTGAGCCGATATAGTTTAAACTTTAGGGAGATGGGGAGATGAAAATCATCAGAAAATGTACGAAACAGTAAATCGAGCTATAAATTGTGATTTAAACCATCAGGTGCAAACACATATGTACTTGCAGAGATGCCACTGGCGATGGTGGTCCCAATAATACGCCAATAGAGGCATATATTTCGTTCTTTTCCTGAATGCATATAGAAAGGGTTGATTTTCTTCAAAACACGGTTTTCGAAACAAATCTTGCCACGACATTTTTTATCAGTCTTTGAAGTGGGAGACTAATATCGGTCATTGGGGTTTGTCTTGGGATGCTCCGTCAGGTTTACTTTTCTGTGGAAAGAAATTACAAATCTGTGGAAAGCGGTTACGATGACTTTAAATACCTAAAGTCAGCTAATATTCAAAAAAGTGTATACTGCGAAAGACAAATGCAAAGTAGAACCGCCATTAGGATATAATTATGAATAAAGACTAGTACGTTATATTAATTAGTTATATTTACAATTTCAAGATACTGTTTTTGATAATATAATAGAAAACCCGGAAAAAATTTGATTTTGACACATACCAAACAATAATAATTGTAATACACAAATCACTCCGGAAAAAAAATATAAAAACTCCAGTAAACTCAAGGTGCGCCTGACCGGTAAAACAGCAATATAAGGAATACAAGAGGAACTACATGTGACTTCACTCCAGAAAAACAACAATGAGTACAGTAATGGAAAATACACACTAAAAATCAAAAAAAAAAATTATATAGATATATAAATAAAGTGCTCGATAAATCAGTTATAATGGCACAGGCGGAAGGGGACCCATAGGTGGAGGTCCAGCAGGCGAGAGCATGACTACCTTTTTTTGTTGTCGTTTATCAATAGGTGGCGGCTTAGAAGAATCTCCAGGCTCTTCGTCGTCGCCTGAATCAAATATGAATGTATTTGAAAGAGCGCTAGGCCCATGTGCAGGTGTAGATGCGTCCGAGGCAGAACGGGATCTGTGAGCATCGATCTTTGCGCGCTGGATGGAGTATTGGAGACGGGCAGCTGAGGAAGTCAGGGTCATCGATTCTCGACGAGCGGGATGCGGGCACTTTGCGACTTTGTCGTCCTGGGTGGAAGATGTGGAGGAGGATGAGGAGAGAGAAGGAGTAGAAGATGTGCGGATTGCGTTTGTGAAGAAGGATCTGGGATCAGCAGATTTGCGTCCTGCCGCTGAAGAGAGTGCCGTGGAGCTTACTGCTCGCACGAGGGACTCAGTATAGAGGTCTCCACCAAGGGGAGAGGTGACAGGGTCGAGGCTGCCGTAGAAGGCAGTCGGGTCAATATCTTTTCGCTTTTCAGTCTGTTCACCTCGAATCTGGTCGCGAACGAGGCCCAGCCATCGCATGAAGTTCGTCGATGTCTCAAAGACCAACAATGTTGCCTTGGGCCGGTCGTCGTGGAAAAGATGGAGGCTAATTCCCGAGGTGTGCGCAGGTGGGATAGCCGATGGCGACACCGGGTGGTCTTCGTGAGCCTTTCGTCTGCGCTCGGCGACTCTGAGGACGTACTGCCGTCCGGGGATGTCGTCTGAGGCGTATGCGACTGCCTCTGGAGTCAGTGGCACCACAGCCTCGGGAGTTGCGTGAGCGGCAGGCTTCGCGGAGTATCTGAGAAGTGCTCGGGGTAGAAGGACAAACGTGCGCTGAGCGAGCGGGCCCGAATGGCCAAAGGAGAAGCTGGCGTGCGCGTCGGTTTCGAGCGTCTCCAGCGCGGCCGCTCTTTTTGCTGCAAGCGCAAACGGGAGCTTCTTGAAATTGTTTGGGTCCGGTGAAGGCACAACAACGCGCGTAAGTGGTCGCGAGGGCGCGAAGGGGTCCGCTGCTGGCGGGGGAGCAGCCACGGCAGAAGACAATGAAAGCGCAGAGCCGCGCGCGAATAAGGACTTGAGCGGGTTTCGTCGCGTATTTGTTGCGGCCAAGTTCGCTGAGCCATGTCTGGAAATCCCGGAAGAGCCCAAATCTGGACTCTCGCTGGCCATTGAAGAGGTCTTCTGAGAGAAAAGAAAGCGGGCAGGAGGAGTTGGCGGAGAAGACTTTGGTCGTCGCGGCCGTGGGCCGAGCCGTGCATGGTCCCGTGACCTGAGTGGCATCACGTGTATGCGCCGTCCACCTCCTTTCCGCACCACTCTACTCTGTACACACCCCGCCTACATTATAGGCAGTCGAAGAGCAGCAACTAGTTGAACAATGCCGTCTTCTATTCGTTTGCTTGCTCTTATGGGCCGCGAGGTGTGTTCTATATCTCTTGTGTGCTATGTAACCGTTGCTTATACTTATCTAGAACAACCCTCTCTACGTCTGCAGCTTCGACGGCAGCAGCGACGATGTAACGAAAACAGATCTTCGATGCCACTTCCTCGCTCATATCTCCCTCGACGTCTTCGCGGCAAGACTTCCAGCAAAGTCGGCGGACTCGGATTTTGGCTTACTGTTTGTCCAAGATGGAATGGCAATATACGGCTGGATGACAAACACTGGTGTCAAGATGATTCTCGGCTTTGCCAGTGGCGAGGTCATTGGAAGTGAAATTCGCAGCGTGCGTAGTCTATGTTCGTGTTGCCTTCTATTAACTGTGCTAACACGTGTAGATAGGTGTTTCGGGCAATTCACTTTGCATACATTTCTCTTGTTTGCAATGCATTCTACAGCGTCGACGAGCGCAAGCCAATCTCCAGCAAAAAATTTGATCTCAGCGTCCGTCGCATTGTTGAAGCGTGGAATGGAACATATCCTGCTTCGCGGCCGCCATCTTCTGTCTCTAATTTGCCGTCAGATAGCGTGATGATGTCGTATGGAGACTCACGGTCCGGCACACCTGTGGCCTAATGTTGACTGTCTGTTGCAGATTGGGTTCTGGCGTTATAGTTTTTTATTTATTTATTCTTTGTACAATATACTGCATGTCCTAACTATCTCAGAAAGGTTTTTTTGCTATTTTGCCATTGTAATCTTGCGTTATTCTCTTGTAACCAAAATGCAACTAATAAATGGACTTTTGAAGGAAGCCGCGCCTGCCCGTTGGTTGTTAAGCGGATTCACAGCTCGATGGTGCGGCGCAGCGCTTATTAGATTGATTTTAATAAGCTTCCCCACATCTCTTTTTTTTCTCCTTCTCCTCCTCGACTCTGCTGCTTCACCACCTTTTGTTCACTTCAACATGCACTCTCACGCAGTTCTGTCCCCAGTTCCAATGCATTTTGGTCCTCGACAACGACAGCACGAGCATACTCTGGCTGCAACTAGTCCGCTCGAGCAACCAACAGCAGTGCGCTTTGTCGGCCAGGCACAATGCACCTGGTCTGGAAGTCACAAAGTCCACTTCAACTTCACTTCGCGTCCTCTCGTCGCCTCACAAACACCGCCAGCAAACCTACCAGAGTTGAATCAGCTTCAAGCAGAGCATCTTGTTCGTCTGTTCAAAGACAGTATGCGCATGTACATCGCGGCCAGGCGCGCACTCGACCGCGAACTGTCCCGCCAACGATCTCTCGTCACAACTGGCGACAGTGAGTCTTGCTCTGGTACTCCTGCCCATCGTCATTCTAATTGCTTGCTGTGCTCTACAGTGTTATCCGATAAAGAAAGACGAACGCGACAATTGCAAACAAATGTTGCAAGAGCTGAGGCCTTTGTTAGAAAATACGCCATGACTCTTTCAAAGCTGTCTGGTATGCCGTCTCTATCTTTGGTCTTCTGGACGACTGTTTACTGACAATGTTTTTCTTTAGTTGATACTACAACTATAACGATCTCAGCTCCTTCTTCGCCAGCATCATCTCCGCAGCGGATATAACCATCTTTCTACCTCGACGCATCCCGTCATAAACCTTTTTATGTGATTTTTTTTTACGATTTTAATGAATACTGAGACTTCTAGTCGATTAATAATATAACCGCTCATTTGTGGCAGTAAAAAATAATAGTGTGTTTACCTTGTCGTATTTGTGGCTGTTGCTAATGAAGATATTCAATTGGAAGAATATCGATAATGAGTGAAAATGAATTAGTTAATTTAAGCATATCATCATTGATTGATGTGCGCTATAATGAGAAAAGAAAAAATCTTATTCTATTATGTATAATGCATTGAAGATTCTATATGCAACCATTGTAGCTGAGACTAAATTAGTCTAAAATGTTCAACATTTCAGCCACGGTAGTTATCTTTTCTCTTTCCTTTCCAATTTTTTTTCCTTGCTCTCTTTCAAACTTGTCAATCTTTTGCCAGTCTTTCCATGAGACAGTTCTTGAATTAGTACTGTTTCCGACATCGTTTTTAACTCCCTGCCAACCCGCTCGAGAACTGTGTCCAATAACACCCCTTTTAAAATCTTCAACGACAGTCTCGGCAGTCTCAAATGCATCGTACATAGTCTCTGCTATGACTCCTGTAGGTCCACGTTTAATCCATCCCGCGACGTAAACTCCAGCTTGATCATCAACCGGGTCACTAACTTTGCCAACGTCATTTAACAAGTGATTACTCTTAACGTCATACATTCCTTCGATACCAATCAACGGATGCGTTCTGTACCCTATACTTAAAAAAGCAGCAGCACAAGGAACTTCGACGGTTGCGCCCAAATGTTTGACGCGAGTTTCTTTAAGTAGTGGATCTCCATCTAATTCCATAACGTCAAATACAGCACTTTTTATCTTCCCTTGCTCGTCGCCGATGAATCCAGCCGGTGATTTTAAAAACTCAATCTCAAATGTCTTTGATGCGTCTTTAGCTTTTGTTGTAGAGCCTCGTTCTAAGAGTTGTAATAAACGCTTTGCAACACGACCAAGTTTCTTGCCACCGGCAGCAGCAAGTGGTTGCATAACTGATTCTGGAAGGGGAATAAATCCAATACCGTTTAAGGTCATTAATTCACGAACTTCTTTATTAGTGAACGACGCTTGAGCTGGGCCTCTTCTACCGACTATTTTGACATGTTTAATCTTGCTGTTTGATAATGTAGCGATAGCTTGTTCAGTAATATCAGTCTTACGAAGATCATCAATATCGCTCAATAGTATCCTAGCAACATCTAACGCAACATTTCCATGCCCCACAACAACCGCCGTCTCTGCAGAGACTAAGTCAGGCGACAAATGTTGAAAATCAGGATGTCCGTTATACCACCCTACAAACTGTCTTGCAGAGTAAATTCCCGATAATTCAGATCCCTGGAATGATGCCGGTAGTAAATTATCTGAATCAGCTCCGTATGAAAGAATAACTGCATCGTAATTGGCTCGTAGCGCTGATAATGGAATTTGATTTGGTGAAGGTTTGCTAGAGTCTTTGTATACTGTGCTTGGGCCTACTAGTGTATTACCGAAAAATTGAAAATACGGCGATTCAGCAACTTGTTCGAATTTCTCTTGACAGTTCTATATTACCCGTTAATAAACCCTTCCTTTCGCAAAGATGTTGTATGAAATGTAGAAAGAAAGAGCAAAAGCATAAATACGAACCTTGACCTCTGGATGATCTGGTGCAACTCCAAATCTAGCTAATCCAAATGGAACAGGTAATTTCTCATACATATCCACAGCTGTGATTCCATTTTCAAGCCTTTCTAGTATTCTGTAGGTAGTATAAAATCCAGCAGGACCAGACCCGACTACTGCAACGCGTAATTTAGGCGTGGTAGTTATCGATACCGGAGATGTTGAAAACTGTCGAATCGAGCGAGCATGTAAGGTGGTCAATTGAAACTGTCTGCGACATAATAATGATGTCATTGATATTTATTTGAATAAATGACTATCTAGCGGATATTTCCTATTGCTTTCGGGATTTTGGAATTTGGTAAAATATTATTCCATTTGCTGATAGCAATTGTGTATTGCTCATATTTTAATTCCGTCAAAACTCCGAAAACTTTTAATTTTTCAATTTCTTGGGATTTCAGGATTTAACGCCAATTTGACGGTTAACTTTTTTTTTACAAACAAATAAACTACGATATAATTCTCTCCAGATTCTTTCATTATATATATTTGATTTAGAGTCTTAATTCAATGTAATAGTCTTTTTTGGATGCGAAAATAAATAAGATTAATAACTTCCTATAATGTCGTATTTACAATACGAAAGTATCAGCCTATCTGAACCATACAACAAGGAGGGAATACCAAGAACTGCATTTACACAGCTGGTTTATGTATATATGTAAATAATGTCACTTTACTAAATTTAATTATTAGTTCCTGGATTCATTATTATAGAGATATTGAAGTTGATGCGAAAGCAATTTGATATATGTCTTGGACGCGATGTCGATAAAGTCATTGTAAATTGTTTAAATAATATAAAGCTACTGTTCACGGTTAGCTTTGTACAATCCAGTGTAAACAATGTAAACAGGAGTTTATAACTACCAAAATTGCAAATTGATATGTTCAAACGAGTTGAACAGATCAGAAAGAAAAAACCGTTACCCACAGAAATATTCATAACTAGGTTCTATCCTGATTGATATTGCTTTTGACAAATATATTTACCAAGTAAATCATTTTCAATATCAACTAATCTTTGAATATCATCATGATCTCCTATAAATGGAAATTTCATTTCATTTTCGATACATGAATTCACTTTATTAAGCTGCTTATCAAAACCAGCTCTCATTGAATTATAGAACTTATCATTCTGCTCATTTATACGATCAAGCAATTGTTGAATATACAACTGACAATCCTCTTCAAAATCTTGAGAGAAAGATGTTTTGCCATTTGCGTTCGAACAGGATTCTTCTATCTTTGTAATTAAAAGCTTTAGTAAATTGCTTCTCATCCATTTTTCCATTATAACGTTCTGTTTGGAAAAATGTTGTTGAAATTTAATCCAAGTATTTGATATCTTCGAATCAACTATATCCGATAAAGCCATAAACTCTCTCATAATTATACCTGTCTTTATGTTATCCATTTTTTCAACAACCATAGTAATTCCTTCTCTCAAGGATACAAAATTCTTTAATAAATCACTAATTTCACTAGAGAAATTAGTAGATTGACAATCACTATCAGTTTGCAATTGATGTAATTGATCTACTATTATCCCTTCATATTTAGAAAGCATCTCTTCTTCTTTAAGATCCATGAATTTTTTCAAAGAAATAGTCTGGGTTTTCATTCGAGTATCAATATACTCATTGATATACTTCAGGTTGTAAGAATAGTTATTGTTTTCAAATTCTTCAATTACTCGAGAAGTTAAATCTTCAATAGATGTAGTAATTTTTATTTCTGTGTCACCCCGTTCTCCTATATATAGCCTCATTAGCAGATATTATACATTTTGTAAAAATGATATCTATGAAGGAAAAAAGAAGGAAAGAATGAGTATATACTAAGCCTTGAAGGAATTTGAAAAACCCTTTGAAAACAAGAAATTATTGAAGGAATCGATACGACTAAAACCGAAAAAAGTGAAATTGCATTATACAAAGTACGTAAAAGTGACAGAATACATCGAGAAGTCATACGTTCAGATATAAAACTTTCCTGATTGAAAATACAGGAAATAAAATCTGATAGTGCTGACGATTGGTTTCTACAATCGTAAGATACTGATTTGATATATACGCCAAAGCAAGAAGCGAAGAATATGAATAATGACAAGATTATCTGATTCATCTGCTCTCTATAACAACAACTTGTTATTTAAACCTTTTTTTTTCTGAAAATAAAATACGGAATACCATCTAGTTTAGTATTTCCACAATTCACTGTCCACAAGTTGAATATCTCAATCGCGTACTTGCCTAAGAAACAAGCTAGACATACACCCCAAGTGTACAATATCCTATCTTCCAGCAAAAGAAGTCAACAGATAATGGCTTTACAGTCAGATACAAACCCTTCAAAGTCCTGTAAGATTCCAAGCTAACGCGCAACGTATCGATATCCCTGCATGTATACAGTACTCGAGAATACCTTTATGCGCAAAGTGTAAACAAACTAGATATTTCATTTGAATTCAACGTATCGTCATCATCCAAATGTCATACACTCTTCAAATGGAAATAGAGATGCCACTTCTATCACACTCTGCTTTGTTTTACTAGTATTAAATTACTATAATTCAGCTCTTCCAGAAATTTGCTAAGAATGCAAATTCTATTACCTATTTTGTGATACGAAATTAATTGCCATTTTTCGGATTTCCCAACTTGGATTAGCCTAATTGAATTCGTTTGAAGAAATTCTAATAGTATAAATACTTGATGTATTTGGTAGGGAGATGACAAGTACTTTTTTTTTCTTTTTTCACATAAAAAATCCTGTGAAAGTATGTACAGAAAGGATAAATAACAAAAAGATAACGCCAGCCATATCGCCAACCATATCGCCAAAACACAAAACACAAAAGTTCAAACGTTACCACGTATATATCATTGAAGTGATTAATAATTCATACACCATACCACACCAACTGTAGCGAGGGGCGATCAAAGAATCTAGGCATGTCGTGGTATATTATGAGTATGCCGTCGTTCATCAGCAACTACAGATCCATCTTCATCATCATCAGCAACTCTTTTTCCCGACACCACTTCCGCCAATTTTTTGAAACCAGTGTTACTTCCAACTTTTTCATCATTTCTAATCTCTTGAATATCATCCACACTATGAACTAGAATTTTTCCAGCTCTATCAAATTCAAATGTGAAAAGTCCAACTACAACTGCACTTCCAGGTCCATACTCTGAATCGACTGGATGCGACGCTCCCGGTCGAAAGATTGAATTCGTGATTTCAGATGAAGTAGGCGGTGATGCTTCAAATGAAGCTTGCCATCTAACAAGAAGTTTTGTTGATGATTGCGGTTCATAATCATGATCTTGTGAAAATCCATATCCATCAGTTACTTCGTCATCAAGCGAACTCTCTTCATTGATTATACGCATGCTCATGATTTTAAACACTATACTACCCTTTCGGTGATCAGCAGTAAATCTCTCCTTTATATTTAATATACTACTGCTAGATTTATCCCAAGTTGATTTCGATTTTTTACCCCCCGAATTATCATCTGGAAGCATCCCATCAGCAATCTCGGCAAATCCCTCGATCGGACCCAACACAAAAAAGGGTAATATCCACTGTGCTAATCGCCAACTTGCCAAATACCCAACTTTTCCTCGTATAGAAGGAAGACTAGGATGGGTTTTAGGGAATAGCCGAAGTTGAATGTTTCGTGATAGAAGAGAGGAAGGTGGTGATTCATGCTGAAGGTTTGGTAGAATGTTCATCAACGTATCAAGTGCTATACACGCAGCCACAGTTAGAAAACATACAATAGATGAAGTCCAAAAAATAAACAGGATAGATACTTTTACCAAGCTCAGTCTTACGGCACTGTTGACGCAAATCGATCTTTGAATCATCTTCATCACTAGAACGCCTTACCTCTGCACTTTTCCGCATTTGACATACGCTTGTCCGAGGTAAATAAGCAGGAGGTAAATTCTCTCGAATCTGCAGATTTCTAGGTGTTTTCGAATCATGGATATATCGGATCTGACAAGATTGCGCATAACCAGTCGATAGAAGATTTACCGACTGCAAACGACGCATATTCACAGCTCGCTGGATTTTCAGCATTACTCCAATTACCTAGTAAATAATACAATCAGCTTATTTAGTCCTTGATATTATCATCAAGCAAATCGCGAAGCCAGTAACATACTTTACTTATTCTCCAACCGCGAAATCAACTTGATACAATAAAGAAGATTTCACCCCTCAGCAATGCGATATTCCGACAGCAAAAAAAAAAAAGACAAAAAAAAAGAGAAACCTACAAAATTAAAAAAATAATCCTCTTTAAACCACAATAAACCAATTAGCCAGCCAGCGCAAAAAAGCACTGCTAAATAGTCAATTGCAAGCTAATTCGTCGCTAATTCAAATTTAAATCAGATCCAATTGCGATTAGATATTTAGTAACTACTTTAATTTACGGTGACGTCAGCTGATGATTTGAAAATAGACCTAACCCTATTTTAAAGGTTTCGTTTAATAATAATAATAATAATAATAATAATAATAATAATAATATTTGACCACTTTCATCATCGAACGGATACTACAACATTTAACTTACACATGACATTTATTATCAGAATATACTGACGTAGAGTGAATTGAGAAAATACCATATTTCATAGCTGATGTGTTCATTAAATAACTACTAGCTGCGACAATGTACTAAATAATTTGCAAAAAAGGACTTACAACCAACAGAAAATAAACATGCAAAAAAGACAGCCAAACCGATAAAATGGTTGGAAAATACAATGTTAAATACATTATTTACAATATGATCAGCTTTTACACGTAGTGTGTATTTACCTTAAGCAAAAGCGCGAGCTGGAAGTGAAATGGTTGATGAGAGTTGAGATCGACGAAGATTATGTCTCCATCGAATAAGAGTTATGACTGTGATTACTAGAATCATATCGAGAGCAATTCGTTTCGAAAACTTCTATTCAGAATTAGCTAGTAGAGCAGAAAAATAGGAGGGGAGGGAGTAAACGCACCATGAACTTCGAAGTGACGTGCAGAAATAGTGCTTTCCAAGAATTGTTATCACTCGGAGATGCAGGGTTTGGCCGGGATACATTTCTCGTAGAAGAAGTTAGTTTGCTGAGTCCAGCAATGCTCGGTATTCTGCTCAATGAATGCGAAGGAGTAGATGGAGCAGTGACGAATTTGAAGCTAGGCGGCTTGCTAGGTATAGAGGAGAGTAATGAGTTTAAAAGATTTGCTTGTGCTATAATTTCCTGTAAAGATCCTAAAGCATTCTGTTTCCATTTGGTAAGTGAATCTTCTCCCATTTCCGGTGCGGCATCGTCTTCATCTTTACTAGAAACATCCTCAACTACTGCGTATGTAACTGATTTTGGCAAATCTTCAAATCTAGCAGAAGATACTTGTGCCCGAGGACTTCGTTCCGATGTTGAATCCACTACTGACTCTGAATTTACTGGTTCAATGTCTTTCACTTGATCCCATAGACCACGTAGTTCTGATATTAGCTCGCGCGACTCTGGAGTGGAGCTTGCATACTTATCCATTGTCTAGAAGTATCAGATTCATCAGTAATGCATTGAAAGTGAAGTAGCAATAAGAACAACAAGCGTGAAAAATAATACATTCAACAAATATGGGATATAGCGACACTTAGCCTCAGTCTTTGAAATTCCTCGCTGAGATACCCACGCATCCCTAGACAGTCAGTCGTGTTAAGGTTTGCATTGCGAGGACAATTGGTATGGGGCAAGTATTTAATGTACCATTTTGTTCTTGCAGATTCATCTTCATCTCTATTTCCAGTCGGTCTTGACATAAGTTGTTCGACATCGCCCTCTAAACACAGAACATACAGATCAGTTTACAGCCTCGGTAGTATGTGCTCTAATCTCCCGAAACGGAGTATATAGAACAGACAGGTACTTTACCAGTTGCTTGTTTATATAGACCATAAAGATGCATACGATCTTGTAGAGGGGGCCGTTGTATAACAGGAGAGTGTGGTATGACCTTTGGATTTGATAGAGCGCGGATTGTAGCGAGCGCTTGCACGAATACGCGATCTGCAAGCAGCGTCAGTTCTAGCTTTGTACAGGGACAGGCAGATGGAAGAGTGATTACTGCGCTGAATAGCAGTGCACTAAATGCCTACACGACTTACCAACCGAGTCTTCCATGGCTCGTTGAGGGCAGCCAGCAGCAAGTTGTTGCAGAGGGATGGTGGATTACGGTTAGGCGGAGAGTGCGGAGGAGAGGAGACTACGCGCGCCGCGGGCCAAAGCAGAGTATAAAAATGGTTCAGGTTACGTGGACAGTTCTGGTTCGAAACTGCGTCGTGCCATTGTTTACAAGTGAACCAATTCACGCTTTATAAATAATAATTGTCTGTCCACAACGCGCCAACAAAATATCCTGTTATTAAGGATGTAAAAGGTGGAAACAATGCTGACGGCAGATTGCTTTTATGGTTGTCATGGAGACCAACCCCGCGACCTGACGCTGTTTGCGGGCGCGTGACCACAACAAATAAGCAGTATTTTGATTTTGATTTCAATTTTGAAATTGACCGACAAACTGCGCAAACTTGCTCTTCTGTTTTCCTCAGCCTGTATTAGTCCCTGTCTAAGTTATTTCTAGATCTTCATTATACTGTTAATTCTGTCAAACGCTTCTCTAAATCTATATGGACACTGAAACCCGCGCTCTTCGTCGCACGTCCAAGGCTGCGCTGGCGTCGCGTGCAGCGACTACCTTGGTCGCGACATATGTCGCTCTCTATGTTGGATACCCGACCAACCTTGTTCTTAACGCAACCTTTCTCCAGCTTGTATTCAAAGGATGGGCTATAGATTATACTGCGATTAGACTTGCTCTTGCGCTATTTTTCCAATGGCTGGCGCTGCAGTTGTTAAGTATGGGATTCACTGAGCTGCTGGAGTTGATTATACTGTTTGTCATCAGAATTGTGCTCACGAGGGTACTTAATTTTCTTGCAAGTGTGGTTGTGAGGATTCTTGACATTCTCCCGATTGGCGGCCTTATTAACTGGATCATTGGTCTGCTGCCGTCGCCGTTGCCTGTAATTCCCGGGCTGCCAGGTGACGACGCGGTCAGAATTTGGGGCCAGATCTTGCGAGAGCTTCTATTGAGTTACATTATCTACGAAGTGCGACCTATTATTCGCAACTGGCCGCCTGTGAAGAAACTGCTGCAGAAGAAGGGAAAGAGGGCAGCTGGCGAAGCTGGTGCGAACGAGAAAGATCGTGCTGTAGAGACGTCGTACCGCGCCGCCGCAGAGGGTTACTACAAGCGAAAGTGAGGCTTTGAGCCAAGGCTGATGGGTCTGAACAGAGAGAACACTGGTATACCAGACGGAAGTAGCGACGGAACAGCGGTAAACAGCGCAGATTAGACTGCCGTTGGAAGAAGCAAGACTGTTGAAAACCAGCCGGCTTTGAGCAGCTACGGTGCGTAGCACATAGCAAATGCACAAGTGCTCTGACCGGCACATTATGTTATACACTCTAATACTAGTCACCGCGAACAGCGGTTTAACAAAGTGCTGGCGGGAGAACAGCGACGACGTGGACCCTTCTTCTTTGTAGCTACACTTCCTCAACTCTCCCTTGAACCTCAGTCTGCTATCTCTCTCCCTCTCTCTCTCTCTCTCACTCTTCTCGTATTTTTGCCATATTACTACTCTGCTCAACATGTTCGCTTTTGTTGCCCACTCTCTCCAGAACACGCATTAGCCAGTCAGATTACTGTGGGTCGCGTCCGCCCACGGGCTCGTCCTCGACTACGCCATTGGCCCTTGCTCGAGCCGCACGATCCCAAACCCACAGCGCCTTACGAGACAACTTTATTTCTGTTCCACGGCCGCCAGCACCGCCCACGCCAGCACGTGCACCAACTTCTCTTTCTTCGCTTCCTCGACACTTCTTCCTCGACTTCTCCTTCTTCTGCTGCTGCTGCTGCTGCTGCCACTTCCACCACCACCACCACCTCCACCACTCCCTCCACTGCCACTTCCCCATCTCGGACAACAACCGCCGCAATGCTCTTCGGCGTGAAACTTGCAAACGAGATGTACAAGCCTTGGGCGGCTTCGTATATAGACTACGAGCGTCTCAAGCGTCTGCTCAAGGAGGACGACGACGAGGACGACGTGCTTTCTGCCCGTCGCCAGTCAAAAGTTTCAGCTACCAGACGCGCCCAAGCCTGGACTGAACGCGAGGAATCAGCTTTCGTCGAGGCGCTCGACGCGGAGCTCGAGAAGGTCTACGCCTTTGAGTCACACAAGTACGTGGATCTCAAGGACAAGGTTGCGGCCGCCGACGCACGAATTCACCCGGCCGCCGGAGCGCCCGACGCGCCCGTTCTTCAGCCGGACCTTGTCGACTACAACGAGTTTGAAAAGGAACTCGACACGATCCTCGCTGAGGCAAAAGAGCTCGAGAAATTCACCAGACTCAACTACACCGGCTTCTTCAAAATCGTCAAAAAGCACGACCGTGTCTACTCCCAATACTCAGTCAGACCATTACTCCAGGTCAGACTCGCGGCTCTGCCCTTCAACTCTGAAAATTACTCCCCCATCCTGTACAAGCTCTCTTCCCTTTACGCTGTCATCCGCGACAACAAGGAGACTGCTCCCTCCACTTCCTTCCCAAATGGTCACGACATGGGCCAGGCTATCTCCCAAGCCCCCACTGCATCCTCTGCTACGGTTTTCAAGTCTTTCAAGTGTATGCCTGCTCCTTTGTTCTTTTTCTCTTTTTTTCCGACTTTTCGCCCGGCCGATAGACTTCACAAACTGACATTTTACCATAGTCTGGGTCCACCCTGAAAACTTGATGGAAGTCAAGACTTTTATCCTCCGCCATCTGCCATTATTGATTTACAACCCCCAGTCAAGCAAGGTTCTCAACCTCTCCACACCGGACCCCACTATCACAACCCTCTTCTTTGATAACCCGGATTTCCAGCTTTACCTTGAAAAACTCGAATCGCGCGAAACAGCCTCCTCGCTCCGCATTCGCTGGTACGGTAAACTGAACGCGCATCCCGAAATCTTCATTGAGCGCAAATATGTCGACCTCGAGGACTCGGAGACTGTACTTGAGCAGAGAATTCCCATCAAGGAGAAGTACGTCAAGCCCTTCATCGACGGAACTTACTCCATGGAAAAGACCATCCGTAAGATGCGTGAGCGTAACTCGCCTGCCACAGAGGTTGAGAAATTTGAAAAGGTGGTCAACGATATTCAGAACTTCATTCGTACAAATAGTCTTCAGCCCGTCTTGCGTGCCGTTTATTCTAGAACTGCTTTCCAGATTCCTGATGATGATCGCGTTCGCATTAGCATTGACAATGACATCGATCTTATTCGTGAAGATGCTCTTGATATGTCTCGTCCCTGCCGTGATCCTGATGACTGGCATCGCCACGATATTGATGACATGGGCCTTGAGCATCCTTTCAAGACTATTCACAAGGGTGAAATTTCGCGCTTCCCTTACGCTGTTCTCGACATCAAAGTCGCTATGAAGGCTGGTGATACCAAAATTCGTCCTTCATGGGTTAAGGATTTGATGTCTAGCCATTTAGTCAAGGAGGCTCCAAAGTTCTCCAAATTTGCACACGGTGTATCTATGCTTTTTGATGATGAAGAGTACATTAACGTTCTTCCTTACTGGCTTTCTGAGCTTGAGAAGGATATTCGCAGAGATCCAGAACAAGCATACGCTGAAGAGCTAAACCGCAAGAAATTTGGCGATCAGCCAATCAGCCTCTCGCTCAAAGCTCTCTCCTCTCCTTCTGGATCGCCTAGTCGCATGACTGCCGGTAGCGAGGCCGTTGCTTCTCTTGTGGCCGCAGTTAACGAGCGACCCGCCCGACATGGCCGGACCGAGTCGATCTCTATGCGCAGCTATATCGACGACGAGGACCAAGAGCACCAGCAACTCATTGGAATTCAAGAGGATGACGAGGAAGAAGAAGACGAGTCTTCGTCGTCCGATGATGATGAAGGTGACGACGCCGGCCCTTCAACCGCCTTGCTTCGCCGCCGCAGGCAAAAGCGGAAACAGCAAAAGTCATCGGGCAAGTCCTGGTTCTCGCGAGGAAAATCGAAATCGAAGGATTTCAAGCTTCCTCCTGGTGTCGTTCGCCCTACGCGTCTTCTCACTCAATCGGGTCAAGTTATGGTCGAACCCAAGGTTTGGCTTGCAAACGAACGTACCTTCAACAAGTGGTTGCAAGTCACCGTCCTACTTTCCGCTCTTACGTTTGGTTTATATAGCGCCGCTGGAAAACACAACAAGGTAGCCAACAGCCTTGCTTATGGCTACTTTTTCTTGACTTTATTCACCGGATGCTGGGGTTACGGAATCTATATGTACCGTGTCAAGGCCATCCAAATGCGTTCTGGAAAGCATCTTGATAGCCCTCTAGGACCCATTGTTGTTTGCGTTGCTCTATTATTTGCAATCATTTTTAACTACTATCTCGGCAAATAATTTGCGAATCTTCATCTTTTATTTTACCGTCGACAAGAGGAAGAGTTTAAAATTTTCTTTTATGGTACAATTAAAAAATAGTGACTTGCAATTAATGAACTACTAGTTCATGATTTAGCCTAGATTTTTTCATATACAATGTTCTTTGATTAATTTTATTGGCTTGTTTGTTTTATTTCTCTGTCCTAAAGTTAGCGCTCTTTTTCTCCCTTTTTTTTTTTATGTAAATGTTCTTTTTTTCTGCGACTCTTGACATAAATTTTAATAAATAATTCGTTTTTATATTTTCGTTTTCCCTATCTGTAATTATTTGCTTTACAAAAGCGGATATTTGATCATTAGTGAAAGAATTTAAATAAAATTAGTAGTTGCGCAAATGCTTTTTGTAACTGATTGAAAGGATTTTTTTTATTAAGTGACGTCATCAGTAGTATTGTGGGACAGCGGGGAGAAAGACTTTTAGTTTAACTTTAAATGTAAGACATTTCGTATTACCAGTTTTAAACATTCTGGCGCCGTTTCGTAGAATAAGTATCCACGATGTCGAACGTCCTGGCCTCGGAGACGGGACGGGTGACGATAGAATGACTGGGTCTAAATTCTACGACTTTGTTGAAAGCAGCGGATGGATTTGCAGACTCAGCATAAGTTTAATGTTGTCGAAATTCTGCAGAAACGTGGATACTTTGTTGCTATGGCTGGCGACGGGGCTAACGATCCGCCATCACCAAAACGGGCGGACATTGGAATTGCAGTCGAAGGAGCATTGGCAGCTGCACTTTCGGCTGCTGAAACAGTCTTTCTTGCGCCGGGACTATCTGCGATTATCGACGCAATTCGAATATCGAGACAGATCTTCCACCGTATGCACTCGTACATCGTCTACCATATCGCTTAATCGTCTGCATCTCGAGCTCTTGTGTTTTTGGGACTCTGGATTGCAATCATGAACCGGACGTTCAAAGTTGAGATTATAGCGATTTTAGCGATATCCGCCGATATAGCGATTTTGACGATTGCCTACGATCACGCTCCTGTTTCCCAGGCGCTCTTTGAATAGAACTTACCTCGAGTGTGGGGTATGTCGGTTGTCTTGGGAATCTTGCTGTCAGCTGGTACGTGGATCACACTTACTACAAAGTCTGTGGCCGACGGCAGTATTATATCCAGAACTTTGGCGACCTAGACGTCGTAGTCTTTCTGCAAGTCTGTTTGACGGAGGGTTGGTTAATTTTCTTGGGTCGCTGTGGAGGATCATTCTGGTCATCTCTTCCTTCGTGACACAGTTAATAGCAGCAGTATCTGTAGTCGACGTGCTCTCTATGTTCATTTGTGTGTCTGGGTGGTTTGTTGAATGGCAAACTTTTATTGTGGCTGTGGTCCGAGTTTGGATCTCTTCCTTTGGAGTCCTCTGCGCAATGGGTGGAGCGCATGATTTGATGTCGTCTTCAGTGGCATTCGACCGCCTGATGAACGGGGAGGGGTTTAGCGCGAGGAAGCAGCGCGCATGGGAGGATTTCGTAGTTTCGTTATAGCGCCTTGCGTCAAAGCATGAGAACGCTGATAACTGATTATTCTGTGAATCTGGTTTTGTTCTGTTTTTGATTTAGCGATACCCTCCGTGATACATTTCTGTTTGAAGTTTTCAGTCTGTGAATAGCAATATGTAATGGGCAATACAGTTGGTCCTTTACGTGAGCTGTAAGCTAAATGCCTGCCTCTGATTTCTCGAGAAAGTAAATTCCATACTCCCGCGCTTCATTAGTCGCCGTATATACTGGCTGTGGCGGGCGTCTGTAAAAGAGCAGAAGTGAGAGAGAATAGTTTGTTTATTGCAGAAACAGTGCACAACAATCGGAAGTAGGAGAGGGATTGAGTAAAGTCGTTAGAAAATACGAGCTAAAAGATTATAGTGAATTGAAAGATGTTCTTCATTAATGTAATGTGGCCGTCCATTTCCAACCTCAGTCCGATCAACAAAAATCAGCTCAACCTACATCATCCAGATTCAACTTGCAGTGCTTAAGTTTGTATGATCAGTGATTTTTACAGCTTTTACTATTATTAAGAGATAAGTTCGAATGTAAATTTTATTATACTAGATCAGATATCATATATACAACTTAATAAAGCTAAACCACATTTCTAAACATCAAATGTAATTGTCAAATCCGTATACCAGCATATAACTGATTCAACCGCGCACGTCAGATTCGTTTGGATGGGCGGTCGCCGCCTCCGCCCTTTATATCTTGGAAATTACCACCGAAGCGTCTAAAAGTCGTCATGTTAGTAATGTACTCAACAACGAAAAAGAAAACGCGTCTATTCGGATAGTCTTTACCTTTTCGCCTTTCTCATATAGATCTGATTGATTTGCCAAAATAGTATTTCATTTTCTCCCGTCTAGAGAGTGCTTTCTTTTTTTCTCTGTGTCTTTTATTTTTATTTTTTTCATATTTTTTTGTTTTTCATTTTTATATTTCTTTATTCACTTTTTTTTTCAATCAAACTTGAATATCGTAGCACAATCATCATCTTTTAAACTTATGTTGTCTTGTTATCAATTTCCGCTGATTCAGACTTGTAACGCTCCACGGCATGCAGATGTGCTTCGCGTTTGAATTCCCGACGGCAACAATCTCATCGTGGATCTAAACATAAAGCACGCGTGGTTTTTCGTTCAATTGTAAATCAAAAGGCTCAACCCCTGTCGCTTGAATAGTTAGATTAATCTCGTTTGCTGCATTCAAATACCAGTGACAATAACGAACCTTCTGCCTCTAGATTGCCGATCTCGTCGGTTTTCATAAACGCAACGCGTCCACCTATGACAAGCTGTTTTTTTTTGTGTTTGGCCGTATCAGATATTTAGATATAAACTACAATATAAAATATTAATATTCTGGAAATCAAACACGAAAATAGATACCAGCCAAAGACCCACCATTTTCATCTGAGCTTCAGCTCGCGTTGACTTATCCGCCATGGGGCAGAAAGATGCCAACTTTATCCCATTCTTTACAGCGTTTGAAACAGTATTTTATGAATATTGCACATCTTGTTGCACATCTTGTGAAACAAACTGCAGTTTGTAAAGAACAGGTGGATGATTCAGAAATTGAAGTTACATATAATGGCGACCATAATCAAACGGTAGCCCAAGTGGCAAGTAAAATAGTTGTACGCGTTTCAATACACACAACATCTTAAAATAAAATGTAAATTAATTTAGAAGTGCTCTGATGCTGTGGTTATTACAGGAACAGAGCAGCAATCTGGGGTAGGAGAGTGGTAGGGTGACGTCGTTGGTTCCGTTTTACGCGCTAGAACTCTAATCTCGATCTTCCGACGCGACTCATACAGACTCCGTAGCTCGTCTTTATTTTCCATCTACACGAGTATGTTTTTGAGTAGTTCCTTGGCCACTCCAGCCTATATTCCTAGCTCAATGTGGAAACCAAATTAAAAATATAAATATAAAATGGTTTGTAAAAAGGAACTATGCAGATTAAAATACTCTTATAATCAACAAGATAACCTTAGGGTGAAACAATAGATGTGAGAATACAGAAAATAACTCGGACATCTTTATAAAAGAGTTTTGGGATACAATTAAAATATAATATAATAAAATTTTGGTGACTATCTAGGTGTATTTTCAAAAATGAGGGCTGAATAGAAATCTACGATAGCTCTGATTAGCAACCAACGCCTTGTAAATAGCAAGAAAAACATGTTACAGTCATAGCGACCAGCACAGGGTTTGTAGACGCATCTTACCAATACTAGAAGCAATTAAGTCCAAAACTGTTTTGTACCCATTTTCCTGCGAAATTCAATTGCACCCCATAAGGAACTTCAAACCTGATCAAATTCATTTTGCTTCAGAGCGTTGCTGCCAATACCGTGATGATTTATCATTTCAAACTCTATAGCTGAATCGTTGCTTTCGTCCTCAACTATTTTGCGATATTCTTGAGTGACGTTCATCCGACCGAGTACGACAGCAGGATAGAAAATCCAGGTAATCGTTGCGGCAATGCCGACCATGAGACAGTCCAAGACGAGAAAGTATGATTCTGTTTCCATTAAATGGCCATGCCATCCTTGAGCTAATTCCGCAATTCGATAAACTGATCGAACATATACAAATACTACTGAAAGTAACGCTGCGACGATAAATATATAAGTCTTGCGTGATGATCGAGTAGAAGCATATTTCGCAGGACCATGACCTGTGCGGACATCTGTAAAGTATCTAATAAATTTTCCGGATCCGTCTCTAGTTACAAGGATACTTGGCATATCAGAAGTGATCAGGGCAGAAGGAGATCCCGTAAATTGAGCCTTGCCAATGAAAATATGCTCATATTTATGCCATGACCATGTTTGGTAGAAATAATCTCCACAAAAACAAAGAAAAAGAGTAGTAGCAAATACTTGAAATCCAAGGCCAGCAAGCATAATATTTGATCCAGCGCTGACCATATTTGGTGTGTTTGCAGTTGCACTTATACCACCGCCAGCGGCTATGCTCGAAAGTTAATATACTGTGCACTGAGTAACAAACGATTAAATTTACATACCTTGAAATAAGAGACTAATAACGTCCAACGTGATGAAAATCCTCGAATAGTTCCAAGGTTTTAATCTAGATCTTTGAATTCCCCAAATAATGATTATTTCTGCCAGTAAAAAATAAATACCAGCCATAAAGAACACCGGAGCAATAGTCAAGCAGATGATTTGAATAATAAAGTGGTTTCTCTGAAACCAATAGTTTTGCGAAGAGCTGTATCGCATAGCGTATCCAACAGTTTCAAGAGCGTAGGCGCAAACCATGCAGCATCCAAACCAAACTTGTCGGTAATAGATTCCTAATCCAATGTGTATGACACTGGCAATTGCAAATACAACGAGGCCAGCCATGTTTGCCGCAGCAATTGGGATATACCCATACTGATCCATATCGGAGTCGTACCAAGTAGAGGAATTCCAAAAAGCACCATCATAGTACTCAAATGTGCCATTGTTGCCGCCGTTAGAATATGTAATGGAAGTGGACATTTTAAGGAAAGGGAAAGGATGTACGGATAATGGGATTGAGCTGGAGAAAAAGTGCAACGGCAGCGACTTTATGAATTTTTGCATAGTGATATGGGGGCAGTGCTCAAGCTATTATCAGCAACCGCAAACAGCTCTACCGCCTTTTGGCGGTACAGGGGTACGTAGGCTTACTCCGCCAATTGATTACTGTGAGCGTGTGGGTGAAATCGATGACTTTCGCGAGCTGCAACCACAAACTTTACTTTCAGGGGTAAAGCCAGTTCGGCCCCACCGTGCTTCGCCCAAGTGTTAGAAATGGACGTAAGACTGCAATTTCATTAATTGAGAACTCGTCATAGACTACAATATTTAATCATTCTATTATGCCGGCTGACCGCACAGTGCAGTCAAAAGTGGTGACAATATCCAACGCTTACGGGTTTTGGTTCGGCGCACGGCTGACGCGGTCTTCCACGCGGCAGTATTGAATTGAGTTAAGGCATAGGTTATTGCTCTCTTGTACTTCAAGAGCGACTGACTACTCGCGTAGAGCCGTACTCTTCACAGTGGACTTCATTTCAGGGGAGAGATGTCTGTTGGTGTCTGTGATAGGAAAGGCGCAGTACTCGCGTCGGAAAGCAACGCACTGGAATGAGCGCAAACAATGCGTCGCTAACGTCGGGAATGGTCAAAGTAGCGTAAAGGCACTTTGGCGAGTTTATACAGACTAGCTTTCTCGTTCCCGTCGTTTCACAGCGACTATTAGTCCTACACTGCCCCCCCTCCTCAATCTTGTTTCTCGCATACATTGCTTCTTTAGTTATTTGATGATCTCGTAACTTCCACGTCTCAGTTGGTATAGCTTTGCTCACAGCCAAGAAATCCTCTTCCGTATTGGAGTTGCGCCGGTGCTGAGGCGTCAATATCCTGCATTTCAACGATCGTAATCACGTAAACGTTAGCCTTCTCAGACTATCCACATTGTCAAATTCCAGCGGCTGACACCGCTCTGACGCGTACTAAAGATAGAAGCATATGAGATTAACTTCTTAGTGAAAGCGCTTTCGATGGGTCGAACTAGCAGTTGTTTATGTTAGAGCCTCGAACGCTCCCATCTCCGGCTGAAAGCTCCCATGAAGTAGTCATCGAAGTGCGCACTTGAGACAAAATCTGATCCTGTTGGTAATTTGGCTTAGTTCTGCATTATTAGGTTGCACAGCGTTCTCTCCTTAGTGGGCGTAGAAACCTGCCTCGCTCTCGTAATAGCACAAAGCTGGAGGAAAAATCACATACTTTACCGTCAACTCGTTAGGCTTCTTTCGCGTCAACTTCTTACATACGATATATTGTAAGCACAGTTTGGAGCACAGTCTGGATAAAAATTGCTAAACAGATTTGAATTTAAAAGTTTTTTCGTTTTTGGGACCTCCTTCCTTCCTTCCCTCCTATATTTTTGTGATTTTCGCAGCATCTACAAATTATTACAAAATGCCGTGTTTATAGAAGTAGAGGTAGTTTAATTTTATCTGATTTGCGGATTTTAAGCTTGTGAGTGTTCGGTACGTTATATCATGCTCTGCTCAACAACCGCCGAGCAGTTCTCAGAAGTTCTGATTTCGATCTTGCGATAGACGACCACATCGCACACTTGAAGTTCCCATGTTGAATGGGACTTAGAGCCAAACGCATTGTCATCCCTACAAGCTGCTACTATCTTAAAACGCCGCTCTAGTGTTAGTTATATTTGAGAGAGATAAGGTTTTATTACACAGGTTTTACTTTACTATTTGGCGAGTGTCATCAAATAATTCGATAGCATGTGACGCGTCCTCCTTTCGAAACGCTGATTTAACAAATGGCCTATGAACGAATAATCAGATAGCCTGAAATGACTATCTCTACTTACTAATACTATCTTTAGTTTCAAGCACACCTCTAAAAAGTGAAAACAACGCGGCACAAGTATCGATAAGTATTACTATATGGGAAGATCTGTCAGCATTTGACTGTTCATTTCGATTTTTCAGTAAATGCCACGAGTTTAAGAGTATGCATATGTATAATATTTGGAATATTTGTATAAGTTAATAATTCTAATGCCATGAACAGAGTACGAAAGCGCTAGAGTCATTGTATGTTGATGTGGTACTAGATCGGGTAATATCATTGATATTGCGATAAACCAAAATCAGAGTATGCAGCAACAGACATGAAGTATTACCCACAATATGTTTAACACAGCCTTTTTTGATTATAATTTCTGCGCTCTATTGGCTGCAAACTGCAGCTTTTCTAATGGCAAGCAAGATGCGACGCGATGAAGATGGCAGACTACGAAGGTGTGCGGTGGAAGAATCCTGGGTTCTCGCTAAAGTCCCTCTAGAAATATTGAAACAATACGCGTTCATAAGCGGTTGACTTGCTAATGGCATTATCTATTTTAGACAACTTATCAGTTTAAGGATCAGTAACTAATGTTTGGTAGAGCAGACGTACGCGGACAACTCAACACAGCGCTAGGACACGATGATTAGTTCAGATTTATCAATCCACCACCTTCTTTCTTTCTTCTCCCATTGCATCAAACTATCATATTTTTGGTTTTTCCTTTGTACGGTTTTAAACACTATCCAGTGACAACAGTATCCGCCCATATACGAAACTCGAGGCCCCGTTTCTGAACACGACCGCTGCAACCGCAGACGCTGCTATTAATCAGGCCTTCCGTTGCCTTGCACACTCTTAAAACTAGAATTTGTGCTTTATGGTCCTAAAGTCTGCTAGAGAGGTAGACCGGGCGAGATACGGCGACGTCTAGCCAGGAACTCCAAGCGCAACTGGCAGGCGTGACATATTAGTTAACTTTCGCGAGAAGTAATATCTTTGCTGGCAGGCGATAAACAACCGGCTCAATTAGCTTTTTTTCTAGTTCACTGCATTACATCTCCAACTGTCAACTTTTCCAATTTTATTTCTGCTTGCTGCGGTGTGTTTTTGGATTATTGCATTGCTTACATTACACTCTTTTCTAGTTGCAATTTTATCTACTGTGTTTATTGCTGTTCTTCTTGGGATTTCATGATGCACGTTTTCATGCCTTGCTTGCCTGTTAGACTTTACGTGAGTTTTCGTTTAACTCTGTAGTCACATTATGGAATGAAGCTATTAATCATTTTCTTATTGCTGTCTTTCTCTTGGCAACAAGGGAGAGAAAAATAGAATTACTCGACTATGACACGGTAAAAATTTATAATATAGTATTAAAAAAGGCAATGCATATCCCTGTCAAGATAAAACAGGAAACGTATTGCAGAACATTCTCCGAATATCCTCGAATGCTCCATCTTTTAAGGACAATCTAACTTCTTGGACAAATCTTCAAGATTAAATTTACCAAAGCCGGTTGAATTATATTTAAAAATTATTTGTTTGCTGTCGTCACATTTACGTAATAGAAGTACTTGTAGCTTT
This sequence comes from Myxozyma vanderwaltii, assembly GCA_030556335.1. Lineage (NCBI taxonomy): Eukaryota > Fungi > Ascomycota > Lipomycetes > Lipomycetales > Lipomycetaceae > Myxozyma > Myxozyma vanderwaltii. The sequence continues at coordinate 93,851 of JAKTPV010000025.1, forward strand.
ATGAATTTTAGAAACAATTACTGTACTGCTGTACCGTTAGAAAGTAAAATTTACACGCGTCAGTTCCCCCTTCGAGCGTAGGTGTTCTTTTTTGATGCTACCAACTCATCAGAACGACGCTATTCTTAGCAATGCAAGTGTAATGTCTATCAAATTAATGGATAGTGATCTAGATCAAGCAAGCTTAAGCTTGCTACTCGAATAAATGTTTCTGCAGAGCAAGCAGAAAGTGAGCCCTAAACTCGCACTTGTCCTCCTGCCTTCGCCATGATCAAGGTTTAGGGCTGAATCCTTGTACTTCAATCCAAAATTTTTCTCTTGTAAAATATTTTTTATATTATTTCTAGAACTGCGCATACATAGCCTGTGTTCATACTCTTCATATGCTCCTTTTTTGTTATACATAGTTGCTACTAATACAATTTTTTCATCTTCATTATGTTTACGGTTGTCAGTGTCGTTTAACTGCAATCACTTTAGTCGAATGCGACAACTTTTACCTTACGCAAGAGCCTCCGACGCCATTTCTTCAACTGGTTGATCTTGAGTTCCAATGCAAATGCGTTCAATAAACTGAGCCAACTCGAATTTGAATTGAAATTCACAAGTGCTTTTCTTTTCTTTTCTTTTCTTTTTTTTTTTTTTTTTTTTTTTTTTTTACGATGATAAAAAAGAAAACTCTGCGTATACCTTAAGCCACCTTGTCTTTCTGTGATTTTCTTGAAAAATATATCAGAAATGGGAATGAAAACTTTTCGGTTTTCGTTCTCAGTGCCTCTATGGCAAGATAGCTAGTTTTTACGCAAAGATTGATATTCACCACTTTTACATATTCTTTCCTGTTGGGCTGAAAAGTACTTGATATTAAGGGTTTTTTTTTTATTTCCTTTTTTATTGAGTCTTTGGTAGCGGTACTGATTTAATTATCGATGCCGTTAGACGCCGGGGTAAGACAGTGGGTGTTGAAACATTTTTAATTAAAAAGAAGTTGTATCATGGATTTCTGTAATTGTTACTGAAATTTCAGATACGTGATGTATTTAAAAATAATATCCTCAACTAAGAAGCTAGTTTCTCTCTTGCCAAAATAAATGCATATAGCAAAGATCAACTCAAACGAAGTCGTGAAATTTTAAAAGATCAAATATCCTACAAGCGGAATCGTATGAAATTGTTCGTCAAGGGCTGATTTTCTAAAATGCGTATCTGATCTCCTTCAAAGGGCTACTTAGATCTCAGTCATTTCTTAGCCATGAAGCGTACTTACTCCACTTGTAATAAATTATTGCTACAACTATTTGTATGTAAAATATACAACCGCTCTAATGGCTTTTTCAAACTAGTCATGCAGCAAAATGCATAAAGAATATCCAGACAAGATGAGCCCAAAACCGGTCTAAAATTTCATGCATTGATTTCTAATCCTACGCACACCCCTTTTAACTAAATATTAAGACCACTTGATAAAGTACAGCAGATACTCTTCCTTCATATTTGGCTATTAAAATTTGCTAGCAACTCGTAAACTGCAGCTTTTAGTGACAATTTAAGATATTATTACATAAGAGTATTGTCATACGTTTTTGCAGATCCTAGATGCAAGTTTTATTTCAAAACTTTCAAGGAGTCGGTAATAGTTTAGTGGCTAGAATTTCCGCCTGTCACGCGGGGGACCGGGGTTCAATTCCCCGTTACCGAGATCAAGTCTCGCGACTACCTTCAATTTTTTTTTTAATTTCTATTTATGTTATTTATTTCTACTACCTTTCAATTCAATATTTAATATTTAATTTTTATTTACTTCACTTTTTAATTTCATTTTAAGACTTAATTCTTGTCCCTTAAGAAACCGTTGTTTAACTACTTTGTTTTCTTCATTTCGTTTCTTGGCTTGTCGTTGGTGTAAGTGCGTTTTGGAGAGTGCGAGGGACGCAGGAGATTGATTAGTAGGAGACCAAACTAGTTAAAGCGTTCGCTTGGTGGAGAAGGTTGAACATTCACCGTTTCGCGGATAGGGCTTGGACCATTGCTAGGCATTTTTCTTTTACAGCGAGCGACACGTAGCGAGAGGCAAACAAAATATACTAAAGCAGTGCAAACTACCGGGCAATTGTGTTCGTGTTCATATCAGTGATGCAATGAAAGAGCGAATTTTTTTTTAAAATGTTTATTTATTGGCCTACAGTTGGTTGCACGCTCTGAGGCCTATGAGAGACTGTGTATGCGTATTTGCGTACACGAGTGATTAAACCAGACACGAGTGGTGAACCTTTGGTGATCGTCGTCGGGCTTGCAGGTTAGCCGAGTTGAAATGAATATGTATGACGCGCACAACAACGGCCAGTTTGCGCAGACCTGGGAGCGGGCGGACTCTGCTGCCTGATTTAGCAGTGTGGAAGGACTGAAGGGCCAGTATAGAAAGTGGCGAGAAGACGACGTCTGAGATTGGAATTCAATCGTTCAAATATTTGCTTCCGTACAGCCGAAAAAGCACGGATTGTCGTATGCAGGAATCCATTAGAAGACCAGGCAAAGTGGTAGTTGTGAGTACCATATCGCACCACTTAACGTGCAAAGTTTAAAATGGACTTGATTCAGAAGGCTTTGCCTCTCTTCCTGGCTGTTGGGGCCTTGATAGAGCTGCAGGGCCCTCGATGAAATTAACATTCATCGACGCGGTTAATTTCGCCCACCAGTGTGAACGTCAAAACAACCGGCATGACGTGGTGGCTTGGGCTAGAAAACAAACTGGCAAACCAAATAATATCACTAAAACAAAGCATACATCCTGTAAGCCGACTGAAGACAGGCCGACAACTGAGCATGTAGCAAAAAGAGCTGTAAGGACAAAGCGAGGGCTAAAGGCTCTCTGATTGTTGTTTTATTACCCGGAAGTAGACGTTGAGCAACGAACCCTGAACTTGAGCGCGTTCGGCGTGGAGTCGGAGATCTGTAACAATCAGATTCTAATATCTGAACTCTGTACTTGTTTCTCATATTAATCAAGAGGAAAGCATATGCAAAGGACTGGAATTTTATTTGGATACTAGAAACCTTTCCAGAAGTTCACTTTTAGTAAATATATAGCTGAATCAACTCAAAGACACGGAATTATGGTTTTGCGTCGGTCAATGATAAGCGGTCGCGCTGCCAGATCAATTCTAATAGGACGCTACGCCCTGACTAGGTCACCAAGGGTTCCCTCTTTGCCCTCCATACGCTGCTTCATAAAGCCCTTTTCGTCGTTTCTGCGCCATTGTTCACATATAATTGGCTCTGCTGAGGCATTGTCCACGCGAACAACTGGCCGACCCTTTTCATCTTCAGCTGCTATATTCAATAACGACAAGAGCAAAAACGGCAACAATCATCATCCGGAACACTCCCCAGCTACGTCAGCATCTACACATTTCCTCGGAATGCCGCTTGTTAATACGCTCGCTTCCGCCCACTCACCTTACTTGCGCGCCCATGCGGATAACCCAGTTGCCTGGCAACAGTGGTCCGCGTCGACGCTCGCGCGTGCGAAATCTGAAAATAAGCCAATTTTCCTCTCAATTGGTTATCATACATGTCATTGGTGTCATGTAATGAACTCGGAATCCTTCTCGTCTGAGAAAATCGCGGAAAAACTAAACGAATATTATATCCCCATCAAAGTCGATCGTGAAGAGAGACCCGATATTGACTCTGTCTACATGCTCTATCTACAGGCTATGTCAGGTGGACGGGGTGGTTGGCCTCTTAACGTATTTCTAGCCCCAGGCAGTCTAGAGCCAATTTTTGGCGGTACATACTGGCCTGGTCCATGGGATGAGGTATCTGCCAAAACAGGACGCGCGACAAAACCTCCTGGACCGGAGTTTATAGAGGTTCTGGAACGTATTCACGCTCTCTGGGTCGAAGATGAAGCCAAGTGTCGCTTTGCGGGTTCGGACGCTGTGCGTCAACTGCGCGAATGGACAAACGCGAAAAATAAAGCGGATCCTGCTGAACTCCATCCCGGAATTCTGTATGACGCTTATGAATATTTCACCGAACGCTTCGATAGTGTCAATGGTGGCTTTGGCGAAGCACCAAAGTTCCCACAGCCTACGATGCTGAGTTTGCTCATAAATATGCATCCATATATGCGTATCAAGGAAAAGATTGATATGGGCGACGAACGTAATGCCGCCGATATGGCTGTCTTTTCATTGCGCAAGATTGCAAAGAGTGGAATTAGAGATTTAGCTGGGCACGGATTCGCAAGATATTCCGTGACTGCTGATTGGACTCTTCCGCACTTTGAGAAAATGTAAGCAATTTTTTTTTTCACACTGGTTCATAAGATCACTGAGACTAATTTTTACTTTTTTTTTTATTTTGGGTAGGTTGTATGATCAGGCGCTTTTGATGAATGCGTATTTAGACGCCTGGCTTTTTAACAAGAAAGAAGGTGCTTTTGCTTTGGAATGCGTACACGATATAGCAACTTATCTCACTACTGGTCCTCTTACACGTGAACAAGGAGGTTACTACTCTGCAGAAGACGCTGACTCGACTGATCCCGCGAATGCACTCGTCAAACGCGAAGGTGCATTCTATGTTTGGTCTTATGATGAGTTTTTCAAAGCGCTCGGTCGTATTGCTGGTGATATTGCAGCTGCACATTGGGGTGTTTCAGAATATGGAAATATTGATCTTCAATATGATTTACATGACGAACTTAAAGGATTGAATGTTCTTTCTGTCGCAATGGAAGTTCCTGAGCTTGCAAGAGTTTTTGGAAAGTCAGAAGCTGAAATTTCAGAATTGCTCGAAGATTGTAAAGTTAAGCTAAGGCAATATAGAGCACAAACTCGTCCTGCTCCTGCGGTGGATGATAAAATCGTAGCGGGATGGAACGGTCTCGCGATGGGTGCGATTGCTCGTGCAAGTTCAGCTGTGATTACTACAGATCCAGAGTCGGGTAAAGCATGGCTTGAAAGTGCAAAGAACACGGCGAGAATGTTATACAGCAAGATGTATAATCCGGAGACTTGTCGTTTATGGCGAGTGTTTTGTGCTGGAGAAACTGGCGAGACTTTTGGAATGTGCGAAGACTACGCATATGTGATTTCAGGATTACTAGATTTGTATGAAGCTACTTTTGATGCTAGCTATTTGAAATGGGCACAGACTTTACAAGAGACCCAAAACCAGTTATTTTGGGACCAGAAAGAGAGTGGATTCTTTTCAGCGATGGAGGAAAGTCAATCTGAGCTTATATTACGAATCAAAAGTGGTTCAGATACGGTCGAGCCTTCCACAAACGCCGTCTCTGTGAGGAATTTGATGCGGCTAGCTGCGATTTTAGAGGAAGATGAATATGAACAGACTGCTTTGCGAACGCTCGACGCGTATGCAAAAGATATTCTGTCACAGCCGTATGCGTACTGTGGTATGTTGGGTTTAGTTGTTGCCGGCAGCGAAGGACCACGTACTGTCATCATCGTCGGGCAAAACAGTGACGAGATCAGGTCTATGGTCACTGAAATTCGGTCGGTACTGATTCCCAATACATCAGTAGTTGCACTACGTAAAGAGTTTTCAGAGAGCGAACAGCAAGAAAAGGCGGGTCAGGAGTGGTTAATTGCGCGAAGCCCATTTTACAAAGAGCTTTTGGAGCGTGAGGGTGGATTAGCTGCGTACATCTGTCAGGAGCGAACATGTGGTGCGCCTGTGTATGAGGCGGCAGAACTTGTGAGAGTTTTGAAAGAGGCTATTCGAAGTGCGGCAGTACAGTAATTTTACTTTTCAAAATTGTATATATTTGGTGGACGGTTATGGTTCAAAGCTGAGCAGTGCGACGGCGTTGGATCGGGCCGTGAATTTGGTTTGGAAAGTTCTACTTTTTTACATAATATGTTTTATGACAGATTTTTTTGGCAATTTTTGAAATATGAGATTTGTTAAGGTATACATTTTGATCTGAGACTGTCCTCGCTTGGTGCGCGTAAGGTGAGGTTTGTAAACAGAGATTATTCTGGCATGGCACCTGCGGACACGACGCTATCATTTTGTGCCCAGCAGTCAAACTGGAGGTAAATCTGTAGCTAATTCTTTTTTTATTATTTCTATTTTTTTTTATATTTGGGGTGTTGCAAATGATCCTCAACTGATGGTCGCGCTAGCAATGAGTACGAGTACATTCTCGGCCGACTCAGGAAATATCAAAACACGCGACTGTCAATACAGAAAGCGCAATTAGCGCGCCATAACGAGATGATGCTTCATAGTGTTTGTTGCCTTGTCCATTCAAGCAAGCTAATTTCGAGCTATAATCGCAATATGCTTTACTATATTTTAGATGTGCTAAAGTTCCTTCATATTTTAGGCGATGCATGATTGGACAGCGGAAGCGGTCGGATGCCTTCATTGAGTTATGCAAGTGTATTTAAGAGTTTTGCGCTGGTCCCTTCTATACGCTGAGTCGCGGAAGCGAAGAGGGTCGAACAGTTATAGCAAAGGAGGATTGCCAGAGATGGCTGGCGTTTAAATTACTCAATTTGTTAAATGCAGATGGATGAGTAGAAATTCAGTAAGTTCTACAGTACATAGGGCTTAGAATTAATACGACATTACAGGGCGCTCGAAGATGGGGACTCTGGCCTGCGAAAAGAAGGTCAGTCAGTCTTGAGGTGGTCCTGCTCAGGCAAGCAATAATAGAAAGAGAGTACTTGAGTCGGTATTTATGGCAGGATTACTTAAGATTGTTCGGGCGGCTACTGTGGCTGTCTGCATAAATGCATACGTAAAAAGTGTCAAAATCTGGATTGACCGAATTGCTGAGCGTGAGACTCTCGACCCGAGTTTATGTCTGGTTTGTACTTTATTAATAAATGCATTTGCCTATTAACACACCCGTAGCTGCATCCCATAGCACAATTGCAGTGCGATTTGACTGGGCCGGGGTTTGCTTGCGTAGATCCCCAGCAAATATGTGCGGCTCAGAGGGCAAGCAAGCCTGGGTCGTGCATGTGCCGGAACGACGCGGCGAGTGGAATCGCCACGAGACGGAGAAGGACCTGAAATGCGCTGGTTCCTGGCCGCATATTTCCAAACAATTGCTGTGTTTGGAGCACACGCTCAATGTTGTAGTATATGTTTGTATGTTGTATTCCCGGGCTGCTTGGGCGGCGCAGTCAGCGTGCATGATAAGGTTTGTGCAGCAGCGGCAATCAGCCGAAGCGTCAACGGCGAGGCCCTGAGCCAACTTCGTCGCCGCGCAGTAAATTTGTTTATTCTTCTTCTTCTTCTTCTTCAAAGGCTCCTGCTTCTTTTCTTTTATATTTTTCCATTTCTTTTTCTTTTTCACTCGTCTTCCTCTCCTCGTCCTGCCTTCCACAGCCCTTCCGCAGCCATTAGCAGCCCTCCGCCGCTTATGCGCATCTCCTCCGCCTTGCGCCGCGGCCTAATTCTCGCCGCGGTCCTGCTGCTCGCGGCATCCCTGCTACTGAGCAGACGCGTGAGTTCTCCTCCATCCTCTCTCCCGCGCAGGCCTTCTGTGTCTGCGAAAAAACGCCAACGTCCAAACACCGATCGCTTCTGGACTGGCGCGCAGCAGCAGCGGGCGGATCTTTCTCCTGATGATGCCATCGACGATGGCCATGGCCATGGCTTTTCCGTCCTGCACGAGCGTCTCAAACAGCAGGAACTCGGTCGCGACCGCGAGCAGGACCTCCACGAACGGCCAATTTTCGCCCGCATTCGTCCGGATCCGCTGTCAAAAGATGCAGACGCAGACGCAGACACAGACACAGACACAGATGACTGGCCCCGACGCCATCGCAAGCCGCTAACACGCCCACAGCCCGCAAAAATCGCAGCAGTTGTTATCGACACTCCGCCCGCAGCAGCTCAGCTCGCCTTCGAGATTGCAAGCCAGTCAGTCGCTGACTCGGCCCACGCGTCCTCTGTGCTCGCCACTACAAAGACCCGCAAGCGCACCCTTCACTTCCTCCTCCCAGCGACTCAGCTTAACAAGCTCGTCTGCAAGACTCTCTTCTCCGCTGCCATCAACGACTACCCCTCTCCCGTTCTCCTCAACTTCAATTCCGTCTTCCGCGATGCCGAAGAGGCCCGCTTCATGAAAATCGCAGCCATTCACAGATACCTCCAACTAAAAGTTCACGACGACGACCTTGTCCTTATCATGGACTCGTATGACACCTGGTTCCAGCTTTCATTTGATTCCCTGCTTAAGCGCTATTACCAAGTTCAAGAAGCAGACCGCAAAGCTCACTACGCAAAATACGCTGACGCTTTTGCCGCCGACGAGGCAAAAGCCAAGGGCATCTCGATTTCAAATTCCGGTTCAGCCCAGCCGGATTTCACAAAACGCGCTGCTGCATCGGCTCCGATGTTTCAAGAACAAGTCATTTTTGGCGCTGATAAGGTGTGCTGGCCGAATCCGCGTAATTCGCCCGCTTGCAAAAACGTCCCCGAATCTCCCTTGCCAAAAGACATTTTTGGTCCTGGTACCGATAAAGATTTCTACGAGTATAAGAATCGTCCCCGTTGGCTTAATTCTGGGAATATTATCGGTCCAGCCAGAGTTCTCAAAGAAATATATCAACGTGCTTTTGATGTACAGAAACGCGCAAAGGTCCATTTCTCTGATCAGCTTATCCTCGCTGATATTTTTGGTAAAGCCGACCTTCCCTTCAGAATTGACTACGAATCTTATCTATTCCAGACAATGACGCATTCCCATTCTGATATCTTGTATCTCTACGATGACGAGGTTGATCGCGATGATGCTACTTTTGAATCATTAAAAGATCCAGCTGGAAAAAATACCATTGATGAAGAAGATATCGCACCGGAGTTTCGGGATGAGTCTCTGATTCAGGCTGCATTTATGAGCAATGCTTCTCGTCGCAATAGCGATAAACACATCGCATGGAATCGCGTCAGTGGCCACGCTCCCGTAGTCCTGCATTTCAACGGTCCAAAAATCGCACTGGAAACATGGTGGAATAAGATGTGGTGGGTTAATGACCAATCACCAATTCATCGGTTACAACGTCTCAAATACGTGCGAAGAACAGGTGGAGCATTCGTTGACGATGATGGTACGAAGTTTTCTTCCTTCAAAGACATGTGTGGGAAATTTGACATGTTTGAGTATACACCGTCACGGCTCGACAAAATCACAATTCAACCTGGATCTGCACCTTCACTTGATCCCGAACCTTTCCGTCTTGGGATGAATCCTAAAATGTCTCCTTCAGATGTCCTCTTCGATCTATCTCGCGCTAAGCAACGTGAGAAAGAGAAATTAGAAAAATTAAGACAAGATCTTTTAAAACTCAAAGAAGAAAAAGAAAAAGCTGAAGCAGCTAACAATATGAATGGAAAGCAATTGTAATTAATATCGTTTGTTGCTTATCTATCTCTTCCATTACGACGGTCATTTTTTTTTTATTTGTTTTCTTTTGCAAAGTTAAAAAAGAAGAGATTTACTATGTTGTTAAGTAATCTTCTATATATATATATATATATCTTCGGCGCTCTCTCATATTTATTCAATCCACCATCTTTTTTATTTTGTTATTCATAATCTTTCACTTTCTCACCATTTAATTTATCATTTCTATTTCCTCGCATTTGCTGTACCAAAATTTCTTATATCTATAATTCCTTTCCTTTCTTTTTTTTTTTTTTTTTATTTTTTTCTCTAGTTCTATTACTTCTTGGGAGTTTATGTATTTATGGTTATTTTTCTTTTTTCCTCTTTCATTTAACATACAGTTATATTTTTTTTTTTTTTGCATATAATAAAACAATACCAATTAAATATATACTATTTGAATATACTTTAGTTTCAAATAATAAAATGGAGGATCATTGATTCTTATGGGGAGATGACATGAATCTAAAGTTTTACAATATTTAATGTATTGTTTTTTTTTTTTTTTGTAGTATTAATTATTATGAGTAAGAGAAATAATTTCATCAAATGCTTCCTAACGAGTCTATAATTAAAATTCCGTTTCAGAAAAGGAGTAGAGGAAAAAAAAAGGAGTCGTATAACATTTAAATTCATCTTACAGTAAGTAACCACTCTCAGACTGTTACATATTCCAATAATACATTTTTCAAACAGCAAAAAAATAAATATATAAACAAATAAATAAGTAAGAAAAAAAAAAAGAATTAGAAATAAGAAAGTAGAAAAAGATACAAATAAGTGTAACCGTTCCTCTCCTTTTTTTTCTTTCTTTATATATTTGAAGAAAAGGTGTATTTAAAAACCCCCCCCCCCCCCCCAATTACATAAGTTCTTTTAACGCCGCCTGCAATTTCTCATTTTTCTTATCCTTAGCAGCTAATTCTGCAAGTACAATATCAAGTTTTGCTTCAATTCCTTTCATTAACTTGCTTTGCTCTTCTACAGCCTTTTGAATCTCAGATTTAACTGTACTTTCGACTAATTTCACGATTGTCTGCGTCATTTCGCTGGTCGAGTATGAAGTGTCTTTTGCGGTTGTGGTCTCGGACTTGTGCGCTGCAAGTGTCTTCTCGACGGCAGCTGCAGTCGTCATTGACAAGAAGTCTGTGAATATTTTAACATCTTGGCCGCTAAGCAAATTACTAGCAGCTAGGGGAGGAGCAACAGCAGCAGCCGCGCCGGCTTCAGGTAAAGAAGAGGCAGAACTAGTGTGGCGTGCTGCGGCAGTCTCACGGGTCAGAATAGTCTTTTTCTCTTTTTCTTTACCGCTCTGTTTGCCCTTCTCCTTCTTCTCGATACTCTTCTTTGGTGGCTCGCCAGCATCAGTTGATGGCACAGGCTGTGCTTTTTGCTCGGCGGGAGTCTCGCGAGCGGCAGGCGCAGGGAGACCAAGAGCATTCGCACTCTCGCGCGTCAAAATCTCTCTCTTTTTCTTGGACGCAGTAGTAGGTCTAAAATTGAACCCAGGTGACGTAGGAACTGTAATATCAGCACCAATCTTGCCAGGAGAAGCCGATCCCTCTGTTGTCTTGACAGCTTCAGGTTCAGCGACCGGCTTAGGCTTTGAAGCTGGTGCAGAAATAGGAGCTGAAGAGTCTTCTGATTCAGTAGACACATAATCGTCATCAACAGGAGCTGGCTTGGGTTTGGGCTTCTGTTCCACCTCCCTAATATCCTGCTCAACTCGCTTCTCAGCTGGCTCAGGTGAAGGTGCAAAAGCACTTAATGCAGGAGTGCTAGATATTTCCGCCACACTGCGCTTCCGACCATTCGCCGCTTCATCAGCCGGTGTCAAAATCTCCGCCGGCTTAACAGGAGGATGAGATGCTTTCGATAACGAAGATAAACGACCTGACAATTTTAAAGTTCCAGATCCCAACTTTGCCTTCATAGCTCCAAATGGCACGATACTGTGCTTCTTCACCGGTGTAGGATTCTTGATCTCCATAGACGCGTCAGCCAAAGATCCACCAGTATAACCCGAGACAGAGGAATCAGCAGATAAATCGCCGCTCGAACTTGGAGCCGGTTTGGAAAGCGCAGTGATTCGAGCGTTCGTGGCTGGCGGAGCAGAGCCCCAGTCATTGTAGGCAATCGCTGAAGACATAACCGGATAAATAGTCGCACCACCAGCGTGGAAAATATAAAGATCAAAAAGGGCATCAGGTTCATCGGAATCAGTGGATTCAAGTAGCGAAAAGCTAATAATAGTACTTTCGGGCATAAATCCATGACTCACTATATAATCAAATCCAGTCAACTCTACAGAGGACTCGACGGAAGAAAGATTTTTCATGAACTCGGCTTCTGTTGATATTGAGCTCGAGGCAGCAGTACCGCTGCTTGCGTAAACCAAATGCAAAAATGTAAAGCAATTACGCTCAGGATCAGAGACAACAACAATACCAGTACCATAAGCAATGACTACAGTATTCAATGCCGCTGTATCCTTGACACACTGCGGCAAATGAATTTCCTCGACAATTGTGTCGGCAGCAAGATCAAAGACATGAAAAGAATGGTTCTGGTTAAATCCCAAAAGTAGAAATCGCATTGGCTTGTTCGCTTTGATGACCTCTGGAGCGTCCAAAAAATTTACGCTGCAGTACCGGATTCCATCGCGTGGCATATAGGTCTTGATAGGAGAACGAATAGTCGCCTTCTCAGCACCTTGGCCCATGGGAGGCAAAGATGCCAAATCAAAAATCGAAATAGTACCAGATCTATTTAAAGCCGCGATAACAGTGCCATCAGTCGAGAACACAAAGTCACGAGTGCCATTTTCAGCTTCAATAGCAATTGCATTCTGGCCAATTCGATCAATCAGCGAACTTCGTCGTATATCATGGAATGTCTCCAAATCAAGCGGGAAGACAAAAATAGTCTTTGACATTGACACCGCAACGCAATCAGCAATAGGAGGCCAATGAACTCGCGACCGTGGAACATGATCAGAATTAGGTGGCAGCTTCTCGATACGCAGAATCTTGTGATAATGACTATCCCGTCTAGTCTCCTTGAAATTCTTGGTCAAAAGCTCCCAAACAATGACCTCATTACTTGCAGTAATCGAAACAAGTAAAGAAGATCCATTGGCGGTGCGGAAATTACTAAACGATAAATTCACGATTTTATTTTCCTCATGGCCAGTCAATACTGAAAAAGATCCGTCTTCTTGACTGAGCACGCGAATTGCATTTAATACTGGGTAGGCGATGAAATCTTCATTGACCGCAAGTAAATTTCGGTCACCAGAGTTAGTTTCGTGAGAAAAAAGAGCGATTGCATCACAATCCTCTTCGGAGATCATGCTTGACGGTTTGATTGAATCAAGTGAAACCGCAATTGACTTTCGCAGAGGTAGCTTGTAGCCAGTAGCAGCCAAATCGCGAGATTTCTGTACCGGGGCAGAGACTGGCGCAGCAGTTTTCACAGCAGCCGGGCCAGGCTTGGGAGATGCTGCCTCGATCGATATAATTGCAGGGTCATTGCGAGGAGGTGCTGGAGCAGGCGCTGGCACACTCGCTACGGGGGCAGGAGGTGCAGCCTTGATTGCGCTACCCATAATAGCTGGATCCGTAAGAGGAGGAGGGGGTGCTTGTGCTGCTCGAGGAGTTGCAGCGACTGGAGGCTTACTTTCTGATTCATCGATAGGTGTAGGTGCGCTATGCGTGAGAGGAAGTGCCTCGAGATCATGGAAGGGGTTGACATAAGTAAATCGTGGCTTCAGCTTCGAAGAAGTGGTGCTTGCAGATGGTGAAGCCTCAGATCCACTAGAAGAAGTTGATGGCACTCCACTTGAAAGAGCACTCGTTTTTCCACCGCCTTGTAACAGGGTCTTCAAACCATCTTCCTTTGCTGTGTTATTCGTCAAACTCAAATCCGGTGAGGCAACAGAGGTTGGCTTGTGCCCTCCATTTTGTCTGATTGCAGATTCGATATTCACCGGCTTCGCAGAAGGAGCCGCTTTCGGTGCTCCCGACGAAAACGATGAAATAGCAGGGTCAGCAGGTAATTGAGGTGCCGAGCCCGGTGCTTCGTTTTTTCCTTGCAGAAGGCTTAATAAGTTTTTCGACGACGCGCTCATATTTTGATAAGTTTCTCGAGTTTTACGGTAGAAGAGCAAACAAGAGATTGGATTCTACTAATGAGCTAAATTCGATGATTAGAGATGAAAATGAGAATCGGATCAAAGTAGGTTGGATCATACCTCTCAGAAGTAATACAGATAGTACAAGTCTGCTATTTAAACAGCACCGTCAATCGATATTTATTTCTGTGATTCAAACAGATTTTGCTTGCACTTTTCCCTTTTAAATAAAAAGAAATAAGAAAAGGTGCTGAAATCCCCGAGTAAGAATGGTTGTTGTTGAAGAAAGAAAGAAAGAGGGATTGATAGAAATCGTGATGAGGAAGATCAAAACAACGCCAGCGAATTTCTTCTTAAAAGTGATGGGACATTTTTTCGACGGTCGCAGTTCGAACTCAAATTACCAATTCCACCACATTTATCCCGATTTAACGTGCTCAATTAATATCAAAAATAGTTGCAATTTCTCTTTAAAATTACCATTTCTATTATATTAATATTTGATCTCAGTTCAGAGTCTTCTAAATCGATTGTCTGTAGTCAGCATATCTGTATTATACTCATACAAATACGCCATAAAGCCACTACAGATAGACATGTACTCTAAACATTGCGATACTTATGTGACCAGACTCTATTCAACTTCTTTTAAACTCACTTCGCGAAAAACCGCTTCCTCACCACCAACCCCTTTTTTCTTCCTCCGTTTAGTTATTGTGCTTAATATATCGGATAATCAGTTATGTCACAGTATATAGGGAGTAGCATCTCGCTTTACTCCAACAGCGATATCCGGTATGTAGCATTCTTTGGGTGTTGTGAACGAGCAGTGTATTTTGTATTCGCGCGTGCAGCAGGCTGCTGGTGTCGGCAGCTGTTTGTAGTTGTTCAGATCACAGCAGACGAGGAGAGAAAATGGTTTCCATCTCAAATGACATTCTGATGCGTTCTCAGTTGGCATTGAGTTGGAAAGGAGCTACTCTTTTGCAATTCAAGTACTAACTGTTCACTGTGATCCAGCTACGTCGGTACTCTGCACGAAATTAATTCCGAGGAATCAACCCTTACTCTGAAAGATGTGAAATCAAAGGGAACCGAAGGTCGACGCGGAAACCCCGCTGATGAGATTCCTGCGTCTGGTATGTATACTACGAACCTGTGACTTTTCGTCGCTGTTTCTGTCTGATCCGGGTCTAACATATCGAATATAGATCATCTTTACGAGTTCATCTGCTTCCGAGGAGCAGAAGTCAAAGACTTAGTTATTGAAGATGAAGAACCCGCAGCACCTGTCGCCCCGACTCCGGCACCAATCCCAGAGCCGGCCATGATTCCCGTATGTTGCCATTCAAGTTCTTTTGTTTAATGAGCTTCAATCTTGAAAACGAATCGCTTTTTTGTATGATGATAACCACGGATGTTTTACTGTCCGAGAGTGCATAAAAACTATGTGGATACACCCGTTGCCTTCCTTCTGATCAGATCATGCGATTCAATGATTGTTTTCTCATATATCTGTAATCTGCAACTACTGACATGGCAATCACAGAGCATCCCACCCGGGTTCCAGCCGCCTCCCGGCTACCAGGGATTCATGCCTCCCTATGGCTACCCTCAACAGCCATTCATGCCATATCCAGCACAGTTCAATCCTGCTATGGGAATTCCTCCTCCAGGAATGGGACAGATGCCAATGGGACCTGGCGGTCCGTATCAACAGCCCATGAGACAGCCTACTGGACCACAGGTTTCTCAGCCTAGCAAGCCTCAGACATCGGCTCCTACTCCTGCTGCTGCTGCACCAGCTCCAGCACCTACATCTGCCGCTGCTGCTGCCGCTGCTGCTGCTGCACCAGGCGGCAAAGTACAAGTTGTTCCGGCTGTGCCAGTTCCCAAGGCGGTAAAGAAGCCCTCTGCACCTGCACCCACCAACACGGCGGATGATCTTGCACAAGCATTGGCTCAAGCTGCTCTAGGCGAATCTCTTGCTGACACTAAGACTGAAGTTGAAACAGAGGTTACCTCTGCTCCTTCTACCGCCGCGGCAGCGTCAGCGCCATCTTCGGCTGCTCCTCAAAGTGCACCTACCGGCCCTCGCGGTGGTGCAAGACAACAGTATCCGCCAAAGTATCCTCGAGGTGCTTTGCGCAACCAGGGACCAGCTGTTCCTGCTTCTGATTTTGATTTTCAGGAAAGCAACGCGAAGTTCTCGAAGGACGCAATTGCCAAAGAGGTTTCTGCTGAAGACGTCGAGGACAGTACTAACGATTCCGAAAACGGAACCTCTGACCAGTTTTACAACAAAGCTAGCTCTTTCTTTGATAATATTTCAAGCACTTCCAAAACTGATTCCGTCGACGGACGAATGATCAGACAGGAGGAAAGGAAACTTAACCTCGAGACCTTTGGACAGGCTAGTATTGACAACGGTCGATTCCGCGGTCGAGGTCGGGGAAGATATCGCGGTCGTGGATACGGAAGCCGTGGTGGTGGATATGGAGGCCGTGGTGGATTCCAGAGGCAGTCGCAGCAGCAGCAGCAAGCTTAAAAAGAGATGCTTTTTTTTTATTTGTTTTCCATCGTTGAATTGCTAATGCTCATGTTTATTCTTACTTCACTAAAAAAAAAAAAGGGCTTACTTTGCGTGTACATTTGGCGTTAAAACATTATTGCAGTGCGTGCTAATTGACGTAGTATATGTTGTGATGGTTGGAGAGCAAATTTTAATGAACTCCGATTCAATGCAGTTTATTTTGCTTCATGTTTGTTTATTATCGAAACGGTTAGATATTAGTGGAGCTCGACTTTGTTTTGAAATCCTCTTTTTTTCTTGTTTTATTTTATTTTTTATTTTCTTTTTTGTGTAACATGCTCTGTTCTGTGTTGAGCTTTATTTGAATTTTACATTCTGCTTTTCCATAGGCTGTTTATTTTGTCGTTTTTTTTGTTTTTTTCTCCTTTTTATTTCTTGCCACATCTTCTTTTTTTCTCCTTTCGTGTTTAGTTTTTAGCGTTTTGCTAAGTATGAGCTGTGTATTATCTATCTGCTTAATTCCAGGAACGATCTGGCGGTCGAGAATTTTTTTGAGCCCATGCTTGCTTGTATTTATATATATTTTACTTCCAAATGAGATTTTTCGCAAGTTATTTAAAATATTCATCCTCATTGCTAGTAGTAATAGTTTATAGGTAATAACAGCTTTCTGTATTACATAAACGTGAAAATAGTGATAATACCAGTTTATGGTCTATATGTACAAAGTCTTGATACAAAAAAAAAAAAAAAAATAATAATAATCCTTTTGTTCCAATTTTTTCTTTACGTCAAAAGACAGTTTATTTACATTAAATCGAGAAACTAAGCCTGGTCCATCACATCGCCGTAGCTTCTGGGGCATTTCGAAGACATATGACCCTTTTCACCGCAAGTGAAGCAGAAGATTTCTTTTTTCTTGGGGCAAATTGTTGAAATATGACCACTCTCTCCACAAATTCTGCATACAACTCCCGACTCACAATCAGACGCATAGTGACCTAATTGACCACAAGAATAGCACTTTATGTTCTCCCGTAGCTTTTGTTGAGCCTCGGAAGGAGGCTGCTTGCAATCGCGATAATAGTGGCCTGCTTCGCCACAGTTATGGCAAACATTTCGTTTATGTCCTTCGGGTCTCTTGGGACAGTCCTTGGCCTGTTGTAGAAGATACGTTAGATGAACCAGTGATTCTGTGGAAAAGAAAAGGAATTCTTGACAATTGTACGCGAGTACTTTGGATTTTAACTTACAATATGACCCACTTCGTGGCCTAGAATAGAAATATAAAATGTCAGTAAAAAGTAAAAATAAAAAAGATATTCGAAACAACAATCGACGCTATTTGTGACTTTGTATAGAAGATAAATTTAATCAACCACGCATTCGACACAATTCATGTAAAATCAGATTATTAAGTGGCTTGTTTTTTCAATTCTTTATTTCCTTCAAAATAGATAGGTAATACTAACAGGTATAGCATGTTTTTGCATCGCCTCGTCCGTGTGTGCGTACATTACACATATCTGCCTATATAATTTAAAATAAGACAATTTAAAGGTCAGATATTATTACTTATTTCATTCAGCCGGACGGGATTTTTTAAGAATTTAAAAGGACGTCACTAGCAATATGGGAATGACTTACCATATGTCCATACTTGCCACCTAATTTATGATTCTGTTAGTAAACTATTCCACATCTAGAAAACCAAACTCGCGTTCCAGAAAAACAAAAAAGAAGGGACTTACAGTTATAACATTTAACACCTCGAGGTTTTCCATATTCATAGCCGTCCTCTTCCATAGTAGCAGTACTCATACCACGCAAATTATCACCATCATTCGAGTACGAGGAGTTTAGCCGCGAAAAGGCCTGTCCTCGAACAGCTAAAGCCATATTCAACGAAATCAAAGGAGCGGGGGTTTTCCATGGAGAAAGAACAGTTGCGTTTCTCGCTGTGAAAACAGCAGTTTTAATAAGTTGCTGCCGCATCTTTTAAAAATATTGATAATTGTGGGAAAAGAGAGAGAAATAATTCACAGGAATCCCCGGCGATAAATATATTTTTTGCTGAAAGTTTATCGATCTCAATTTCTATTAATAATATGTGCTAATATATTATATAATATTTGCTGTAAGGGTTTACCTAAATCTTCAAAAGACATCACCAAACATTCATTTCTTATTTGGCCACGATACAATATCTCATTTTTTTGTATGCTACTCTAGATAGTCCAACAAATGTAGTCTGCTAAAGATGCAGCAACGCGCTACCTAGGCTATATGGAAAGAGGTTTTTAATGCTGCTCGGGTAAACTGCAGGCTGCATTTTGGGATAATTGTAAACAGTGGAATAGAATGGAGACGCGCGTTAGTAAAAAACTTTTCCAGTGGTGTAAGCACTTTTGCAGTCCTCAGCATGCTGTGAAAATAGCAACAAGGACAAGGCTCAAGCACAGTGTAGTAATACACCTGCTTGGCTGTTATCCATCCTTATATTAGACCTCATATTCTTGTACATGCTCCCCAGATGATATTGCAGAAACAGTCAAAAAGCACCCTGCAAAAGGTCACATTCCAACTTGACCTGCATATGGGCTACGCTGCTGCCATATTATTTCCCATCGCAGCGGCAACAAGCTAATAGTAGTATGATTCAGCTCGGGGATGTACTTCCTCACTACTACATCTCGCGCCCAGAACCGAGTGC
Source organism: Myxozyma vanderwaltii (assembly GCA_030556335.1). Taxonomy (NCBI): domain Eukaryota; kingdom Fungi; phylum Ascomycota; class Lipomycetes; order Lipomycetales; family Lipomycetaceae; genus Myxozyma; species Myxozyma vanderwaltii. The sequence goes on from JAKTPV010000025.1 coordinate 112,665, forward strand.
TCTTTCTGTGATTGCCCAGTCTCACCCTCTTCTTGTATTTGATCTAATACCTGTTCAGGCTAGATGCCGGTCGCGATTAGGCAGACTCCTAATATTATATGCAAAATTAATAACTTATGATCTCGTATTACTTAATGCATACGAATTTGTATTATCAAATATAAAAAAAAAACACACAAAATGCCAGCAACTAAAAACCAATTCCTTTTACACTGCAGTTTCTCAATTGATTAGTTCCTACAAAGCGGATTAAACCCAGTCTTTTCAAAACCCCATTTTTCTCTTTTGTAAATATAACAATAAAACCAATCCCAACCATCTATAGAAAAAAATGCCACTAATACGAAGCCATTATAAGTTTTAAAAGCCTAATGCTTTCGCCCATTCATTTTACTGTGAAGTTTAGGCTTTTGAGGAGACTTGTCGAATCCCTGTGGTTGATATGGAGAAAATCCAATTTTCTTCTTCTTTTTATTTAATTTCTTCTTTCCTGATCCCATCTTAGCCTCTAGTAATCTCTTAGCTTCGAGTTGCTGAATAGCTACTCTTTGCATAAGAAGTTTTCTTGCAGGCGACTTGGCATTGCTTGCAGCTGAATTCTGTCGCGCGTGATGACGTTTCAATGAGATCTCATCATCAGAATCGGAGGGAGACCGAAAATCAGAATCTGATTCAGAATCTGATTCAGAATCTGATTCAACATCTTTGGTTTCTGTAGTGAGGGTATTTTCTTCTTCTTCAGTAGAATCTGCTTTAGCCGTCAAGTCATCTCCGCGTTCATATGCGTCTCTTGAAATTGTTTCTCCAATGAAATCATCATCAAACTGCCCAAATGAAGATTTTCTAGACGTAGCAGAAGAGGAATTTGCTTCTGGCACTGAAACTTTGTTATTTTGCTCTTGTCGCTGGCGCTTTGCATCTGGAGTGCCGTTTGAAGATGGAATTCCTTCACTGAGCTTATTGGGCATTCGAGCGTAAATCAGCATATAAGCCTCCTGTTTCAAAGCCGTCTTCTCTGAGACTTTATCAACAACTTCGTCATTAAAATTAGCCCAAGATCCATCTGACATTTTGCAGAACGAATAATAATGACCACTAGAGGTACGTCTGCCTTGATGAACAATAACGCTCATCAGTTCGTACCGCAAGTCCTCGTGCCGTGTAGAGTAAGCAGACATGTCAAGTTCTCTCGGATACTTTATAAAGTCTGTAATTTTCGACGTCCCGCGCATAGTAAAGTCAAAGCGTTTTAAGTGCAAAGTACAATACTCTGGAGCATCATAAACCAAAGTTCGTTTCGAGGCATCAACAAAAGTCTTGCATCGCTCACATTTATACGCGTTACCCTTTGCCTTTGAAAGTTGTTCGCCAGTAAAGAATTTCCGAATCGCATCTTCGACAGAGCACCCGCCTCTTTTGATGTCAAGCTGCATGTCGAGCGTCGGCTGAAATGTGTTTGAAGCATGATTACATTTCTTGCATCGAATCTGTTGGCGGAATCGGCCGCCAAATATACGATGGATGACAGATGTCTCCTTAACTGACTCTCCGAGTGATTTAGGTGCAACTGAGAGTTGTAGGGCGTCTATGAAGCAGCGTAAAAACTCATGAGCATCTTCTTGTCGATGATCGCTGAATTTAGCACCGGTAGCTATATGGAAAAAAAAAAAGTCGTTAGATTTAAATTGTAGATTAATACAGGAATGTAGTCTGCGATCGCGTACCCCGGAGTTTCTTCAAAATATAGCGAGGATATATAGTTTTCCGCTTGTTGGAAGCATTATAGCATTCTTCAGCCAATTTGCGGAAAGTGCACATCATGCAGTTATCACGCTCTATAGGATGATCTTTCTTGTGCACGTTCAAGAGATATTCCACCATTGCTGGGATATGCAGCAGAACTTGTAATGTGGAGTTCATATAGCACGTAACACCATTGTTGATAAATCCAGGAGTACTTCCGTAGCGCTGATTCCATGCGACTGGCAGCGAGTGCTTTGGAAAAAGCACATCGTCTGGTTCAGTAAAGGACTCTCCAGAATCCGTACCCTCGTCGTCCGCAGCAGGACGCTTGAGTGCGGTTTTCGGAGTTGGTTTCAAGGCAGGAGAATTTTCTGTAGAAGAGGAGGCCTTGGAAAGCTTTTTCTTTGTAGGCAGCGGAGCCATTGTATCTCCGTTGAGCAATTTTGAAGAAGAGCTGTTCAGGGTAGGTGCTTCCTCGACAGTTTCGTCTCCACTGCTTTCATCGTCGTCGTCACCAGGCTTCAGGACCACAAAATTCGAAGGAGGAACAGTCAACAGGGCGTCTTCAGGCTCATGCGCAAGTCTGAAAGTGAGAGGCTGCGCGAGACAGTCCTGGACTGTTGTCGACGCGACTTTGCTCGTGATCGCGGTGATGGTAACTGGACCCATATCTGGTTAATTGAACCAGCGCGTATATTTCAAGAAACCACGCGTTAATGATCAATCGTGAGAATATTGTTGAGATGCAGACACTCTTGAGAAAGTCGAACTGCAGATAAAAGCAGCAGCCAGAGCAAGAACAAAGGAAAGAATTACAGTTGAACTGCCACAAACATATCACAAACGAAGACCCACGATCGTAAAACAAAAGAAAGAAACTGCAAAAGAAAATAACAATGAAAAGATGTAAACAAAAGACAGACTTTTACACTCTTTATTCAAATACTCTCTCGTTATTATTGTTGTTATTATTCGTTCCTTGTTTCACTCCCTTTCTTTATATCGCTTTTTTGGGACTTTTGAAAAAAAAAAAAAAAGTTACCAAAGCCCTCGCGCGGCTCGCAAAACTCACGATGCTGTCGCGTTTATGCAATTTACAAACCTTATTTTTACACGCAGTCTCATGACAAAAAACGATTGTGTATGATGGAATCCTTCCCCCTCCCGAGAAAGAAAGAGAGGAAAAGTGCATGATAAGAGATACAGATACTACAAAAGAAGAAAAAGGCTAATCCTTTTCCCATGGCTTTCGTCGCGCTGACTGTTGACTCTTTGACGCTGCTGTTTCTCCTAGTGATATATTGGGAATATCCCGGATTCCAGGGATTTCTTTCCCGGTCGTGATCAGCTCGACAATGTGCGCAAAAGAGTTGGGATAATGTGGTTCGTTGATGGTCGGAACCGACGCCGTAGATCCGTCTGATAGGCTAGTTGATAGCGAGGACGATGAGGAAGCCGGTGAGCGAGGCCTTGCGTTGCCTGATGAGCCCGTCACTGCTGCTGTAATCTCTTGAGAATCGCTTTTAACGTCACTTTGCGTAGTCACAGTCGTCGACGTATTTTGTCCTAAACTAGAGTAAATTACTGGAGCCAATCTCTGCGACGACGGTCGACCAGCGACACTAGCAGCTGCTGATGAACTGGAGCTGGAACTTGATGAAATCGCGGTCGATCTCGTCGAAGAGCATTGACTGACGACATCAGACACTAATGCGTCGCTTGTCATCGGATCCGCTTGATTTCCTCTGGCACCACTTGACGAGCTATCTCGTGCTGCTTTTGCTTGTTTCCACGCAAGATAATCTTCGTACGTCGCGTGCGTCATTAACTTCCTTAACATGGAAGATGAGATTAGAGGGACACACACCAATTAGTAATAAGTAGATGTGATTGTACCATACCTTGAAAAAAAGAAAAGCCTGGCTCTGAACTCGACCTCTTGTTTCTCTTCGTCTGAAAGTGTTTTCCCGCCAGAACTGGCCGCTCGTGATGCCAGTACCGACGCAAGACCATCCTACACAATTCCATTAGCGGCAAAAACACTCGCAAGAAAATATCCGCAAATAAGCCAAAATTCAGATAAATTACAGTGAATTGAGCGTCGGATGACCAGTCGTAGCATTCAAACAACTCCCATTCCTCGTCGCTGAAAGGCATCGGATATAGCTTTGCGTGAAGTAGTAGTTCGATGCAGGCACAGATCAGTAACAGTATCCTGCTTCCGCAACTGCCAGAGCAAAAGATGATTTAAACCCTCAAAACAATTCAAAACTGCAGTATTTTACGACTATCAAAGAAACCAAACTATTACTGTTTAGTGATGTTGCTGTTGCTGTTGCTGTTGTCGCCAAACACCAATGTGGAGAAAGACTACACTTGGGACGACTCGTTCCAGACGCCATCCACGCCATATATCGTGACTATTCCTTACTTTCAATTCAAAACAATCAAAACAAAAGAATAAGAGCGTGGTTACTATTATAATATCAAGGCGTTATTCGAAATATGCAAAATCACACACAAACAGCTTTAACAATAACTCTAAGAAAATAATAGTAATTCGAATTTTTTCTGCTAAACTCCGTTTCCATAAATTTTGTTTCCCTAAATAATACTAAACTAAATAAAAGGAAAGCTCCTTATATTCCCTATTTTGAGCCTTCTACTCTCTTTTCTCACTCGCAAACACAAATCCTCTTTTCTCCTATTTCCACTCAACAACGCTGCTCGAAATTAGAAAAAAAAAATCAACTATTCTCGTCATATTTAAGCCACGCGCGCTGCATTTACTACAGCAAAACATAGGAAAAAAACCCGGTAAACAAATTGAAAAGAAAAAAAAACTGGAAAGATTCAAAAAACAAAAGAAATAGTAAAAAGACAATTTATAAAAAAAAAACAGGCCGGAAGGAGAACAAAACAAATACTAAAATAAGACCAGATGCATCCTTGTTCTTCAACTTTGCATTAATATTACTTCACAAAGAGCACCCGTTTCAGCAAGTAAGCGCTCCAAAAAGCACTCAGCGTTCAATATATCGAAACACAAATCTCATATAAATAGATTAAAGAAAAACACACAAACTAAAATAAAAAAAAAACATTCTGAAGCTGACAAGCTATACTACAACAATAGTAGTAGTAACGGCATGCGTCTCGCACTAAATAGCCACACGATACGCTTATTCAGTAGCAGCAACGTCGCTGGGGCACTGGGCCATGATGTGGCCGGGCTGCTTGCACTTGTAGCAGACACGGTCCTGGGCCTCGGGGCAGTCACGGCTCAAGTGGCCGATGTTGCCGCAGTTGTAGCACTTCTGGCCCTGGGTGCAGTCACGGGAAAGGTGACCGAATCCACCGCACGAGTAGCAAGTCTGGTTGGAGGCACCTCCAAACGAAGGGCCGTTTGAGGCATAAGCGCCTCCCTGGGTGCAGTTGCGGGCAATGTGTCCGACCTTGCCACACTTGTAGCACTCGGCACCGGAAGAGACACCGCCCTGGAAGCGCTCACCACCAGCGGGAGCGCTGTTGGGGCAGTCGCGGGAGATGTGGCCGGTCTCGTTGCATCTGTAGCAGGTCTTCTCCTTGGCGGGAGAAGAGCAGTCACGGCCTAAGCACATAAATATATTAGAAAATCGTTCGACTATCTGCTTGAAATCATACATCATGACTTACTCAAGTGACCCTCCTGGCCGCAGTTGTAGCAGACGGGGTTTCCACGCTTGGGGCAGTCACGGGCCTTTTATCACAAAAAAACATTAGTACTATAGACCCACAACACTCACACTCTCGGTTGCCCTCCACTGCGCACTCATCGTCGAACAGGGGGACGATTTTTTTTATAACAGCATCATCGCCAAATTCATAGTTCTCAAATGACAATATGCATAAGCAAAATCAAATTTATAGGTTAAAAAATAAAAAGAAACTGTTTTCTCGTCTCGTCGTTCGCAGCCCCCCTTTGTTCATACGGAATGGGAAAGATATAACTTGCTCAGCCGTAGAAGCAAGCGGTCGCAGAAGATCCTGTTGTGAGCCACGAAAACCAAACCAAACCGAGAAATAGGAAGGTGATTGGAAGAAGCGGCAAACAAGGGCACATCCACAACCGGCTCACGACGGCACTGAATTGTGGAGGCACATTCGATTGCATTAAAGTAAAACACTGTTGCTATTCACCTGATGACCAACATCGCCACCTATTAACTATTGTAAGAAACGACATCCCCGGGACAGCAAATAAGTTACAAAAAAAGAAACAAGTCGAGCAACGACACGCACAACTTCATCATCGCAGTACAAAAACAGAATACGGGCACGCTCAGTCTGTCAGAAGGAGCGACCGCCCGCCATGACGACGAGACTAAACTCGACGCAGGTATAAATACAATAGAATAACAAAAGGCAAAACACAAACAAAGCACGGCAATGCACATCCGCATGATGTCTCTAAAACAGAGGTAATCAAGGGACAAAAGCGCATAGCCGATGCAGAGAGTGATACGCAAGTCCGCCACACCAGAACACCGCCCGCACTCTCGCACACACGCACTTCAACAACCACAAGCAGGGAGGGGCAAAAACCTCGGCCTGCTCAATCGTTCTTCAGAGCTTCGACTGCACCAAAGCAGGGGAGGGAATGCTATCCAAGTAGGACAAGGATTGGGGAGGGGTGGGGAAGTGTATTCAGCTGGAAGCCTGCAGAGGCAACAGCGACAGAGGCTCCAGAAAGGTCATGCGCGGCAAGCACAGGCACGAGAAAGAGAAATAAGAATAAGAAGGAAAAAAAAACAAATAGGAAGAAGGAGTGGAAATAGCAAAAGAGAAAACGATGATGATGGCGATACAAGTACAGGAAATGGGCAAAAAAAGACAGAATTCAGCAAACCGTACAGTTGTAGCACGCGCGAGGAGCGGCAGAGTAGCCGCCTGACCGGGAACCGTAGTTATTTTGTTCGTAAGACATTTTATATATATAAATTCACAAAGAAATGAGCAAAGAAGAGAGTAAAAGTCGACTTGTTTGTGTTTGATAAAAAAAAAAAGAGAAAGAGGAAGAGCGCCGACTTTTGCCTTAGGGCTTAATAAAAATTTTCCGCGCGATCTAATTTACCCGGCCTTAGCCCGATACGGTCTAGCTCTGTCCACGCGCTGGCCTCGGCTGGCTGAGTGGCCCGCGACTAGTCCACGCGCGAGCAGGTTTTTGCTGTGATTGGGCTCTGTCGGCAGCGACGTGCTGGTCCGGGGACTGTTTGGAAAGGGCAGCAAGTTGCCCGGGCAGAGGGAAACTCGTGATGTGTGCAGAATAGCGTCCGATTGTGACTAAGCAATGACTCATTTGCTTACATTAATCAAGGCCCGCGTACTCTCTGGCATGTGAAGCGAAACCCGGTTTGCTGTCCGGTGTGTAAACATGCGGGGCAGCGCGTCAGACGCGTCCTTCCCATGAAACCGGCTCGCTACTGCCTCGGTATCGACACCTGCTCATATTTTATCTCTCTCGCGCCTTTTCTTTTCTTTTCTCTTCTCCGTCGTCTTTGCGTACAGGAATACATCCGTATTCTTCCTTCAAAATGTCCTCTTCTGCAGACTCAGTCGCTCAGGCTCTGGCTGGTGCCGGCGGCGGAGCGCTCGCAATGATTACGACATATCCGCTCATCACCCTTTCCACTCGCGCGCAGACAGAGCGAAGAAAGTCCTTTTCCAAAGACTCCGCTGCTGCTGCTGCTGCTGCTGCTTCCTCCTCTTCCTCTTCTTCTCCTTCAGCTGCCGAGGCCGCAAAGAAGCGCCTGGCCACGCTCAAGAAGCCCTCGATCGTCTCCGCCGCGTCAAAAATCATACAGCGGGAGGGCGTGAGCGGGCTCTACTCGGGTCTTCAATCGGCCCTTTTTGGCATCAGCTTAACCAACTTTGTCTATTACTATTTCTATGAAGGGACGCGAGGTGCCTTCGAGCGTCGCAAGAGCTTGAAAAGTGGGATGACCGCGGCTGTCGGCGGATCAATGTCGACTCTCGAGAGTATGCTCGCCGGCGCAATCGCAGGCTCGGCCACTGTCTTCCTCACAAACCCCATCTGGTACTACTATACTTCAGCTGACAATGTGTTACACGCCATGTACTGACTATTCACAGGGTCGTCAACACTCGCGAGACTGCCCGCATGGGCGCCGCTGCTAAACAATCTACCTTTGCCGTCATCCGCGATATCCTCGAGAATGACGGAATCGGTGCCTTCTTTGCCGGTCTTATGCCCGCCCTTGTGCTCGTAATCAACCCAATTTTGCAATACACAATTTTTGAGAGGCTTAGAGCTGTTATTGAGAAGAAGCGGAAGTTAAGGCCTTTTGATTTTTTTATTCTTGGAGCGATTGGCAAACTCGTGGCCACCACGACCACTTATCCTTACATCACTGTCAAAGCTCGTATGCAAGTTCAGCGTCGTAAGGCCGATGCAGCAAAGGCCGAGGCTGGTTCAGATACTGCTGCTGATGAGCCAGAGGTATATACTAGCACAATTTCTGCTTTGAAGCAGATCGCCAGTAAGGAAGGCTGGAAAAGCTTATACTCTGGCATTGATTCAAAGATTGTCCAGAGTGTTATGACTTCAGCCTTTTTATTCTACTTCAAAGAGCAACTTGTCGTTGCGGCCGTAACCTTTCTGCAGACTGTTCGGCGTAAGAGAGTGATTGCCTAAACAATTGAACTTTAAATGAATAATGGCAATCGCCGACACTCCTCTGTTTACCAGCTACCGTGCAACATATAGTATTAAAGAGGCTAGGTTGTGCTCAGCTTATGACATTGCAATATATGCATATATGCGATTTATAGCGATACACGCAGTCACATTTATATTTGTAAGAAGATATAAAGCAGCCACATACTACTCTTGTGGGATGCGCAATTGATAAACTTAGCTTAACACATAAATAAACATATTCTAAATGCCTAATTTATTGCCAGTGATGTGTATCAGATCAGTCTAATGATAGTACAAGTTTATCTTTGTCGACTCGGTGTTTACTTTGTCGACTTGACGTCTCAACTGGACCGAGTAATCGAGACAGTACCCTAGCCTGCAGATGTAGCGACTCGCTGAGTAGTGGAATAGTTGAAAGATGACTCGAACGGGTAATTCATTGAGAAATGATCAGATTAGCCTACTACATGATGCGACTCGATTCATCAACTATCAATATCTCAAAAGGCTTTTCTTTCACCTTGAAAGAAAATAAATATAAATGAGGAAGGATATTTATGTTGCGTGATTATTTGTATCAGGCACAAACAGAAACATTAAGCATGGCCGGACAATCAGAAACGATAACAATCAACAAAAAATCTCGAATAAAGAATAGAACCACGGGAAAATTAAATAAAAAATAAACAAATAAAAAGGAGAAAAAAGTAAAAATAAAAAAGAAACCATCAAAAAAAAAAAAAAAAAAATTACAAGCGCATGAACAAATAACAGCAAATGGTTTACTCTTTGATCTCACTCAAAAAACTAATTTCCTCACATCCCACTCACATTTAGCAGCATCCACCAGCAGCACCTGGTCTAATCTGCTCTCCTTCGCCAATTCTGACTTGTCCCTTGCTGCTACTAGCAGGTGCGGTTCCCATTCGCTCCTTAATCTGTCTGGCCATGGTTAAGAAAGCCTGCTCGACGTTGGTAGCGTTCTTGGCTGAAGTCTCTAAGAAGGGAATGTTAAGCTTATCGGCAAACTCCTTTGCGACGGTGTGCTCGACAACCTTCTTGTCAGCCATGTCGGACTTATTACCAACTATTAACTTGTTGACTCCCTCGGTAGCATAACGATCAATCTCTTGTAACCATTGCTTGACATTGGTAAAACTCTCCATATCCGTAACATCGTAAACGATTATGATTCCGTGTGCACCTCTATAGTACGATGCAGTGATTGTACGGAACCTCTCTTGTCCGGCGGTATCCCACTATGTTATAACCGTGTCAGCTAAAGTTGATGTCATATCTAGGGAGTCACGGGTACATACAATCTGGAGTTTAACAGTCTTTCCATCGAGTTCAATTGTGCGGATCTTGAAATCAACGCCAATGGTCGATATGTACGACTCAGTGTATGTGTCATCTGCGAAACGCAAGAGCAAGCAAGACTTTCCGACACCGGAGTTTCCGATAAGTAGCAGCTTGAACAAGTAATCGTACCTATTTATTCAAAGTCAGTATTGCACTATATACTCATGCTGCCCTTGTGTGGATGGGTGTATTATTTCGGGCATTTAGACACTATGAATCAGATTTCGAGTAATAGGACTAATAAAGTCAATGTGAAATATCGAAGATCTGAAACCGAGCTTGAGTACACGTATTCGAACATCCCATACAGCTCATCTTTCGTTTTCGTACGCAAAGCATGTGCCCTAGCAATAATCATAACGTGTTATTGTATTGACAAATACGACGTCGATTCGAGCATGTTAGAAAGTCTGACATTGGCTCCGTCGCTCGTATAGCACGTAGATTTCCAAGTCCATCTTTAACATGTTTTCACACCCAAATCAATTTGGCCTTCAGAAATTCAACAAAGAAATATGTAAATTCAAGGCAGAAAACACGATATCGGTTGCGTTGTGATCGCTCAAATTGAATTTGAATATGAATACGAGAAGATGACGATGCACGGCAACGAGACGCTAACACGCAACGTAATCGCCCCTTGCGAACGACCAGTCGATCCGGAAAGCATACTGATTCCCATCCAAATATAAAGCAGCAAATCAATAACAAAATTACTCTATAATGCACAGTTTACAAGTTAGTACAAAGGATTCAAACGTGAAGCTTGTGCTGGTGCGAGCAGATGAGGTGGCCACGCCAACAAGACAACTCCGCGCACAGGCAAACCGCAGCAAATCACAGCACGTCTCTTCTCGCGAACCAGCGCAAAACCAGCACAGTCTCCACAAGCAGAAATAACTTACTACTCAGGATTCATTGTGAGTTGGATCTGTAGATAGTTTGGAAGAAAGGTGGTTCAAGGTGAGAAAGGAGGGGAAGTGGGCGAGCAAGTTGAGTGGTGTGCGTGAAGCTGCTGTGCCTCCTCTCTTCCACCAGCACCGGCTCAACTACACCCTAACCCGGTACTTAATTAACTAGTGTTAGAGCTATATGGTATATATGTGCAATGTAATGCTGATTTGAGTAATTAGAACCAGTTGCGGCTTTCAACCTGAATGTGGTGGTTATTTGTGTATTATTTTCATTGTTGATTTTGTATAAGCTGTTTCATAGAACGTAATGAGAAGTTGGTGATGACCGGCTTCAGACCGAGAGTAAACAGCTATATTTGTAGATGTTACTTCAAGTATTCTTATTTACCGTTTGGTTATTTTGATGTAGTACTCAGGGTCGGTGTTTCAACACTTACAAACTGTGATTTTTCCAGCCCTCGTGCTGGGTTATCTGCTACTGTTACGCACTGTTGAAGCAACAGCTGGAGTTTTATTTTTGTCATCATGTACTGTAAAATATAATATCAAAACCTATTCACTTTATAAGCCTGATGCATCCAAATGGGGAGTTGTACCAGTTTTGCATCAGTATCATTGCCAATATAGCAAAAAAAAAGCCCTACTTCATATTGTCGTAAGCGCGGGTATAATACGTGAATTCTCCAACTCTCTGGCCAAAAAAAAATTGGATCGTTAAAACTATGGGATATCACATTCACTTGAAAGACAGACACTTAATCCGCTAGCAAAAATATACTGTGCCTGCGCCCATCAGCCTCTGTTGATTGATATACAATGCTGCAACAAGTATTGATCAGAGTCTTCATCGACAGGGTACAAATCTGACCACGCTTTTCTTCGGTGCGAGGCGTCTGAAAACATCAATATCTTTTATACTAACTGTTGGGCAATACTTAATACTAAGAGTCACAGGATCTCTCGCTTCTTTGAGCCAACTTTTAATTGGTTCTAAATCAATAGATTTAACTTCACTTAATGAAAGGGATTTTAAATGCGGAAGTTTCCATCTCGAACCTATAAACGGCGAAGAAAGACTAGATCGCTTTCCACCCGCATCATAATATAAACAACCTATAACGCATAAATGCTCCAAGAAAGGAAATGCAAAGATAATTTTATCCATGTCTCTTGCTTTAATAGACGAGTAGAAAAACGTTAGTGAAGTAAGTGACTGTAAGCATGTATCAGAAGAAGCAAGCGAATCACATTGCGGAACATTATTGAATGAAAGAACTCGTAAAGAACGCGTCTGCCGAAGTAAAATAGAAACAAGTTCCGCAAGAAGTTTACTCTCAGCATACACGCCCATAAATTCAACAACCAACTCCTCAAGGCCAGGATTTTTCAAAAGCGCAGTCATAGCAGGAACAAACTGTTTTGCAAAGTACTTTGGGTTATGTACCCTGACGCTTTTAACATCGTGAGTTAGATGACTGAGAAGTACCGGATTTTGAAGATCTTCTGGCGTGCAATGCGACAGATCGATAAACTGGGAAAGACGAATAGGATTCGCTGCTCTTCTCCACTGCATAATTAGCAAGTTAAGTTAGCATACTAATGCAAACAATTAAAGAGGCGGCGTAAAGTAGTAACTTCTCATACAGAAGAGCAAACGATGCAACAAGTGGTGAGAGTAGTAAAGTCCACAAATTGAAAGATATACTCCAATAACTCAACGGGCAACTGCGTCGCTATCGAACAATGGCTTTTCTTACTCTGAAAATAATCCTCCGTTCCCAGAGACTTACTACCAAAACCTCCTCGATTATGTCTTTGAAAAGCGCTTCTATCGTTATCGGCACCACCATCACTGGATACAGAAAACTCCTCCTCTACCGAGTCATTATCAACATCTATTCTCTCCGCAGAATCAATCAAAGATGAATGCGCATGATTTAAATCGCACAACGCAGCTACAATAAGAAAAAGTGAAGGATCAAAATGCCGAGTCATATCCTAGTTTTTCCCATGGACAGGAGGAGAGTTGTCGATACCCCAGATTTTACAACCAGTTTGCACCGTCAGGAAAAATTAAGTAAACTAGGGCCTAAATAAGCCAAAACAAGCAAAAGTAAACATAGAGCAAATTGAATTTTGAAGCCAGAATGCAGCAGATCTACCAGCTATCACTACGAGTCATATATATATATATATATATATTTATATCGCGTGAATATTATGCGTCTAATACACAATACGCTAAATTACTACTCGCACGTACTTACGCCTATCGGCAACGAACGGATATAAGCGACTCTCATCTCGCACTATATATCTTTCTTGACTACAATTACAAGACTACGACAGATCTTTCAACACTGAAAGTTTGGCACAAATGGATTCTAATATAGTATATACCTTTTGATTCCATTCAATAACGCAATAAACTAATTAACAAACAAATCATATGTGTATAATGAATGTCATGTATGAAACCCTTTCCAGAAAAATAAAAAAAAAACGCTGAAACAATACATTAAAACTCAAATTTTTAAAGAAGAACCCGTTTAGAAATATAAACAAACCCTCGAAATATTACATAAAAGTCGTTTAGTCGACCTCCTCGACGGTAGGACCGTCACCGCCAGGGGCAGCACCGGCATCAGCACCAGGGAATCCACCGGGAGCTCCACCAGGAGCACCGCCAGGAGCACCACCAGCATTGTAGAACTTCATCATGATGGGGTTAGCAACACCCTCGAGCTCCTTCTGCTTGTCAGAGAACTCCTCGGTGGTGGCAGTTTGGTTGCTGTCGAGCCATTCGATGGTCTCCTCAATAGCCTTCTGAAGAGTAGACTTGTCCTCAGCGTCAAGCTTCTCATTGACCTTCTCCTCGCTAAGAGTGTTCTTGAGCGAGTATGAGTAGGACTCGAGACCGTTCTTGGCAGCAATGCGGGAAGACTCCTTCTCGTCGTCATCCTTGTACTTCTCAGCCTCAGAGACCATGCGCTCGATATCCTCCTTCGACAAACGACCCTTGTCGTTAGTGATGGTGATCTTGTTGGACTTTCCAGTACCCTTCTCAACGGCGGAGACGTTAAGAATTCCGTTGGCGTCAATGTCAAAGGTGACCTCAATCTGGGGAACACCACGAGCGGCAGGAGGGATACCGGTAAGCTCGAATTTACCGAGCAAGTTGTTGTCTTTGGTGCGAGCACGCTCACCCTCGTAAACCTGGATCAAGACACCGGGCTGGTTATCAGCGTAGGTAGAGAAGATCTCAGACTTCTTGGCGGGAATAGTAGTGTTACGGGGAATGAGCTTGGTCATGACACCGCCAGCGGTCTCGATTCCGAGCGACAGAGGAGCAACATCGAGAAGCAAGAGATCCTGGGTCTTGGAGGAAGTGTCACCAGACAAGATAGCAGCCTGGACGGCAGCGCCGTATGCAACAGCCTCATCGGGGTTGATTGATTTGTTGGGCTCCTTGCCGTTGAAGAAGTCAGAGACGAGCTTCTGGACCTTGGGGATACGAGTGGAACCACCGACAAGGACAATCTCGTCGACGGAGGACTTATCGATCTTAGCATCACGGAGGACTTTGTCGACAGGGTCGATGGTGGAGCGGAAGAGGTCCTGGCAGAGCTCCTCGAAACGGGCACGGGTGATAGAAGTGTAGAAGTCAACGCCCTCGAAGAGAGAGTCGATCTCAATGGAGGTCTGAGTGGAGGAAGAAAGAGTACGCTTAGCACGCTCGCAAGCAGTTCTCAGTCTTCGGAGAGCACGCTGGTTGGAGGAAAGGTCCTTCTTGTGCTTGCGCTTGAATTCAGCGACAAAGTGGTTGACGAGACGGTTGTCGAAATCCTCACCACCCAAGTGGGTGTCACCGGCAGTAGCCTTGACCTCGAAGATACCCTCCTCAATGGAAAGAAGAGAGACATCGAAGGTACCACCACCGAGATCGAAGATGAGAACATTTCGCTCACCTTCGGCCTTCTTGTCGAGACCGTAGGCGATGGCAGCGGCGGTAGGCTCGTTGATGATACGGAGAACATTAAGACCGGCAATGAGACCGGCATCCTTGGTAGCCTGACGCTGGGAGTCGTTGAAGTATGCGGGGACAGTGATGACAGCGTTGGTGACATCGCCGCCGAGGAAACCCTGTGCGGTTTCACGCATCTTGGTAAGGATCATGGAGGAAATTTCCTCAGGAGTGAAGACCTTTTCTTCGCCCTGTAAACTGAGTTAGAACACCGGATCTGAGAAAAAAAAGAAAGAGATGAACAAAGACTTACCTTGAATTCGACCTGGATAACAGGCTTTCCAGCACGGTCAATGACCTTGAAGGGAAAGTGCTTGACATCGCCTTGGACCTCAGCGTCGGTGAACTTGCGGCCAATAAGACGCTTAGCATCAAAGACGGTGTTGGCAGGGTTCATAGCAGCCTGGTTCTTAGCGGCATCACCGATCAGTCGCTCTGAATCGGTGAAGGCGACAAAGGAAGGAGTGGTACGGTTTCCCTGGTCATTGGCGATAATTTCGACTCTGTCGTTTGAGAAATGGGCGACGCACGAGTAGGTGGTGCCGAGATCAATTCTAGACGAAGACGGTCAGTTATACAGAACAGGATCAGGAAAATACACACGCAGAAGCGTCGATACATACCCAACAGCTTTTGACATTGTGTGTATATTGTATGTGTGTGTATTTAGTATGAAAACTAATGATGAAAAAAAAAATCAGGATGGAATACGGCGGCAGAGATTTGAATTTATCTGCTCCAGCCCGAGATTCCACGGTCTTCTCGGTGCTTCCAGCAGAGGCAGCCCTTGCCCTGCGGCTCAAAAGGCATAGAGGCCGACGTCATTCGAGCCGGTTCGAGGGACTTCGCGCTTCTTCTGCCTTGCTCTGGTTGGCACTGGCTTGCCATTTGGTTTTCCTCCCTCGGGCTCGACTGCCGAATTCGAGAATGGAAGGAGTTGCGTGATTTGGTTCGGACCAGAGCACTCTGTGGGACGCAAGGATTGATGACGAGTGCAATCTATTCCGGACGAGCTGCTGGTCCGCATAGCGGGTAATCCACTACGCCACATTTGTACAGTGCAAGCAAATACGCACGATGAGTTTCCGTCTTGCAGCAACACTCTTCGTCTTGCTTCTCGACTGCAATCCAATGATGTTATCCCTTCTTTCAAGCGTTTGCCGCTGGTCTCCGAGCAAAAGCTTTGGCAGAATGAGCCGCATACAAACCCTACCCCAATGTTTCTAAACCTTAGTTGCCGGTGACTCCCCGAGCTCTCGTTGAGATCAGCAGCTAGTTGTAAAACCATATTCATACACACACACACTCCCTCCACAGCGCGTCTGCACATTACTATGCATTGGCCATTTCCTGATCCTCTTCAGCTTCGGAGTCGATGATAGAGGTCGAAGCGGCCGCAGCACTCGCCTGCTGTTCGGCATCCGTGTTCTTCAAATACCCCATGCATGCATAGAAGCAGGCAGGCTCAATGATACCGCAATCGATTAGGTTCAAGCAGTGCTTCCACAGCTCAATTTTCAGCAATTTATCACGTAACTCAACCCGGTTGTTCCGACAAAACCGAAGAAGTGACTCGCTAACATGCTTGTACGAGCTTGGCCGCTCTTCGAAGATGTGCTTATCCCACAGTTTAATAAACTTTTTTTCGCTCATAGTAACATCCTCAAAGTCGTCAATAGTCTATAAGCATAATTTTGCCAGTTAGTGTACCACCTTGTAACGCATGCAAAATAAGTTGTATCTACCTCTTCGTGCTTTGTAATCAGCCAGGTGTCGTCGCAGTCATCCTCAGATTCAGACATCTCTTCCCCTGCCTGCAAAAGTCTCTTGCCTTTGGTCGTATATAATTTCGCCTCTGATATTGGAACAGGAAATACCCGTCTTGCTTTCGGTGGTACTGCAGGCACGGTCTGCACGTCGTACATCGTGCTGCCCATATTCATTGGTACTAAAGTGGGCCTTTTGTAATTTTCTTCCGCCTCCCCTGCAGCTCCAGGAGTCGTGGCCGAGGAAAGTCGAATTTGCTGATTTATATTTGTACCACTTCCTCCAGTTAATCCGAGCGCCAACAGCAATAATCCCTCTTGGAGCCAAGACGAATCGCCTCGTAAAAAAGTAGATAGCTTAAATTTGAGGTGCTTTGGACGAAGCCATTGTTGAAGTCGAATATCGAGAGTGCGTGTACTTGCTCGCTCGTAGAGGAACTGACCAGCTAGACTTATGTATACATCCATCAATAATGATTGACGCATATCAACTCTAAACGTGAACAACTCATGGCAGGTGATTAAATGAAAATGTAATCTGGCGCAGGTACCATAGTCTCTCATCGAACACCATGGACAGCCAAATCCTTGCAATACATAAGTTTTGAATTTCCCGTCCATCGCAAAGTGATATCTCGACTCGATTATTTCACCAGTACGGCCACGCTCTGTCATTGGTGTCGGCATGCGCGTTACTGACTGAAAGTCTGTTTCCTCGGGCCGATTACTCCTTGGTCGGCCGTCATCTATCAAGGTATCAACAGCTTCTTTGTCTTGCTGTGGCAGTCGCTGTTCGGTTTGCGCCTGTCCTTGAGCCTGCGCAGGTGAATCCTTCGTTTTAAGATGACCATCAACCGTCGGTGAGCTCCAGCCCATGTCGACTTCGATACCTATCTCGAGGCCAGATTTAACCTCCATCGCTATTCCATTTTTCCGAAATTGAAGCGGTATCACAGTCCCCGGCTCTGGGCATTCGATCAACGAAAAGCTGAACTGAGCAGATAGCGACAAACCTGGTCTACTACCACTCGGAGGATTATTGGAGTTAAAAATGGATCCGTCATCGTCACCTTCGCCGTCTTCTTGTTCGTCATCTGCATCACAGTCGCTCCGCGCTGCAGCGGGCTTATTGTTGAGATTTGCTCGCCGCCGTAGTGAAGAACCAGGAGACGTGGTAGCTGTACCTGGTCGCAAACCGCGATTGCCAGATGACGATATAGCACTTGCTGCTGCAGCTAACGCGCTCGCGCTCGGTTTTCGAGCGCGAGGAGAGCTTCGTGTAGCAACTGGTGAAGGAGAAACTGAAGTTGATACGAATGACGAGTTGCGAGGACTCGATTTTTGTTTCCCTGACGGAGACGAATTCACACTATTGCAGAGATTGACAGATTCATGTCGACGATGTTGTTGCTTGATTGGTGTATGGGTTGGCGTTATGTCCATTGAAAATGGCCAGGATTTCGAAGAGTGGGAAGATGTGGAGCAAAGTGTTATTGTTACAAAATAAAGGTAATGCTCTGCATTGGAAGATAATAACACCGCGACGCCTGCCTCAGCGAGAGTACTAGCTTTGATATAAAATGGCTCATCCATAATTACTGACACGACTGAGTTCTTGTTCGACTGTGTACCATTATTAGGTTCCGGGGTATCAGAAACTGAACGAGGTTGTAAAGTGCAAATTTCGCTGGACTGGTATAAAAGTTCACGTCGAGATTTCACTCCTGTTTCGGCATGGCGAATACCGTGAATTTGAATTTCGCAGCGACAGTGCGTAGCGCGTAATTGGAATGACGAACCTCCGATATGTGCTACTCACAGAAAAAGTCAACGTTAGCCAAAAAAAAAAATCGCGTCTGCTATCAGAAGTGGGCACACATACATCGAAGACTCCTAGCTAGCTTGACGATATTCACAACTTCAATTTTTAAAATAGGCTGAGCCATGTACGGCGCCCGCTCCGGACCGGAGGACCTTACTATTGCATTCGCAAGTAGTCGCTCACAAACATCTTCAAGAGCCATACGCCTTTTCTTTGTCCGCTTTCTCCGTGCACGCGGCCGTATACGGCCAGCAGTATGAGAATTTACGCCAGTCCCTGAATCTGAAGCAGCTGAAGAATTATGATGAGACGTAACGAAAGAACTAGCTGCTGTTGAAATCGAAGCTGACGACATTGACGATCGCGTGTCGAAGAGATAGCGCAGGTTGCGGTCGAGAAACACTGGTTGCCGGTACCTGTGAATATACCGGTACAGCGTCGTGTTTCCTGCATAGATGTCCATTACAAAATTCTATTATACAGAAGAGAGCCCCAATTTATATCCCTGTATCACGTATCAGGTATTTTGAAAACTATACACAGCACTTAAACCCGGTTGATTATTATTGCCGACGTGGATAATTTGGACATGGCCATGAAAACAAAGATATAGACAAGACGCTACGGTCACACCCAAGAGAAGCAAATACAAATATGTTATGCAGTCAGCGGTCTTATAGAAACGCAAGGCAATAAATATGAACTATAATACAGGTATACTTCACACGTTTTGTAAGAGTGCCAGTAACTTTGAGAGGTCTTCAATATCGCGACGCGCCTTTTGAATAACGAAACCGCGTCCCAAATTTTGGTTTTCACATTAGGGTTTGTGGAGTATCAAATAATTCTAAAAGTTGTGTGAACGACCTCATGTTGATTTGCTCTTCTTACCTGTTTAAGTACTGATATTCTCGCACATAATTCGCTTCTCTTTTTTTTTCAACTGTAAATCAGATATTCTGACTAAATTTCACAGTGATGGCTGCACTAGAACCTACTCTTTCTCCAATCCCCGGCTCGGATGGTATGCCGCAACTACCTAAAAAGACAACGCGCAGACGGAAAGCGAAGCAACAAAAGCCTACCGACGACAGCGCAACGCAATGTACTGAATCAGCTACCGAGGCTCTAGAGCCTGAGACTGCTGTGGAGGAAGAAATAGTTGAATTATCTGAGGATCAGCTTAAGAATCCCTATATTGAGATTGTGCAGAGGTAAGATCTAAAGTTGTTTCTGTTACGTTCTCAAGAGTGGTGAAAGAAATTTCAAGATTTTCCGTTGCGCCCAGTACAAATTTTCAATTGATTCTAACATTTGACTTTGTTTGTTTTGTCTAGACGCATGCGCAATCTTCAAAAGAGAAAGGTACGTCTCTTCAAGAGCTCACCTCAGCCTCATACTCTATCTAACATTCGGCTACCATCTAGCAAAAACTCGACAAATACGAAGAACAAGCCGCCGCACCAGACGCTGCTAAACTCAATGCCGATCAACTCCTTGCTTTGAAATGTAAGGATCAGGTTGACTATCCTCTTAAAGAGCTTAGTGAACTTAGCGTTGCGTTCAAGGCGTTCGATGAAGAAGCAAAAGCGAGCAAGATTGCTCAAGCGAAAGCTCACAAGGCGGAGCTCGCTGCTGTAGCCTCGCAAGCAATGGAGGCTGCTAAATCTGAAGAGCTAAAACGGATACGCGTGCTTGTTAAATTTTTGCATGCTGCGAGCTGGAAGAGGCAATTTCCTGGTAAAGATACTGCTGCTGCAGAAACTTCAGCTTTTGAGAATTTATTAGCGTTGGTTTACGTTGGAGATGAGGTTTCCGTTGATGCTGTCATTAAGCTTGCTGATGGATCTGATGAACTTGTGGCGACCGGTGAGGAAACTGCTACCGAGGAAAACTCATTGCCTTACTCTAAAGTCAAGCAGCTGTCCCTTGAGCAAGTTGATGAAATTACCGAGTGGGAGGAAGTTGTAGCTGCTGATATACCCTCGGAACCACTCGAAGAGGTTTCTACTACTCCAGCTCCTACTGAAACTGTAATTGTCGCCGCATCTTTACCTGCTGATGATGAAGACGAAAACACTCCTCCTGCCATCAAAATGATCAAGGTGCCCGTCCACCAAGATCAGATTTTTCTCAATGAATCCGAACTTGATTCCGAAGATATATACGCGAAAGCGGCCATTGCTTCTGAATTGCCGCTCCCTCCTCCGCAAGCGGCTACAAACGCGTGGGCAGAAATCGATGCACAAAGCTACGCTCCTCCCCCAGCACAAACTCAAATTGATGATTTGCAGGCAAACAAAGCTGCTGCTGCTGATTGGGACGACTCAAGCTCTTCTACGCAGGATCAGCCAGTTATTGAGTGGGCTTCTTCCGCTTCTACTATTCCCGTCCCTGCAGCTGAGCCGGTATGGGAGCAAGTCGGACCGTTGAATCCTGGTGCTGCTAAGCAGGGAAATCAACAGTTGGTAAATAACACTAATAACCAGCGCCATGGGCGTTTTAGAGGAGGTTACGGTGGTCGTGGTCGTGGCGGTTATAGCCCTGGTCCGCGAGGTGGTGCGCGCGGTGGTCGTGGTGGTCCAAGAAATTACAACCCTCAGCGATTTCAGCATCAACAGCAACAGCAGCAGCAACAACAACAACAACAACTCCCAGCTCACTAATTACACGCTAGCTGCTCTATCTGATTTCAAAAAAGTTGGCGGAAACAAAAGGATTGAATTTTTATTGTAGCATTTCGCAATTTTTATTTTATTCGCAGGCTGCTATTTGTAAACTTGCTTTGTACAGCATTCAAGAATGTATAATACCAATTATTTTATATTTCCTTTCTACGAGAAAATTGGAATGGTTTAATTCCTTTTAAAAATAAAACTCAATTCGTCAGAATTTTTATAATTACTACCGTGAGTGTTGTATTTACAAAACGGGGTCATCGTACGTATAAAACATAGTTAAAAGTAAAGAAGTTAAAAGTAAAGAAACTCTACGATCATGAATCTCATATATAATAGCCAATCATTTTTTAAGTATACAGATATATTATAACAACCCACAAAACCCCTCCAATAAAGAGCCCTGCAACGAAAACCTTGTAAAAGAAATGCACAAGTTGTACTCATAATCATAACATGTAATTTTTTTTTTCTGTAGAAATAAAGAGATAAAAAACAGGAAAATCATAAATTCATATAAAGAGTTTCGTAAGTAATTTTTTGTAGTCATCAACATTAAAAAGTAAAAAATAAAGCCATAGTTGTAAATTATCAGCTTTACTTTAGTAGTTCGTTTGGTCCATTATCTTTTGACATAAAACTATCATATCGCTTTCGCAGAGCGCTAACATAAAATAAACAAAAAAAAAAAAAAAGGAGAAATTTAAAAGAAAAAAAAAAGATGGGGAAAGCAAAGAAAATGCGAGATTTTTGTCTCGGAGATCATGTAAAGCTGAGGCGGTGACTGATACTGAATATAAGCATTGAACGAGACTATAAAAGAAACTTAGGCGAAGATGAAAGGAATTAATGAAGCCGCTGCACATGAATGCCAAATAATAAACAAAAATATATGCATGTAGGATTTATGAATGTGTTCATGACATATAATAAAAAATTAGAAAACCCACAAAACGCATAAGCAAGACCGCGATTCTGCTTAAAAAATGCTGCCCCCACTAAGTTCAGATTCGTCACCCATCATATGAATATCATAATTTTAGAATTGTTGTATTATCGAGAATCGTCGCCAGTGTCATCATCCAAATGAATAAAAGGAGAAAAGAAAGAGAGATTGTAATGCAGTCATCAGGCTATACAAAAAAAAAACTGAGACAGCATAAGTAGAGATAACAAAGTTGAAATAAAGAGTGCTCTCGTGCTTGCTACTTCTACTCAAGAAGAATCTCATTCTGAATTCCAACAAACGCTGGCGATTGTTGTTGCTGCGTTTGCTGTTGGCGATTAACAGACTCGGCAGCGCTTTGCTCAGAGGCAAATTGCTGCTTAGCAGTCAGCCTGATATCAGTCAGCGAGATACGCGCAAGGACTGCCGCCATATCAGGCATCGCCGGAATGTTTGAGGAGTTGCGATGCGTATTGTAGGCAGACGAGATACTACTCGAGCTTGAGTTTTGATGCGCGTAGATACCGCCAACTCGACTCGATGACCGGATATCCGCAAATGACTTCGTGTTGCGCAATGAGCGCATGGGTGATTTAGGCTTAGCAGCCATGGTGGTTTGTATGGGTTGGTAGTCTAAAAGTGCGGATGCAGTGCTAGTCGGATTTAAAGGCAGAGGGGCATAAACACTTGACCTGCGTAAACCTGTCCGAGTCTTTGCAGAACTAATATCTCCATCTTCGGCAGCTGCATCTTTCTGCTGATTGAGCATTTGACTGATGACTGACTTGTTTTGGAACTTTGAATTCCCACGTTTATAAATAACAACGCGTTCTCCATCAGAAGATGAAATGTGGCCATGCTTGAAGTAAAATGCGATCGAATGCACAGCGCGACGAAGTGTCTGTGGAAGGTTTTCAAAGTTCAATTCCTCGAGTGGATCGTTGCGTTCAGTGAAGAACAAAATTTGATTGTACATTTGACGTACACCGGCGTCGTTCATGTTTACGTTAAGCTCTATGGCTGCCGTTAGAAGTCAAAAGCATATCTCGAAATGATGGTTTATACATACTTTCTTTCATTCCGTTCATACTATTTTGAGCTTGTGCGCTCATCGGAGCAAAGCCGTGCTGCTCGCGCTGTTGTTGTTGCTGTTGTTGCTGCTGCTGTTGTTGTTGTTGTTGTTGCTGCTGTTGTTGTTGTTGTCGGTGTTGTTCCTCTAACTGGCCTCTTCTCATTCGCTTCTGATGTTCAGCGCGATCACGTTCTTCTTTTGGAAGCATCTTTTTATATTCTGCTCTGAGCTTGCGGCCGCAATACTCATATCCGTTTAGAACTGCTATCGCCTTAGCAGTGTCGGTTGTGTTTCTAAAGTTTGCAAAAGCCAGGCCGCGGAACACTCCATTGTCAAAGTGGTAGTTGAACGCGTAGGGCAGGTCTAGACCAAGCTCTTTGAAGAGGATATTCATGTCGTCGACTTGCGCTGAAAAGGGAATATTTTTGATTACAATAGCATTAGGAATGTAATCATCGGATGCTTCGGAAATAAAGCTAGAACCGTTATTGTACATTGGCAGAGAGTCTGATCGCGTAGGAGATATGCTTCCGGGAGGAGGGTACGCAGACTGATTTAGTCGAGGAATAGACTGAAAGTCATTGGAAAGTAGCGGAGGAGACGGTTCCATCCACTATTCATTTAGCAATTAGAAAGTGACTAAAGATTAAACAATGAACAAGAAAGTAGCTACTTACGTAGTTGTGGACAGACGCGCGCGGATTCATATGCATCGAGTTCCACACAGGCTGCTGCATTTGTTGCTGCTGCTGAGACGCGACATTGATTGGGTCGTAAGCAGAGGCAGTATTGTACATACTAAGTCTGTTTGCAGAGTCATTTTGGTATCTCTGAGTCTCGAAACGGGCCAGGTCGGCGAATGCATTGTTAGATACGTGATACTGGTCATACTGCGCCGGATCATACTGGTGCTGCATGAGTGGGTAGTTTGCAGAGTTTGCAATAATTGCAGAGTTCTGAAACGTCTCGAAATGGCGGGATCGTGCCTTGCGCAGAGTGGGCCGCGTATTGGAGGAAAGGGCGGCGGCGGAGGATGAGGTGGACGAGGCGGAGGATGACAGCTGGTGCTGCTCGTCCGCGTGCCAGAGCGCAGCGGCGGGCTCTGCTGCTGCATCGGAGGACACGAGAGGATAAACGCTGGTCATCGCTGCAGCCAAGAAGAAAGAGCAGATGAGAGGATGCAAATGGCTGGGGAGAGATGAAGGATGCGGAGGGAGTGTAACAGGTTAGGTGGAGGGCAGGTTTTAGGTGGACGCTGATGCGGACGGCGTGACGGACGAAAAGTAAACAAACGATGTGGCCCCTGCCGCGGGTTGTGATCCGCCTGCTCCCGGCCCCGGTTTAGGTGCTCTTTCCCAGCCTCTCGGCAAAGATGCAGCAAGACTTCACGGTACTGTTACGAATGAGGGCAATGTTTCTGCTGATGATGTTGCTTTTCCGCTTCGGCTCTACTGGGCAAGTGAGTGTATAGGGTCGTGGGACAGGCTACACAGAGTAATAAGCGCGAGGAGACGAAGATACAGGGGCGGCACAAGCAAGCGAGGCGCATTCCAGCGACAAGACCTGACTTTGACTGCGATGGCTGCCCGAGACAGCGCGTCGAGCTGCTGCTGCTGCTGTCGAGGCTGGTTCTGGAGTGGACGTGACCGATCACAACGTGACGCTGCGTCAGTCAGAGCCCGCGCGGCAGGCGGCAGACATAAGACGAACAGCAGCGCCAGTGCCCGCGCCACGTCGGCTCCATGTCTTGAGGCGAGCCAGCAGGTCTCCTTCGCTACAGAGGACTCCTGCTGCGGGGCGACAATCGCTGTCCTCAGCTCCTGAAAACAAAACCAGACGAGACGAGCACGGAGACATTGTGACGTAATTTGTGGACACGCCTCATCGTCAATCCCTTAATATCTGCCTCCAAAGGGCCTCCATATTGCCCTTAATATGCTTT
>JAKTPV010000025.1:137643-173802 GCA_030556335.1 Myxozyma vanderwaltii
ATTTTTTTTTTTTTCCCCCCCCCCCCCCCCCCCCTGGCAACGCTAAAAGAAATATTAAAATTATTTCGTTTGCTTCCAAAACCGCCTCTAGTGACTTTGGGGTTTGCGAAACGTACCACTGATGGTTGCACGCGTACGAGTCTTGTGCTACATTCTCCACAAACAGTGAATCATGGCTGACTATCCATCCCCAGCCATCTCAAACAACGGGTTTCTCTTCTATGCACCTCAGCTGCACTGCAAACGCATCATTAATTTACAAACCCCTACTTCCAGCCAATAGGATGAGAATCTACATCGGCTTCCGAAATTCTGGATTCCATGGCAGCGGTCAAGCCTGGAATCTCCCGCTTAACTCAGCGACTTCATCGTAGACCTTGCCTTTGGGTCACAAGGAAAAGGAAACAATGATGGCTCTGGGCTCAGTCCGCCACTGAAAGCGAGGTAACTCAGATACGCGTCTACGCTGAGAGTGTATCGAGTAGTTTGCAGTTGTGAGTTTTGTACGGTGTTCTAAAATGTGGCGTCCAAAAAGCGCGTTGTTTATGAGTTTACTAAATTGGAATTTCTGTTATGGTTAGCTCGGGGGGTGCCCTTTCTGCCTCCACTCCCCTCCTCCCGCTCTCTACTATGATCTCTAAATAAGTGCTCACTGAGTCTCAGCTTGGTTGTTCTTCTCATTCCCATTTGGTTGCATTTTAGATAAGGTCTGTTTCCAATGACTGCAGCTCTACGTCCGGATGATTGGAAAATGGTGCAACGGCTGGTTCTGTTCGCCGCTAGCGAGCTTTATCCGTTATCGGCCTTCCGATCAGCGTCATTAAATGCGATTCCAGCTTTATTTCTCATGTCTAATCGAATGTCGTAATTACTAGTGAAGCTTCCACATTAATTGCGAATCAGTAAGGTGAATTGCTACTGATGCTCACGAAAGCTCAGTCGTATAAGTGTAATGACTAGTGCAGTCCTCTGCACCGGTCGAAAGCGTGTAATTTGATTCCAGAGCATCGTGCATATCCTGGAGCTTTATTTGCGAATGTCGAGTTTGTAAGCGCTACTTGCTCAATGGACTATAATAATGATGTGGCTAGCCTGGATAGTGTCCAGGGACGCCATGTATAGAAATATAGCAAAATGATGAGTATTGTCAACTACTGAGTATATTCAAAGTAACACTCTCCTGTTTGATCATTATGTAAAAAAAAAATATCAAGCAGAAAGTCAACAAAGGAACTGGCATGTGCGGCTGTTAAACGCGCTACGCCTTTGTTCCAGCTGCCGATCGGCGTATAAACGGCCCCCTCAGCCCTTATTCAAATTTTTGCGCAAATGAATGTGCAAGCCTTCCTGTCAGTTGATCCATTCCTCCACGCGCAGTCTTTTTTTGGAGAATTGTGGATTTTGTGCATGCTATAAACTAGCTCAATTTTTGATATACGGCCCTGGTAAGATTACGACGACGCACTCATACCTTGTTCCTTTAGGTACTGATTCCCTTTGTAGCCAGAAGACCGAGCTAGAAATTTAAACGATACAAAACTCCAAGGAATCCAACCATACATTGAAAAAGACCGATGTATTTCCCAGAATAGTCGTCGCTACTTTTTTCCATTATTTCTCTACTGATAATAAATCTTTGATGGTAATTTCAACGTTATTCGAATATTCAAGAATTTTTCAAGCCATTAAAAACATAATTTCTGTATTTTAAATTGATAAATACTGTTATCGCTATGATTACTAATTCGATACTGAATGTCCGTAGTCATTTCCGTACTTTGCATTTGTTTGTCCTTTGACAGGGCGTAATTTTGTCCGAAATTAAACCCGTGAAGAATTCATCCACTACTTTTTTTCGCGTGCAATATTAAGTTTTGTAACTTCTCCTATCGTCATAAATACGATGTTTTTTTATATATTCAAGGCCACAATGCCCACTTGGCTTATTTTTGATGACTGGTCACGCTACTTCTTCAACTAAATGCTCTGCTATGCCATCTGCGGTCCTATCACTGAGACCTTTGTGGCTATTACTGGTAACGCTGTAGTTATTCAAGGATAATTTCTATGAAATAATAAGTCTAAGGGTGTTAGAACTTTGTAACAATCAAAGCCCAAAATACACTAGAAATGTATAATTACTTAAGTGACTGATAACTTGTGAGTTGTAATTCTGGAATCTTAACAGCGACGAAAAGAAAAGGTCAAAGCGGTATGGGCAGATTTCAATATTAATGTTTCGCGGTTTTTGGTATTGATTTGTTTGTGGCGGTCTAGAATTTGCCTACGGCTGGTATCATGATTGCTGACTTATATACTACTATTCTTACAGTCAACCTGGGGTTAGTAGATGAAGCGAGACGTCTTCTTGGTAGGTTTGAAATTGCAGAAGGAAAGCTCAGCGGGTTGATTTAAGAAGACGCGTCTGCTAGACACGCGCAGGCCGGCTTCGCAAAAATCTGGACTCTGATATTTTATGTATTTCTGCAGACTGCCATACTAGCTCTTGTGCATTCCAAACATTAGAATGCTATTTTAGAAAGCTCTTTAGAAGTTGCAGTTGAAACGCAAACTATAAGGAAGCTGAAGTGGTGGAGGTGACCTTGAGTAATGTTTACATCCCGGGCCGTCAACCCGAACTCTAAAATGCACGGTAGCTCGTTGTATCCGTTGCCATGCCAGCCGGCTTATATAGAACTCCCGAAGCTTTTACTTTTTTTTCAGGCGAATAACGCATGTGAGATTTTCAAAATTGTTGATTTTCAACTTTGCGAATTACTGACAAGCTTTTGTGAGAGCATAAGACTAAGAATTAACTACGCGTTTCAGTAGCGGTGGCCTGGGCATGCGCCAGTTGTACCAGCCGAATCTGTGTCCTTTTAGCTAATTGTAGCTTTCAAGGCAGCTGCGTTTGAAATTGAATGTTGTAGAGTGCGCAATTTCAAATTTATAATATAACTTGATTACAATACAAAAGTGCAACACGTAACGTGGAGTTGATAGACAGTAAGTATGCAAGCAGTCGTAAAGTTGTGGCGTCCACGTTTGCCTAACGTGCGCCATCATGCCCTTGCAGGTTCGTTTTCATACAACGGGCCGTACCGGCTCTCCATGGAAGCTTAGCAGATAGCGTGATGGTCTCTGATTGACAGCTGTAATTAGCAACCTTAGGCATACAAGAGGCAGATATTGAGTCGTAACCAATATTCAGCGAAGAGCCTACTTTTTTTCAGTTTGGTGTAGAAGGTTGGCCGAGTCTGGTACTGGAAATCGTACGTAAGGCTTGCCAAACAGCGAGACGCTATTGCCCCAGAAATCCACGGAACCTGCACCGTGTCGGTTATTTGGATATGTTGTAGAAAAGTTTGGCTACGATTTAGAAAATATTAGCAGGGAACTATAATTTGAAGCTGTTGTTGCCTTGTGGATACTCTGGATTGATAAGAAGAGTTGAGAACTGCCGCGAATCCACGCATGCAGGCTGCGCAATGCGAAAGTAGTATGCGCCGTATAGCTTCGTTTAGCAGTATTATTCCTCGTAGTAAGTGTACGGCGGGAGTTCGATATACCGCACAAGAGCCGGGAATTATAGATTACAAAGCAACTCTATGCAGATGCGACGAATGCGACAGCCGTAGTCGCGGACGGACTAAGTGCATCCTCAGATTGTTGGATGGCGTACTCGCGAAAAAGCGGAGAGAATGTTCTAGCTTATAATTACAATGGTTCCATAGAAAAAGCAGAAAACACCGTACTCAAAAATGCTTGATGTTGTTCTAGCCTCGTAATCTCCAGCGAAAGCGTGGGAGAAAAGCCAGCTCAAAGTCGGGGTATGACAGACCGGGACTGAGCGAGGCAAAGAGGCGTGTTTGTGGTGGTCAAACACTACGAAGCAATTGCACAAGAACAGAGCAGCTATATTACTAATAGACAGAATTGTATTGGCTACAGTATACAAAAAGCAGACAACAGGCAAAGAGACAGAAAGTGCATTTGCTGGCGAGACGAGACGGCAGTATAGAAGGAGAGCATAGCTCTTTAATCGCTTAATCAACAGCAAAAACAAAGCAAAAAGCAGTCACGGGGCAGACCGGCGCGCTGCGGAAAGGTCCGGAATGGCTTGCCGTCGGCGGCCACGCGCTCGCGCACACGTGACGCTGAGGAAGTATGGGCCTTATCTCTTATTTGCTGGCCATGCTGCTGGCCCGTCGCCCAGGTGGCCACTGGTGCTGGTGCTACGCTGCTGTTTTGTTGTACTGCTTGTGCGCCCTCCGCCAGTCCGGCTTTGGCTGTTCTTAGCCAGGCCCAGCGGCGTCGAGCAGAGCCGCCAACGCACTATCTGCTCGTTATCGTGGGTCCGCGGTTCGGCGTCTGGCGTGCGCTGGGCGCCCGCGCTGCCGCAGCCAGAACAGCGGGTTACTTACTGCTAATGCACCCAGCGCTATTGGCGCGATTTGCCGCTGCCACGTGCCGGACCAGTCTCTGCGCCTGCCGATATCACGCCTGATACGCTGCAGAACGGACTCAACTCTCTACAGAACCTGCTCTTTGGCACTATCTCAGCCCCCAAATTGATACGTAGACACACCGGAGCACCGCCGTAGCGCAGCGGAAGTGCTGCTACTTCCGAGAATATCCGCCAGCGTCCGCTCACGGCGCTTCCGGGGTTTTCAGACGGGCGTGGAGATGTCCGGCCGTAAGCACTATACTGGGGCAAATTACTCCGAGCCGTGTGTGTACAAGTCCCGTGTTCACTGCTCCATAACTGCGATAGAGCCTGTCCCTCTGGATTCGACTCATAATTTTTTTTTTCTGCCCGTCCGCTGGATTCCCGCTCGCGCTTTTCCTTTCCCGTCCTCGTCCTCCTCTTCCCACTTCTTCCTCTTCGCCTTCTTTTTCTCCCTCCACATCTTCCCCATTATCTCCTTCGCCCTTACAGTCTAGCGGACTGAACGACACAAACAACTCGTTTGCCTCTGCTCCGCGTCTGCTGCCGACTTGTAAGTATTCCCATTGCCACCCAGCCCGCTTCCCAATCGCCGAGCCCAAAACTTTTTTCCTTCCATTGCCGCCCGCTGCTAACACGCCCTTCTCCCACAGACAATGGGCCATGGAGTGACGGCCTCCGCGCCTTCCGCGGTCGACGTACCCGTGGACGACTACACCCCCACTGCCTATCCCTATCCTGAACACGCCGACCCGGCAAACAAGTCCTGGGCTGGTGCCTTGCCTACCAAGCAAGGCCTTTACGACCCCGAATTTGAAAAAGACGCTTGTGGTGTTGGCTTTGTGTGCAACATCAAGGGCGTGACTTCTCATAAAATTGTCTCCGATGGTATGCTTCCGCCCTTTTGTTTCTGCCTATCATGCCCTGCGCACACTGCTCTAACACAGCTTCGCTCACAGCCAAGTCGCTTCTCTGCAACATGACCCATCGTGGTGCCGTGGGTGCCGACGCCCGTGATGGTGACGGTGCTGGTGTCATGTGTTCCATCCCTCACGCATTCTTCGTCAAGGAGTTCGAGATCCCTTCCGGTCTTAAGCTCCCTCCTCTTGGTCAGTATGCTACAGGTAACCTTTTCTTCAAGTCCGATCCCGAGGTTCTTGCTCAATCGCGTGCCACTTTCGAGTCTATTGCTACTGAACTTGGTCTTCGTGTTCTTGGATGGCGTGCTGTCCCCCGAGACTCTTCTATTCTTGGTCCGGCTGCTCTTTCGCGCGAACCGCTTATTCTCCAGCCTTTCGTTGTTCTCAGATCCTTCTACGGCGAAGAGACTTCAGAGCCCAAGGAGGCCGAGCTTGATCTTAAGCGTTTCGAGCGCCAACTCTATGTTCTGCGCAAGCGTGCTACCCACACGATTGGTCTCCACAACTGGTTCTACATTTGTTCGCTTTCCAACAAGAACATTGTCTACAAGGGCCAGCTTGTTCCAGCTCAAGTTTACAACTATTACCACGACTTGCAGAACGTTGACTTTGAAGCTCACTTCTGCCTTGTTCATTCTCGTTTCTCTACTAACACTTTCCCCTCATGGGATCGTGCACAGCCTCTGCGATGGGCTGCCCACAACGGTGAGATCAACACCCTTCGTGGAAACAAAAATTGGATGCGTGCCCGTGAGGGTCTTATGCGCTCCGACCTCTTCGGAGATGAGCTTGAGCAAATGTACCCTATCATTGAGGAAGGTGGCTCTGACTCTGCTGCTTTCGACAATGTTCTCGAGCTCTTGACTATAAACGGCGTATTGTCTCTTCCTGAAGCCGTTATGCTTATGGTTCCCGAGGCCTGGCAAACCAACCCCGACATGGACCCGAAGAAGGCCGCTTTCTACGAATGGGCTGCTTGCTTGATGGAGCCATGGGATGGTCCCGCTCTCTTTACTTTTGCCGACGGAAGATACTGCGGTGCCAATCTTGACCGTAACGGTCTGCGTCCATGCCGTTTCTACGTTACCGACGACGATAGAATGATTTGCGCTTCTGAGGTTGGAACTATTCCTGTCGAGTCCGAGAAAATTATTCAGAAGGGTCGTCTCCAACCCGGTCGTATGCTCCTGGTTGATACTGTCGAGGGTCGCATTGTCGATGACAAGGAACTTAAAAACTCTATCTCTTCCCGCTTCGACTTCAAGAGTTGGATCCAGGTCAACCTTCTTACTGTCCCATCTATTATCGAGAAGGTCACTTCCCAGTCCATCTCTATTGAGCCGATTATCGACTACTCGATCAAGGTTCAAAATGACCCCCGTCTGCTCGCCAACGGCTACACTTTCGAGCAAGTCTCTCTGTTGCTTGCTCCCATGGCTTCAGACTCGAAGGAAGCTCTCGGATCCATGGGTAACGATGGACCTCTTGCTTGTCTTGCCCAGGCCCCTCGTCTCATGTACGACTATTTCCGCCAGCTTTTCGCTCAGGTCACTAATCCTCCTATCGATCCCATTCGTGAAGCTATTGTTATGTCCCTTGACTGCTATGTTGGACCTCAGGGCAACGTTCTCGAGATGAAGTCTTCGCAGTGCAACCGTCTTCATATGCCTTCGCCCATCCTCAACCTCTCTCAGCTCGAGGCTATTAAGAACGTTTCCAAGGCCTACCACAACTGGTCGATTGGTACTATCGATATCACCTTTGACCGTTCTGAGGGGCTTTTGGGCTATGAGCGCGCTGTCGACCGTATATGCAGAGAGGCCATTTTGGCCATCGAGGCTGACAACAAGATCATCATGCTTTCTGACCGCAATCTTTCTGCTTCGCGTGTTTCGGTTTCCGCTTTGATTGCTTGTGGTGCCGTTCACCATTACCTGGTTAAGTCTAAGCTCCGATCGACTGTCGCTTTGTTTGTCGAGACTGCTGAGGCTCGTGAAGTTCACCATCTCTGCGTCTTGCTTGGATACGGTGCTGATGGTATTATTCCCTATCTTGCATTTGAGACCCTTTTGCGCATGAACCACGAGAATTTGTTGCGCAAGGCTCTCACTGATGACGAAGTTATCGAGAACTACATCCACTCTGCCGACAATGGTATTCTTAAAGTTATGTCTAAGATGGGTATCTCGACTTTACAGTCATACAAGGGTGCTCAGATCTTTGAAGCTCTCGGTGTTGATAACTCTGTTGTTGACAAGTGCTTCGCGGGTACTGCCACTCGTATTAAAGGTATTACTTTTGAGTACATTGCTCAGGATGCCTTCGCTTTGCATGAGCGTGGATATCCTTCGCGCGACGTCATTCGCCCTGAAGGTTTGCCCGAGTCTGGAGAATATCATTACCGTGATGGTGGTGATGCGCATATTAACGATCCTGTCTCGATTGCGAATATTCAGGACGCTGTGCGCACTAAGAATGACAAGTCTTATGAGGCTTATTCTAAGGCGGAGTATGAGCAAATTAAGAACTGTACTCTTCGTGGTATGCTTGACTTTGACTACGAGTCGTCAACTCCCGTTCCTATTGATCAGGTCGAGCCATGGACTGAGATCGTCCGGAGGTTTGTTACTGGCGCCATGTCTTACGGTTCCATTTCAATGGAAGCGCATTCTACTCTTGCGCTTGCTATGAACAAGCTTGGTGGAAAGTCCAACACTGGTGAGGGTGGTGAAGATGCTGAGCGTAGTCAACGTCTCCCCAATGGCGACACTATGAGATCTGCTATCAAGCAAGTCGCTTCCGGTCGTTTCGGTGTCACCTCTTACTACTTGTCGGATGCCGATGAGCTCCAGATTAAGATGGCTCAGGGTGCCAAGCCAGGTGAGGGTGGTGAGTTGCCTGGTTACAAAGTTTCAGAATCCATTGCTAGGACTCGTCACTCTACTCCTGGTGTTGGTTTGATCTCTCCTCCTCCTCATCACGACATTTACTCAATTGAGGATTTAAAGCAACTTATCTACGATCTTAAGTGTTCGAACCCCCGAGCCCGTGTCTCTGTTAAGCTGGTATCAGAGGTTGGCGTTGGTATCGTTGCTTCCGGTGTTGCTAAGGCTAAGGCCGATCATGTTCTCATTTCTGGACACGATGGTGGTACTGGTGCCGCTAGATGGACTGGTATTAAATACGCTGGTCTTCCTTGGGAGTTGGGTCTTGCTGAATCTCATCAAACTCTTGTTTTGAATGATCTTCGTGGACGTGTTATTGTTCAGACTGATGGCCAGTTGCGCACTGGACGTGATATCGCTATTGCTTGCTTGCTTGGCGCTGAAGAGTGGGGTTTTGCTACCACTCCTTTGATTGCCATGGGCTGTATTATGATGCGTAAGTGTCATCTCAACACCTGCCCTGTCGGTATTGCCACTCA
Organism: Myxozyma vanderwaltii; assembly: GCA_030556335.1. Classification (NCBI taxonomy): domain Eukaryota; kingdom Fungi; phylum Ascomycota; class Lipomycetes; order Lipomycetales; family Lipomycetaceae; genus Myxozyma; species Myxozyma vanderwaltii. The sequence continues at coordinate 146,435 of JAKTPV010000025.1, forward strand.
GGATCCTCATCTCCGCAAGAAATTTACCGGCACTCCTGAGCACGTTATCAACTTCTTCTACTACATCTCCAACGAGCTCCGGGGAATTATGGCTAAGCTTGGATTCCGTACTATCGATGAGATGGTTGGTCGCGCTGAGAAACTTAAGGTTCGTGAGGATCTGCGCACCACTAAGACTGCCAACATTGATTTGTCGCCTCTTCTTACTCCTGCTCATGCTCTTCGTCCTGGTGTTGCTACTCGTAACGTCCGCAAGCAGGATCATCATCTCTACGACCGTCTCGACAACAAGCTTATTGACGAGGCTGAGGTTACCCTTGAGAAGGGATTGCCATCGAGGGTTGAATGCGAGATTATCAACACTGATCGTGCGCTAGGTGCTACCCTTTCTTACCGCGTTTCGCGCAAGTTTGGAGAACAGGGACTTCCTACTGACACTATCCACGTCAACGTTACTGGCTCTGCTGGTCAGTCTTTTGGTGCTTTCCTTGCACCTGGTATCACTCTTGAGCTTGAAGGTGATGCCAACGACTATGTTGGAAAGTGTCTGTCTGGTGGTCGTTTGGTAATCTACCCTCCCAAAAACTCTCCCTTCAAGCCTGAGGAAAACATTTTGATTGGAAACGTTTGTCTTTACGGTGCTACCCTTGGTCAGTGCTTCTTCCGCGGTGTTGCTGCTGAGCGTTTCGCTGTCCGTAACTCTGGCGCTATTGCTGTCGTTGAGGGTGTGGGTGATCACGGTTGCGAGTACATGACTGGTGGCCGCGTTGTTGTTTTGGGCCCTACTGGTCGCAACTTTGCTGCTGGTATGTCTGGTGGTATTGCCTATGTTCTCGATATGGCCCAGGACTTTAAGGCTAAGGTCAATATGGAACTTGTCGAACTTTCAGGGGTCACCGATCCTGCTGAGGTTGCCTTCCTTCGTGGTCTTTTAGAGGATCATAGACATTTCACTGGTTCTAGCATTGCTGATCGTGTTTTGGAGAACTTCAACCGCATTTTGCCTCGTTTCGTTAAGGTGTGTATTTACTATATATTCATTTCATATGCTCAGACACTAATCAATTTATATCTAGGTCTTGCCTTTTGACTACAAGCGTGTTTTGGAAGAAGAAGCTCAGAAGAAGGCTGCCGCTCTCAAGGCTGTCGATCCTATGACTGCTCTTGGGCTTTCCCCCAGCACCACTCCTGCTCCCGAAGTTGTAATGGAAGATGCTACTCCTCTTGCTGTTATCAAGGAGGAACCTAAGCTTCAGGATCTTGAGGACAGTGTTCTTGATACCACTTCTGCTGATCGCAATGCCAAGAAGCTTGTTGCCCTCGACAAGACTAAGGGCTTCATGAAGTACAAAAGACGTTCTGAGAAATACCGCAACCCCAAGACTCGTACTAAGGATTGGTCTGAACTGTCTACCCGTTTGACTGAGGAGGAGCTTAAATTCCAGACTGCTCGTTGCATGGACTGTGGTGTTCCTTTCTGCCAGTCCGACACTGGTTGCCCTATTTCCAACATTATCCCCAAGTGGAACGAGCTTGTGTTCAAGGACCAGTGGAAGGATGCCCTAAACAGATTGTTGATGACCAACAATTTCCCCGAGTTCACCGGACGTGTCTGCCCTGCTCCTTGTGAGGGTGCATGTGTTTTGGGTATCAATGAGGATCCTGTCGGAATCAAGTCTGTTGAGGCCGCTATTATCGATCGTGGTTTCGAGATGGGTTGGATCCAGCCTCACATTCCTCATCACCGCACCGGAAAATCTGTCGCTATTATCGGTTCTGGACCTTCTGGTCTTGCTGCTGCTGATCAGCTCAACCGTGCCGGCCACTTTGTTACCGTCTATGAGCGTGCTGACCGTCTTGGTGGTTTGCTTATGTACGGTATTCCTAACATGAAGCTGGATAAGAAGATTGTTAAGCGCCGTACAGATTTGATGGCTGCTGAGGGTGTTAAATTTGTCACTGGATGTACCGTCGGTAAGGATATTACTGTTTCACAGTTGCGCGAGGAGAACACTGCTGTTGTCATGACTGTTGGTTCTACCATCCCTCGTGATCTCAACATTCCCAACCGTAACTTGAACAACATCATGTTTGCTATGCAGTTGTTGACTATGAACACTGCCGCTCTTCTCAACGGTGACATGGATCATGTCTCTGAGATGATCCGTGGCAAGAACGTTGTTGTTATTGGTGGTGGTGATACCGGTAACGATTGTATTGGTACATCTGTCCGCCATGGTGCCAAGTCGGTTGTTAACTTTGAGTTGCTTCCTCAGCCCCCTGCTACTCGTGCTTCCGATAACCCATGGCCTCAGTGGCCTCGTATTTTCCGTGTTGACTACGGTCACTCTGAAGTTACTGCTCACTACGGCAAAGATCCTCGTGAATACTGCATTATGTCTAAGGAGTTTGTGTCTGATGGCGAAGGCAATGTTAAGGTATGTTTTTTTTTTCGTTTTTCGTTTGCAGTCTCAAGTTTGATAACTAACTAAATTTTTTCTTTCACAGGGTATCAACACTGTTCGTGTCGAGTGGAAGCGTACTGAGTCCGGTGGGTGGCAAATGGCCCAGATCCCTGGCTCTGAGGAATTCTTCGCTGCTGACCTTGTCCTCCTCTCTATGGGTTTCGTCGGCCCTGAGGCCCAGAATCTTGAGGTCAAGCGTGATGGCCGTGGTACCATTGAGACCAAGAAGGCAGCTCCTTCCATCTATGAAATCGATGATGGTCTCTTTGCTGCTGGTGATTGCCGACGTGGTCAATCTCTTATCGTTTGGGGTATCCAAGAAGGCCGCCAATGTGCTCGTGCAGTTGATCAATACCTTATGCATTCTACTAGATTGCCTGCTAACGGATCTATTGAAAAGCGTGACTACTTGTTACTCGATAATCTCGACAAGCCTAACGGAAAGACTGTCGAAGTTGAGGTTTCTGTTTAATTTGCTTGAGCATACATAGTACTTCCTACCCTTTTTTACTTTTTTTCTTGTTATTTTGGTATTAGCGTTTTGGTGGAACTAAAAAAGTTGTCCATATTTGCTTTTTCGTTTTCTTTTTATTGCTTTTTATATACTAATATAATAGAAAAAAAAAACTGATTTTCTTTTTCACTATTATATATTGTACATTTTCTTACTGCGTTATTTGATTTTGCTCGCTTTTCTTCTTGTTTCTCTTGTCTTTTGACAGTAATTTTGAAATTTAGTCAATATTGTTTTTTGTTGCGTTCACATGTATAGTTTTGAATGTTTTTTGAATGAAAATTATAAAAAATTATAATTGATTATCGGTAGTTCGTAAAATGTACATGTATCTTTTGATAGTATATATCTTGGTACTAGTAAAAATAAAAAATGAACCTGTTCCTCGAAGTAGGAGTACGTTAGGTGCGAAAGGGCAATTTTTTATACGTACGAAGGTTACATATTATGTTTGATTGTATGATGCTTGTATATGATTGGAATACAACAAATAACAGAACAGCTAAACTAAGGATTTATATACTAACAACAACTTCTATTCCAAATAGTGCTTGCCGAAATCTAGAAGTCCTGGCCAACCTTGAAAATAGTACCAGCGCACGGTGAAGGGCGTAATTGATGTCAAGTATCAAAAGGTTCCGTGATCAAGAGTTGTACCCATATATAGAGGCTGCGTAAAATGCATAGGCTATTCTATGACTTCTTCGTAAGACTTTCCCACGGCATGTGTAGGAGGAAGCTCAACGCCCATGCATGATGCATCAGGACTGGCCGGTAGCGATTACTAATTCAAACTGGCAGTGCCATGAATGTAGCCGAAGACGTTAATCCTCCTGGAATTGCAGCCAAGAGCGTCGTGGAGCAGTAGCTGTGCCGCAGACGCACCACCCTCATTAGTATGGCTAAAACATACAGTAGTAGTGAGAAGGACTACTGGTTGTAGAATATGGGGCTGCGGAAAAAAACGTTGGTGCGAGGTTTCCAACGAGGAAGAGCAAAAATGCGCGTTCAAAGTCGGCAGGAGTATAAAGGATGTTACAGTCACTGGTGTGCAGATGCTGCGATTAAAATGGGTAAACGCGTTGATAGTAGCTAATAGTACAACCCGACTAAGGACTACTTGAGCGAGACAAAGTTTAAATGTGTAAAGAGAGCAGGTGCTTCTTTGAAGATATCAATTCAAAATCAGACTGAGTAGAGGGAAAGAAAAAAAAAGCAGCCCCAACCTCTTGTAGTTTAAGTCCGTGCAAGAAAGATACAAGAGCGGAGAGTAAGGAAAGAGTGGGAACAGCCCGTTTTACAGCCCGCTTTACAGCCATTCGGGGCGGGTGTTGATGGAAATCATGCGACTTGAGTGTACTTTTAACCCGGTTGGGACTAGTACGATTTGTAAAGTGGCCGACGCGTCTGCAGCAGTTCTTTGAGTTCGAGCACCACAGTTTAGGACGCGTAAGCTTCTGACTGTGATGGCAATAGCAATAGAGAAATAATCTGTAACCTCATTCCACAAAACAGGTCTTGGATGCAAAAAGTTTCAACGATCGGAGCAGATGGCAGCCGCCGCGCCAGCATAGTTCGTATACACTACTGACTCCAAGGGTCGCCTGATTCCTACAAGTTGAGACTTACGCAACGAAATTGAACTGCATTGTGCCCAGCGCATTTTTAATTCTAAAAGAAAAAACGCGCCATGCCATAGTCCCAGATTCCGACCTCAATTTCGCTTTGAAATTCTCCACTTATTAATAAGATAAAATTCAAGTCCATTATTCATACGAGATACGCCTAATTTTGGACAACCGGGGCTTAAAATTCTATTGAGGTTTGCGAGACGCGTGGTAAATCAACGCTATGTACAATCAAATTGGAAAATGAGGTTGGGTCGGTATATGACTGAGGTGCGGCCGAGCGGCAAGGAGATGAAAAAGAAATTGTTGTATGATACGTCTCAGATGATAATAATCTGCGTGCATTAATAAATACCTTTAGCTACAATAAGTCTCATCTGTGATTGATAGCAAAATAAAGATCATTGTAGACTATCAGGGTTGACAAAAATGTATTAGACAGAGATAGCGTTATTACTACAAATCTCCTATTACGAGCAGGCGAATTAAAGACGAGTATAGTATTTAAGACGCTTTCAAGGTCATTTATATACACAAGTACCAGAAATACGGGCAAAACGCATCAAATAGCCTCTGCACCACAAAAAAGAAGTGTACTTGCTATAAGCACGAAAAAAACTAATTGGTTTCACTACATTACATGCATAATCTATCCACAGTTATAGAATTCCTTTGTTTGCGCCAATAGTTTAAAACACCATCTTGCTGTTTGTTATTTTGTGCAAAGATTCATGGTCTGGTTTTGAAATAAATTGATGACTAGCCCCAGACGAGGCAATGAGCGTATGTCATGAACAGTATATGCGTTGCGCCACGTCGGCATTCTGCAGACCTAGAATCTAGCAAAGCACTTCATGTAGTACTTTAAAAACAACATCGGCATTGCTATTTAGTAGAATTACAATGGTGTAGTTGGTTTTTATTACAAATCTGGATAGCTATAGGCTTCTGCCACACTATTATGCAGTTAATAGCTTGAGCAATGACGAATGAGTAGGGGAACTCACATGGCCAGCTTCTGCCATTGCTTGCTTATAGGGTTTTATCATAGGGTTTTATTTCTGCTGTAATATTCAATTTCACAGCATTTTGATTACATAATACATCTTTGAGGCTGGGAGTAGTTTATTGGGAACTTTGTCTTTGTGATTTGGAATTTCGAGATACGAACGCAGCAATTATTTGTAGGCAGTGAGAGCGTACGTCGTTGGCGACGATTTAAAGAATAACCATGGGCTCTAATTCTGGCACGGAAATGTTTAAACACAAGGTATTATTTTACTAATTCGTAAAGTGGGCAAAAATGAGGTATAAAGGCGTGTGTGGAGAAGCTAATGATTAATGTTGTCAATATAGTTGGTGATTGTGTCTGGCGCGTCTCAAGGAGTTGGACTTGCGCTTGCAAAGGCATTAACTGGGTATGGTGCAGATGTTGTAATTGTTGCGCGACGAAAGAATGTATTAATTGATGCAGTTGCTGATATTAACGTGAGTGAAATCATCTCACTTTGTGTTTATTATTGTTCTGTCAACATGATACTAACTCTTTTATCATACGAGTATAGAAATACCGAGTTATGGATACACAAATTGTCAAATACATAGCAGCTGATTTAACATCAGCAATTGAAGCAGAATCAGTAATTGCTCATGCTGGTCGTCCATCACCTGATTTCGTCTTTTGCTGCGCAGGTGCGTGTACCGCGAAATTGCTCTTAGATACTTCAGTTGAAGAGCTGTCTTCAAGTGTTGAAGTGAACTATAATACAGCATTATTCCTTTCACATGCTGCAATGAGAGCAATGGCAAATTCGGGTCCAACTCAATATAAAAGAGGCATAGTATTTTTCTCTTCACTTACACATTTTTACCCATTTATTGGCTATGGATCATATGCGCCATTGAAATCTGCTTTACGTACGTTGGGAGACATAATGCGACAAGAACTTCTTCCATATAATGTTTCAGTAGCAGTTGCATTTCCAGGAAACTTCTTGTCAGAAGGTTATGAACAAGAAAATCTTACAAAACCTCAAATCACAAAAACAATCGAAGGACCTAGTGAAGCTATAACCTCTGAAGAATGCGCTGATAAAGTAATCAAAGCAATTCTTAAAGGAAAAGAAACTATAACTACTGATTCTATAGGCTCTTTATTGACTGGATTGGCATTAGGTGCTTCCCCTCGAAGTAATTATCCTCTATCCGTTCTTTTCGGGATTATTTTTGCTATTTTTGCGCCTGTGTTTGAATGGTTTGTCGAGAAGGATATTAAGAAATTCTACAAAGCACAATTTGCATCACATATTTCTACCAAAACAGAACCTTATAGTGAAATAGATGTTACTGAAGATTGTGTATCAACGTCCGAAACATTAATTTCTGCAAATGAATAATGCTTCAAGGGGGTTCACCCCCCTCTGTTTATGTGATTTGTATATTTGCATTATTTACGTTTGGTGTTTTGCTTTTTATTCTGGAAATGGTTAAAGGCAATTTGAATTTTTTTAAAGAATACATTTATATCATGAAACTTAGTGAGTTTGCTCCACTTTGTAATATTCTTTATTTTAAGAAATACTTATTATCGCTACATTAAAGATAAGTGCTATATTATAATAAATTGTAAAAAAAAAAAAGAGACCTCCAGAGTAATTATCATACAAAATAATGTTTTTTTTTTGTTTTTGAATTATACACGGCAAGCACACACAAATCAAAGCTAAAAAAAAAACATCATACTCCTGTCTTAATTTTACACAGGCTTCAATTTAATCTTAATCTTCTTCGGTGCAGCCTTCAATTTGACTGAACTCTCAGATTGTTGTCCATTTTCCTTTACTACCACAGTTTCTGCTGTCACTGCAGAATTTCCGTTTTTTATTGGAGTCTCAGCAGTTGGGATTATTGCCGCCGCTGCAGCTTCAACTTGTTTCTTCTTCACGATTGGTTTAGGAAGTTGTTTAGGCTTATCAACTCGATATAGCTTTACTTTCCCATGTCCCAAATTCTTTGCAACGATGTGTTTTCTATCAGGAATTTTCAGAATGACAATCTTGACAGGTCGTAAATCGTACAGGATTAAACAAATATTGATTACCATTTTCTTTTCTAAAACTCCTATTTTTGAACTAGCAAGTAAGCTCCAAAATCCTTTTTTCAAAGTCTCGTTTTCAGAAAATTGTTCTTGCGCAATCTCAACACATCCAGATATGTTTGATCTTCGAAATTCCTCTTGCCGAGATGCAGCTACTTCTCCAGCTGTTTCTTCAACAATCATGAAATTTCCAAGAGAGCTGGATGCTTTATCTGCTCCTGATTTTCGCATACTTATTTTCCCTATTGATTCACCAATAAGTTTCAGTAATTCATATCGCACATATGTAGATGCGTCATTGCGCGCAGTAGAAAATACGTAGCGGAGAATATTGCAATGTTCAGATTTCACATAAAGGTCTGGAATTGAGAGTAATGCTGAAAATGCAGCTACTCGTAAACGCTCAAATTTATCAGCTTCTGTGAAGGGAATCAGATCTGCGGGTGAAAGTTCTGCAACTCCAACTTCAGCTAACCGTTCCTTGATCTATTGTATAATTAGTCAATAGCACGATCATCATTTATATAACAAGCACAGAAAAATACGTACCTGCATTACTGCTGTTGAAACGACATTTTGGTAACTAGGCATCCAACCATCCATATTTACGCAACGATCAATTTCCGCCATTGCTCTTGCAATGAATTTCTTTTCAGTAGATTTAGTTTTGACCATTGAATCATTATCACCAAACGAAAACTCAAAGTTAAACTCTGGTTCTTCTTTTGTCGAATCTGATATCGAATCACAAATAGCTCGCATGAGACATGCAATGTAAAAGCAATCAGAATACATGTTATTTGAATTCTCATTCAACCGGAGTAATTCAAGTAGAAATTCTCGAACTTGAAGTGAAGTTTTACCCTTATCGTCTTTGATCTGCGCCAAAGCTAACGGAATAGCTTTTTGCAATGAGTATGTTCCAAAATCAGAGAAATCATTAGCCAAAGGTATTAACGAGTCTGGAAAACAATAGATAGTTTGAAATGCCTTCAGAAGATGATATCGGCCAATAAAATCCAAATCTTCTGTAGCATATCGCGCTAATGCCATAGCTGCTTCCACTCGAACTCCATAATAATACCGACGATCCATTAATGTACGAATTAATATTGTAGAATAAAGCAAAGTAGGTTTGGCGTCCGCAAAGTAGCGTATACATTCATACTGAGCTACAACATCACGATCTTGCTGGAGTTGTGAAGCGTACATATAATCAGGTTGATTGATATAAACCACGCAAATCCATTCAAAATCAGAATCAACGCGCATCCACTCAAACGCTTCGTTGGTCATAAGGTCTTCTTGATCTGCAGACCAATCTGTAAGTCGCCATTCATTAACATCATCTTCACTTGACAACACATCACCAAGCGAGTGTAGTAAAACCCCATCATATTCATTTTCGTCCATATGATCGCCTGCGGTAGCTGTTGCAGCAGCAGCAGCAGAAGGTCCAGCTCTGTTGCGCAGATTTCGCTTCAAGCGCTTATATTTTGTGTTATATTGAATATCAATCTTTGTAAATGTTTCCTTGATATGAACAATATGCTCGTATGGCGTACCGTCAGCTTCATGAATTCGAATTGTCATCGGTCCTGTAAATGCAGGTCTGATAGGACCCTTTGACTCTGATTTCTCTTCCACATGCCGTTTTGCATCTTTCACAAATTCTTTTTCATTCAACCCAGGCGCGTCAGGCATTTCGACATTTTGTACTTGTCTTATGCCCATTTCGATAAACATTTTTTTCTTATTAAATCTTTGCGTTATTCGAAAGATAGGATACCCACTTCCATAAACCCACTCCTGAAAAAAACTGTCAACTTTGGCATGACTTACTTTCTCACATAAACGTTGGAAATGTGAAGTGCTAAGGCTTGTTAATTCACCCATCATAGCTTGTCGAAAAAGTTTTGGGATGACACGAGTGAGTCCGAAAGATACGCCACTTTTCGTCAATCGACGATCAAGAATATGTAGAACAACAGGTGCTTTCAGCTCAATAAAGTCAAGTGTAGCTCGATCTATAGGAAATTCAAGATCAGGCTGGCCTATTGGCGGTCGACCAATATCCAGCTCGCAGACCTTTTCGGCATCTTTACGGATACGAAATCGATATTCATTATTTCCCATTAATTTCTTGAGAAACATTACGGTAATATACCGGCTGATTCCAATTGTGACCCATAAATTAGACCAGCTTTTGGGGACAATGTTGACGCCTGACCACTGTGATGCCAAAAGTGTGGTAAGGTATTTAGTTACTGTAAACAGCGGATCGATAACATCTATAGGGAACAAATGCCGCTCGCTGACTATAGAAAGCCCAGCTAATGTTTCCATATTTTCCAGTGCATTCTGCACAAAGCACAGAGAAAATGATCCAAATGGATAAGAGGTATACTCACGGACGAAATATTCCATAGCTTTATTCATAAACATGCATGTATTAATGACATCCTCCTGCTTTCCAGGAAGTGAATAAGCAACTACATCGACAGAAGATGACGAAGCGGAATGATGCGTATCTTCGTCTTCGGATTCTTTCAGAGAAGAAAGATTTGTTTGAATAAACGGTCCAATTGCAAATCCGACATGTTGGGCCGCTGTTGGAATCGGCAAGTCAAATGTAACGATTTTCTTTGTATGATCAGATGGATGTGTACTTTCCTGTGTGAGGTCGCCGATGCACACAACCACAATTTCTCGTTCAGAATCTTCTTCATCCTTGCCTTTATCTGTCGAACCATTGTCAACTTTATAACCATTCGTAGTAGTCGATTGAATATCACCGACTGTCTTTGGAACTGTAACCACAAATTGCCACGAACAGCGCTCCCAAAGTCCGTCGATGCAAGGTAGCCAACTAGAAGTTGAAATTCCTAGAGGATTAGAACACGTGTATACGTGTTCATACGGCTAACAAAAAAAAATTCAATCAGTAACAGACACAGATTATCGTGTTCTATAAAATACGTACGCTTTTCACGCTCTTCTTTACAAAGTTGACGCCCATAGCCGGATTCTCAATCTTAAAATCTATCTTAACAGTGATAGGCACATACGGACTATCAACATCATTTCGTAAGTTCATAACATCAGGTGAGCCCAATCTTGAAGCAGCAGGCGAATTGACACTACGATCAATTAATAACGACGGAATAAAAGAATCTTGGGGTTGAATTTTGAAATTCCTTGGTAGATGAACAACAAGTTCGCCACCAAGAGATTCAGAAGTAAGTGGAGTGAGTTTCTCTTCATAGTCTTCATATTGATGAACTGTATGAGCGTTTTCTTTGAAGCGTGGAGAAGATGTTGCAAGCCAGAAATCCTCGTAATCCCATAACGCGACTTTTCCATTAATATACGCGCCAGTAACTTCTAAAAACGAAGAAACATCTTAGAAAAAAAAAACAACAAAGACATGTGATAAGTGACAGCAAAACAAATCATACTAGCTTGTCGAAGATCCAAACGAATATCGCGAATTGTAGATTCTTTTGGCAGAACGGTAATTTCAGTTGATCCCTAACAAATCAGTTTCTATCAGTCATCTACACACATACAACCACAAACACAGATGACAGCACCTACAGTAATCACGCATCCTGCCAGATCCACACTTAGTTGCACCTTTTGGTGCGCAGTATAAGTACAGGTTAGTATTATTTCAAATCAAGACAGAATATATTGAACAAGAAAGGGACACATATATGTGGAAACCGCGATCGATCTTTACTGCTTCAGGCATAACGTTCAGCGCTCATTGTTTTTGCCCTTTTTGCCTCAAAAATATACTCCCTTCGAATAGTATTAAACAGAACAAAAAAAGTACAAAAAGTACAGCGAAAATACTGGAAACAAAATATGGCACTGATGGTAAATGTTGATTGTGGTGAGCGCAAGCAGAAATTAACCTTCTCACCGCCGCACGATTCCAGCTTCTGTGCCCACAGAAAAAATAAAACCAGCCTTTTTCGCAATAGAACAGAATAAAACAACAACTCGGTTTGAGCTGAAAGACAGATACAGCAAAAAGGCCGGAGTAAAAGCCCAATGACGGCGTTGTATTGTCTAAAGCATACACGTCAAATCCGTCGACGGACTCAAAAGTGCCTCCGATATGGCGTCTGCCATCGCGACTGCGAACCGCGGACGGAAACGGAGCTTGAGCACTACGAGTAACAGACCTGCTGCTGCTCTAAATGAAGAAATTCAGCTAAATGGTGGAAGTAAGCCGGCATTGAGATCCGACCGAGGACATCGAAGTCGCTTAAGTACGAGCGGTAATCCCGAAGTGTCTTTGCAGGTTCCTCGTGAGAATTTGTTTTGGTTTGAGAGTCTAGACGTGTTTGGTATGAAAAATGCACTATTAGTTCTCTTTGTATATTTACATTACTCACTAGTGAGTCTAGATCCGATTGATTACTCGGCTCCATTGCCAATCGTCAATGAATCCTGTCCGCCTTGCACATCACCAACATCCCAATCAACAACACCAGTCTCCTCTCTTCCGTCCTCAGTGTCATTCACAGCCCGTCCACTTTCTTCAGAAACCATCAAATCTCTTCGAGGTTCATCTACAATCTCTACGCGAATACGTTCTGATCCACTCTCAGACGCAAAATTCATCTCCTCACATCGGAAAGGCGAACGTGAAGAACGTCACTATCAAAACTTTGAAAGAGATAAAGTCATGTATGAAAAGTTAAGATTCGAAAGACAACTAGATCAATTAAATGGTCATGACTGGATAAAAGTCGTATTATCAATGACGCCAATTTCAGATCCTCGAAACGACTCTGAACTATCACTTAAACGACAGAAATTAGTATTAGAACTTGAAGCCGTTTTAAAGAAATTCGAAAGATGGAAAGAAAAAGAAAAAAAACTTAAATCACTATCGGATAAAACATCAGCTTTTGAAGATTTAAAAAAAATGAAAGAAAGGCTCGAAGAAAGAAAAAATATCTTACGGCATTCAAATAATCAAAAAATACCTCAAATAATCCGACATCCACGAGGATCACAGAAAAAATCTCAATCTAATGAATCTCCAGCATCTTCATCTAATCAGCCTCTAGAAACATCAAATAAGCGACCAACAAAGAAACTGCGAGCAAAGAAAGAACAATCACCAAAACCTATCTTCTACAGTAAGCATAAGTTTCATAGTCCTAGAGCTCCCCCTCTTGCTTTCGGACAACCAATTCCAAAGATCTCGTACCAACAATTCGATATACCGGAATCATGGGTTCAGAACAGTGACAAATTGAGACAAGCAGCCGCTTCTACAGACAATGAGTTGGAAAACGCAGGTAGTTAAAAACATTTTATATTTAATATTACATAAATTCAATAATTAGAATTATAACTGGCAAGTTTCTTCTCTCTACAACTCAATTCTAGATGGCAGAAAAAAAAAAAAATATCATATCATTTGCTTTTTAATTTATACAATCCAACCGAACGAGACAAGAAAAAAGCAATCCCAATCCCATAACGAAAACAAATCTAAAAGACCCTATTATCGAGCACAATTCATGTGTTTCGGATCAAAAACCAACAAAAACAAAAAAAACGATAACAACAACACAATTCTATGACCCGACCCTTTTAACTATATAACCGAGAGAATATAAAGCCACAGATAAAACAAAAACAAAAACAAATAAAATAAACACAGCTAGGAAAGTCATATATATTCCTATTACATGACAATGTTCTTGGCCAAACTAGCCTTGTACTTCAAGATAGAGCCTTCCCACTTAGTAGTAGTCTTGTTCTGGCAGACGAAAATGTCCTTAGCAATCTTATCCAACAATCTGAAATCGTGCGAGACAACGACGACACCACCCTCAAAAGAGTTAATGGCATCAGCAAGGGAGTCGATAGTAGGAATATCGAGGCCGTTAGTAGGCTCATCAAGTAAGATGACATTAGGCTGCTCGATAGCAAGAAGAGCAAAAACGACACGCGAACGCTGACCCTCGGAAAGAGTGGCCATAGTGGCAGTCTGGCCCTCACCAGTGAGACCGAAACGACCAAGTTGCTGGCGCCAGTATTGGTAATCCTGGGAAATGTGAGAGTACTTGTCACGAACAAAGTCGAGAGAGTTCTTTCTGAGATCAAGCTGATCAGTAGAGTGCTGTGAGTAGACACCGAGCTTCAAATGAGTGTGGCGAGAGACACGGCCGTTAGTGGGCGAGAGCTCACCGGTCATGATCTTTAAAAGAGTTGACTTTCCGACACCGTTAGGTCCGACAAGGGCGATACGAGAGTCCATGTCAACACCAAAATCAAGGTGTTCATAAAGATTGTCCTCGTTGTTGCCAGAGTAAGAGAAAGACACATCGTCGAACGACAAGACAGGGGGAGGAAGCTTCTCGACATCAGCAAAGCGGAAGGAAAAGACCTTGTCAGGAACGACCTTCTCAATGAAACCATCAGCCTCCATCTTGTCGAGAATTTTCTGGCGAGACTTAGCCTGACGGACCAAGTTCGCATAAGTACCAGCTGAAGCAATGAACTTCTTAATATGAGCAATTTCTTCCTGCTGCTTGTTGTAGGCCTTCATTTGGTTAGTCTCCAACTCGGCTCTGGTCTTGACGTAAGAGTCGTAGTTACCACCAAAGATCATGAGCTTCTTCATTCTCATGTCAATCATGTTGGTGCAGACTCCGTTCAAGAAATCCTGAGAGTGAGAAACGAGAACCAAAATTCTGTCAAAACGCTTAAGGTACTCCTCGAGCCACACACAAGCCTCGAGATCCAAATGAGCAGTGGGATCATCAAGCAAGAGCAAACTGGGCTTGACGAACAAAGCCTTAGCGAGGGCAACACGCATACGCCATCCACCAGACATGTCCTTGGTCATTTTCTTGATGGTGATGTTGGTAAAGCCAAGACCACGGAGAATAAGAGAAGCGCGGACCTCGAATGTAGAGGGGTCCATGCTCTCGATACGCTCGTAGAGTTCCTCGAGAACAAGAGACTCGGGTCCGTCACGTTCAAGTAACTCTTCGGCCATATCCTCAAGACGCTTGAGTTCAGCCTCGGCCTCGCGGACGACGTACTCAAGGGCAGAGTACTCGGTGGCGGCGGCGGGCTCGTTGAGAAGGTAAATGTCAATTTGCTCTGGAATGGGATATTCTCTGGCAGCGATAGCACGGAGGAAAGTGGACTTTCCGCAGCCGTTCTCACCAAGAAGACCGTATCTGCGGCCGTAGTTGAGCTCAAGCGTCGAGTCCTGGATTAAGACCTTTCCGTGATACAAGAGCGAGGTCGAGGTGATCTATTATAGAACAGTTAGCCCCGGATTTCAGAGAATAAATTGCAAATACAAAGACCAAAACACACCTTGATATCGCGACTGGTTGCCATAGTGGCGAGAACACCAGTTGTGACACGGTCGGATATACCGTGCTTATCGACCTGGAGGGTCATTTGAGCAATAGCTTCAGCAGCAGCTTCGGCGTCAGTCTCAGTGGGCCCCGAGTTTGACTTCTTCTCAGCTCTCTTCGCGTCGCGCTTAGCCTTGGAAGCGGAAACCATTGTGAAAAGTAGTTGTAGTTGTAGTTTTAGTAGTGGAAAAACGAAAGTTGCAGCGAAACAAAGGTGGCAATCAGCAAATCAAGTAAACAATGAGTACTAATTATTCAAATACGCGTAAAACACCCCGAAAGTATTTTATATATAAATGCAAAGAAAACTTGTTCTTGCTTGTACAAAAGAAAAAGTGATGCGTTTCGAAAAAAAAAAAAAAAATTTATTCAAGCCGCGAAGAGAACCTATTTCTTTGCTTAATAAGCGATAGAGCCGCTGTCTTTGCCTCCAAGGGATTTGTACCGGATTATGCTATACATTAATAAGCAGTATATTAAAATTTGGTTTTAAAATCATTATTGAATAAATTAAAAAGCTTCTTCACTAAATTGCTCAGTAAGATTGCTAATCCAAGAATGATGCCAACAATTCCAATTAAGGCAACCCAAAATATAAACCCAATAAATACAAAACAAAAGCCATGCAAATTCTGGCCCCTCAAAACTCACAGAACTCCTAAAATACAGTATAGTACAGTAAAAGATACGCTTTTCAAAAAGCATCTCATGTCCCAACCCAAGTAAACCCCCCTCCAAAAAAAAAAAAGAAAAACAGAAAAAATAAACCCAGAGTAACAAGCAAAAACCACATTAAAGTGCACAATTGTCCATACAAGTCAATAAATCCCGAGCAGGAAGAACCACAGCTGCGTTACCATGATCTCCGACTCCGAGGCTTATAATCACATTCTCATTCAAATATCCTTCATATCGATTTTGATTCGTTTCCCAATTTATACTAACCGTGTACAAAAACTTTCCTTCAACGTCATACTTCTGCTCCCACTCATCTTCATTGTTGAATCTGATATGTCTAGTGCCAAACGCTACCATCTCAAAAGGAGCTGAAGATTTCCAAACTGCAACGTAGCGTCGATATTGGACCTTCAAACTACCTTTTACGCCCGACTTTTTATGCAGGAAAGACATGTAGACTGTGTTTTCCGGACCAGGAACGCACTCGCCGTAATTGCAGAGGACGATCTGAATTGCATTTGTAGCTTGATGCCAAGTTGCATCTTCGTGGATACATGACATTTCCAAAGGACTCGTGAGGTTCGTCGTCGTGAGACCATTACCTATGAGCTTTGCAAAATGGCGCTTGTTGTGAGCAAGATCGTATTGAACGTATGATTCGCGAGTAACAGAGTCGTAAAACAGTAAGTAGTTCTTTTCCACGTTTCCTCGGCCTTCGAGACGAGTGAGCTCCATAGCGGTTGGATATTCGTTGAGCAAAGCACGGTTTACGCGATATCTCAGCGAGGGATAAATGCTGCGTAGATCAATAACCCAGAGACCGAAGCATCCGTATCTCGATTGCTGATTGATCACCATTAACGGGGCACCTTCGTTTGACCAGAAGATTCGTGGGTCATGGTACCCTGGCACATCCGACATAAAGTCGCGTTTTTGGCAGTCGCGCGCGGGGGTTTGCGGGACGGCGAGTTCTCTCGGACTAGTTGCGCATCCAAGTAGTCGACTCGTGACGGGATATCCGTACGCGTTATCTTTGGTTTCATCCATGTACTTTCCCTCGCAGATGAGCGAAACCTGGAAGAATCCCTCGCCGCGGACGCGGGCGACGATGAGGAAAGGGAAATGCGAGGATGGCGGCAGCGCGAGCACGGTTGGGTTGTATGTCATCGGCCACTGCGCGCTCTCGACGCGGACTTCAAAGACGTCGTATTTCAGCGAAACAAATTGGTCAAAGACCTCGGCAGACGGAGGAGAGCCGGTTTTGCAGGAAAACATGAATGCTGTGGTGCTGCGCGAGGGACTCCTGCTGCTGCTGAGCTTTGCGCTCGACTCCGAGAGCTGCTGCAGCCTGCTGGCCTTTATCTTTCCGTGCGTGTCGCCGATTTCGAGTCGCGAAGTGTCAAGTACGGGCTGCAACGAAGACATATGTGCAGGGAACTGGAAGGAGAGATGGCGGCGGAGATCAGGAAGCGCGACGGTGTAGGATTCGAGTCGCTGAGGTTGCGCGACGCGATAGAGCGCTAGGAGAGAGATCACCATGACAACCATGAGCACGTTGAATGTGCCCTGGTCGTTGCGCAAAGCCATTGAGTTGAGTTGAGTTGAGCAGGAAGGAAGAGAAGAAGGAGTTGTTGTTGTTGTTTTTACTAATACGGTATATGTAAATATCAAAAAAGAGTGACAAAAACGAGCAGACGCAAGCAAGACAAAGCGGCGCCGTTGCCGTGCGCGCTCACATGTCCTCAGCCGCCCGTTTTGCTACCCCTGCGTTAGCCTTCTTTCGTTAGCTGACTACGTAATTACTAATATATTCTGCTGCCTTGTATATCTATGTACATACATCACACCTTCATCAGCAGACTCGCGCCGACTGCCAACTCAGTAGCAGCCTTTGCCAGATCGCGAAGCTGCTCTGCGCGCCGCGCCTCGTCCGTGCTCACGCGTCCCGGGTCCAGAGTCAAAGTGCTCTCCACTCTTCTTCCATCCAGCACACTGCTCTCCACGATACAGAACTTGAGCAGATACTCGCCGTGTCGGTACTGCAACTCAGATCGCTGCTCCAATGAGCGGAACATATACGTAGTCAGGTCTGCCGCAGTAGTCGTAGCCTCCTCGTTCAAGTCTTGCTTCACAGCTGCCGTAGCTCCACCGACATCAGACGATAGGACATCCATACTCTCGGGCACTTTGATCCTTTTCGCTGGATCCGCCATTGTGATCGACATTGATTCCAAAAACTTCTTTACACCTTCCTGCTCAGTCGAAATCTCCCCATGCATTCTTCTCCGGAACCTAACATCCAAACTTTGTCGCGGCAAGCATAAATCCATAGCTGAATCACCTTCATTAGCCAATAGCGATATTCCATCTGTAGCTCTCCAATGTTCGTCGGCTTGTATTATCATTTCCAATGGCGTGAATTTCGTAAACGTTTCCGGATGGGCGTATGGTGAGGGCATGAACTTTAGAGTGTAGAATCGTCTAAGTGATACCCCGTCTGTTCCTTCCAGTGCTGAAAATACAGAGTGGGATCCATACGCAGGAGGCGTATTCTTATCATCCAAAATATACTCTTCCTCCTCTTCCTCCTCTTCCTCTGACAATTTTCTAGTCGCTTCACTGTTTTCATGGAATGCCTCAATAAACCGAGAGAAAATTGGAGCACTGTCGAACTGTTAGCCTTGAGAGCAACAAATTTTAAATCAAAGGGAAACATACTGCTCGATAAACATATACTTGTCCTTTGTATGAACTTCAGACCTAGACAAAATATCTGCATCATTTCCAATCTTCTCATGCTCATGCAACGCCAATCCAAATCTATTAATTAAACCCTCACCGTCAGCAAAAAGAAAAAAAAAAAACTAATTTATAAAAATTAGAAAATGTGAAAAACTCACGTTGCGCTGTATTCCGGTGTAAGACTCGTCTTTGGATCTGCTGCATTTTTCTCTAACTTTTCAAACACCAAAGTGAATCCATCTTGCTTATCTTCTTGCACTTCAGAAACGTCTTCAATCAAACTAATCTTATTTGCGGATATTTCAGTATGATCGTCATCATTAACCATTCTCTTCATTAGCTCTCCAATCTTTTTATCAATCACGCTGTCAGTCTTTTGTGCATTAGGATCAACTCCGATTAGTTGCATTGCATAATGCTCTTGTTTTGTAGGATCAATTATAGTGAATGATTCTTCATTCATTTTTGATAATTCCTGTAAAATAAGCATGGGATATCGAACTTTAAGATCATCTAAATTTTTAAACTCCATTTCATGATTACGATATCGCGAAACAACACTACGCCACCGTTGCCAGCGACTGTTGCGAGCGTACCATGGAAGGCAACTTGTTTCATAAACGTTGTAGAATGCAGTATTGCTCTCAGCCAATGATCCAGGAGAGACGTATAACTGCTCATTATTTCGTCGATAAAGCTTTAAAGATAATATGATTAGTCTTTGAGCTAAAGCAATTCGATGTTCGACGAATGCAGATATTCTAATTGTTTGTGCATCGATAACCTCAACAAAAGTCTCACTTAACTGTGAGATCACGCTTATTGGGATATCATAAACAGAAACATTTTCAACAAATGGAAGAAAATCAAGTTTAATAGTATGGTCGACCACATTCTTGATGATATGATCAAGTCTGCGCATTGCTCGATCAACTGCATGTTCAGGACCTGTGATTTCAATTGCATTAGGTTTCCGACCGACTTGTACAGTAATACCAAGAGCGGTAGTTTTTCTAAGTAGAAGAGCATTTTTTGAAAGAAGAAGGATCATATCGCGTCTATCACGGACAATGAAATAACGCTGCGTGAGCAAATCTTTTGATATATCTGCAGAGATTTTGATTTCCCAAAGTTTATGAATAATGTGGTTAATTAAATCTGCTTTTAACATTGATAATCCTCTTCTAGTATCTTTGTATAATTGTTTGGTATCAGCAAGTTTAATATACTCTGCAAGTTGATCACGTTTAAATGCTTTAGTAAGAGACACAGCTAATTGAGCATATCGAGGCTTACTGACAAGATTTGCTCTTGGTCGCATAGCTTCTAAGTTCTCTACCATATCGGCCATTTCGCTATCCCAACTTTGCGGTGTTATATTTTTTGAATCATGACCCATTAATATAGAAAAGTGAGACTCGAATGCATCTGGAATCTGGCCTGCGCCATGGTCTTCGGAAGCCATTTGCTCTGTTGAAGTTTGTTTTGCTGGTTGATGATCTTTATAGTTTTTCCTGAATTGCTTTCTTTCAAGATCTATTTCTCTAATAATGATAATTTCTTCACTTCTCAAAGTTACTTCTGGTTTCTCGTGAGAAGTGCTAATAGCATGATCTTCTTCTTTTATCTCTGATTCATCAAAGAGATCATCGTCAAGTACATCATCATCAAATAACCCCGACCGAAGTAATTCATAATCTGACCTTTCATCTTTCACAAGTGGTCGCGCATTATTATATGTATTTTCTTTATCCGCCCTCTGTCTTAAAAACTCAACAAGAAACGTGTCACTGTCTTCCTCGTTCGTCGTTGTCCTCAGAGTACTTGAATCTGATGCCGTAGCAAGATTTCGCCGTCGATGAATTTGTGCAAAATTGTATATCGGCTTTTGATGAAATTGACATGCTGGAAGGAATAAACCTCCCCTCCTTCGTTTTGTAGCTAGACTTAAACATGCCTCAGTAGCACGCTTTATTGACATCATTTTAAATTGTCAATAAAAGCGGCAAGTTTTATCCTTTCCAAAATGTATAAAGACAGATTAAATAGGATTCGAAAACGCATCTCTATATTCTACAAAAAAATAAATTTTATTAACTTCACAGCCGCACGTGGTGTGTCCTATTTATGTAAAGCTTTTATGGCTTAAATAAGAGTATTTATTTGCATTTATGCCGCATATTGGGACTTTACTATTTCAGCACTTGGAAAAACGCAACAAAATCCGAGGGAAATGGGAATTTTCATCAAACTAGAGAAATATATTGTAGTTAAATTTTAAAATAAACAAAAAAAGGTCGAGTTGTACATTTAATCATTGTACATCTTCAAATACTAAATTGCGCAATGTAAATTGACAGCAGTCTGTTATGACTATATTAGTGCACGTGACACTCAATTCATCTGTCATACATATATATATATATATATATATTTTTCCACAAATTAAAAGTGATATGTTACACGCGGTATCATTATGAAACAATCACAAGCAAAACCTATACCTACCATGTATACTATGCATAAGCACAATGCTAAGTGTTTCAAAAAAGACATTCAAAATCATCATAAACAAAAAAAAAAAATAACCAGCGCCTAAAGACAGAAAATACAAGTCTTTGTTCATTCTACGCTTCAGATTCTTCATCGTTCCAATCTCGATCAGGATGAGGTTTGAAATTGAGATTGAGACCTTTTGCCTTTGCCCATTTCTGGCGTTCGGCAACAGGCCATTTCTTTTCATATGCTGCCCAAGTGTCGAAAGTGAGATCGTGAACCATGGCCTTGCGAGCGCTGACTTTGAGATTTAGACTGTCTCCACCTCTGTTTCCTTGCACAGACATTGGCATGTTGGGATCTTGGTTTGCAGTGTTGTCGGAATCTTTCTTTCCACCTACACGCCAGGCTGAAAACGGAGGAGGAGTGATATCGTAACCAAAGAATTGTCCTAGTTGAGTGTGTTCTGCGATTTCAATATCAACAGGGTGATTAAGACCAAGATAGGACATATGCATAAGCATTCTCTGGGCACCGCGCTTAGTGATGGCGTAGCCCATAGTACAGGTAGGTTTCCACGTGGGAGTAATGGCTCTCTTGCCAGGTATATCTTCATCACTGACGCCAATCTGTCGCATCAAGTCGATAAAGTCATTTTTGATTTTATCGACGGGAGGGGCGGTCTCGTCTTTGTACACGTGTGAAATATCAGGACGGTGAGGATTCACCGCGTCAATGCACTGACCGACGAAAAGAAGATCCCAGTCAAGACCGTAAGGAGCTGTTCGAATTTCATGGTCGGTGTAGGGGGTTAAGCGAAGTGGGTTATTGCGCATTTGAACAGATAAATTTTCCATGACGGTTTTAATTTCAACGTCAAAGTCGACCTTTATAGGAGACAGAATTGTTTAGCACAGCAACAAAATAAGAGCGAGTGTGAATTGCGGGAAGAGGAAGCTACTTACATCGTCTTCAAGGACAAGTAAAGTCTCATAGTCCGAGTCCAAAAGATATCTCCAGGCATCAGCATGCGCGCGCCAACATCCGAGAACACTTCCTCCGATGATATCAGGAGTATTATCAGGCTTTGCTTCCTTGTCGATAGTGAAGCCGTCGACACCGGGGATAAGCTTGAACTTAACGCCAGACCAGGACGCGAGCAGGTTCATAGAGTCCTGTCTGTCTGACCGTCGCGGCATGCTAAGGTAGACAATTTCGCCAAAGCCAAGGGAGGAGTTGTGCGTGTCGAGGACGGGACTGTGGCTCGCCATGAGCTTTTCGTGGATTATGGACGAGCTGGAGCGGGCGTGTTTTGTGGTGAATGCGAGGATGATGAGAGTGAGCAGGCCTGCTATAACGAGGCGAAAAAGCAGCGGCGACCTGCCTGCGGACATTGCTTTGAAAGACATTGCAGAGCAGCAGCAGCAGCAAAGAATAGAGCAAAGAAGCCGTAAGAGGTTTGAGGAAAAGTACGCGAGAGGATGAGGATGAGCGAGCGGGAAAAGGGCGGTTGCTTTTACTCAGGTTCTTCCCCTGCAAACCCGAACTTAAATTGACGCGGCGGAGTAATCCAAATTCAAATGGTGGAAATACCTCGCGCGGTCGGTGAAAATTTGCATACTGCAGCGTAGTAGTGCAAAATGGCTGAATATTGAACAAAGAAATAGAAGCAGTTTACAGTCTACTTTATGTGTTTTTATAATGCGGTTTGGAAATCACTGTGTGAAATAGTACCGGACAATTGTCCATTGTAATCCGGCTCAGTATTCAAACGTATCGCACGGCTTCGTATCTCTTATCTGCCACAAAGAAAAAATAAAAGAAAAAACAAACCAGCCGCGCCTTCCCGGAACCAGAACTCAACTCACTCTTTTTTGCCTTTTGCCCTCATCTTTTCTTTGCCAAAACAGCACAATCCGCTAAAACAATACGTTCTTATTATACAGATACTCTTCCCCTCAAAAAATATAAAATAATCAGCCGTACCTTCTCACACCATCGCGGCTGCCATTCCCGCGTTCGGAAAACTCTGCTCTGCTCTGCTCTGCTCTGCTCTGTTCAACCCGTTCCGCTGAGCCGTTCCACCCAGCCGCACTGCTTATATAAACAGTCACGTGCTTAACGCTTGCGGGCAATCGCCTCGTTTTTTTTGGGTTCACTGTTTTTGGTATCGGGCTGCTTCTTATCAGTTACGCCGTTGACGCTGAGCTGGTTTGGATCCTGTGCGCCGGGAATATTTACATTTTTCACTTGCTGAATGATGTTGATGATGATGTTGTTGTTGTAGACGAAAGAAGGAGGGTCCTGTGGCTGTGTTTATGTGGTTATATGTAAATTGCCATGTTGAATGTCTGGTACATGCTGTAATATGCATTGTACGACAATAAAGCGGTTGTGTCAGAGTGTGTTTGTATTGCATAATCATAATAAACGCCGCACCCAGTTGCAACAAAGAAGAAAGATAAACTGGAAGTATATAAACATATTTCAAGGCAAAAGATCCATTTGTCTATTTGTCTATTTTCTATTTCCCAAAACAAAAATCAAATTTAGTAATACAAATCGCCGATATCGCCTGTCCATCTAAATAGCGCCGCGTTTCCTAATCCCATTCCCATCTCCGCATTCATATCTTGCAAATGTGCTCCACTGACTTGTCCAGATGATTGTGCCTGTGCAACCCCTGTAGAGGGTGTTACACCGCTTCCTGCTTGCGCTGGCTTTTCTGCTACACGCCCAAATGCTGGTGTCCCTGAAGATGTGGGTGATAACTCACTCGACGCACTGGCTGCAGATGTAGTTCCTAGCATTGGCCACATACCCATTGCCGACAACATTGTGTTTGCATTAGAATTAGCATTCGATGACATCATTGGCACAGGGCCGCTTGAATTCTGTCCACTTCCCCATATACCCGTTGCATTGCTTTGATTCGCTGATGGAGATTGTTGCAGAGATTGCTGGTGCGGAGCTGGTTGTTCAAACTGGTATCCGTTCTGATAAGGTTGAAGTACACTGTTTTTTTCTTCGCCAATAGTATGTTGCAATGGAGGTTGTCTTTGCTGTTGCTGCAAATATTGCTGGGTTCCGTTAATATAAGGCCCTGCAGTTGAGTTTTGAATCGGAGCATTAACTGTCGCGTTTGGGTTAAAGGGTACTCCAAGTCCTCCAATTCCAAGTCCATTAAACGAAAATCCAAGTGAGATAGGATCAAACTGTGCACTAAACCCACCCGCTGAATTTACATTTTCTTGAGCAATTGGATCCGCGACTGCTTGCTGTTGCGCTCCTTGTTGAAGAATATCCCATAGTTCACCTTGAACTGGTTCGAGTTGTGATTTTCCTGACGCAGAAGTTTTTGAGCGACGACTTGATTTGTGTTCAGTTTTTGATGCTGATGATGTCGAGCTTCCAGCTTTTACAACTGAAGGTAAAGGCGATTCGGTGTTTGATACCGGACTTGGAATTTGCGCAGACGGAGGAGCAGCTGTCGCGTTTGCTGTGCCAGTTGCGGGAACTGATAATGCATTACTCAAGGTAGGTTGTGACACTTGAATAATAGACGACAAATTCATGTCAAACCTCATAGGTGCCGCTTCTGTAGATGAAGAGAAAGATTTGGTATACGACGAATTAGTCGTTGAAGCTGATGGAGTAGTCGTGCTAAGATTACTAGGTGAATTAACAGAAGGTGATGTATAATCTTTGTTGCTGGCATTACTAGCTGGTGTTCTCCCTGCTTCAGGTGACAAAAATGCTCCTGATTCAATAGCCGAGCTTAAAAACGTTTCAAATGAATCTCTAAAATGTTTAGAAGCGGGCCATCGCTCTGCAATAATGTATAAAACAGTTGAACAAGCGCGAATATCAGCGAGAAATTGAGTATCAAGAATAGATGGATCTCTAGTATAGCAATAAATCATTGTAATTCCGGCCATATAAGTTGCTTGCAATGCTAGGAAAGAATATGAAACGGTACGTAAATATTGATGTAATCGTTTATAAATTTGACAAATATGGCCGGATGATCGAAGACATAATTTAAACTCTTCAGAATCTGATCCCAAAGCAGGTAACTTCGGTACAAATAATAACCTCATATTTCCATGATAATTCAACATAAAATACTCTTCAGACATGTATAATCTCGGAGTAGGCGTTGAACTTAACGGTAATACCATTTTACAATCAAGAATTTGTTTTCCCCATTCTTCAAGTTCTCTTCTTAAATCACGAAATTTCTCGTCAAATGGAAGTTCAAGTTTATCAACTCTGTATATTTTCTCTTGAATATGCGATGCTATACGTTTAATTTGCATAATAAATATCGAACTCGTCATACTTGTAACATCTGTAATTTTACTATTGGCAATAGCTTTTTCAAGTTCTTCAGGATCACGAATTGATTCATCAACATTCGCAGGTAACTAATAAAACTCCAAGTCAGTAAGATTAAAAAATGAAATAAAATAAAAAAGGCCATCATGAGCTTATAAATACCTCAACATCAATATCACGATCCGCAATACAAAAAGGTCGACCTAACGTAACACTAACACTTCTTTCCAAAACATACAAGCACCAAAAAATTTTCTTTTTTCTCTGATCTTCAAGAGCTGAAGTAGAAAGAGTTAATTTTCTATGAAACCCAGCTTCGACACAAAGTCGCATGATAAATCCAGCTAAATGCCAAATCCCTGGACCTGACGGTGAGCGAAGTTGAAAGACTACCAAGAGTAAAAGTTTCTCTATCACTTCAATAAGTGGAGAATCTGAAAGGAGATCAAGATATCTCATTGCGACGAAATAATGAGTCTGAAACATCGTTAACTATAATGGAAAATATCAAACATATATATAAAAGAGCACATACATCTGGAGGAATATATGTGTATGATCCAGTAAGCTGTAAATATCCAGCACCAATAGCATAAACCATATGTAACTTGAACCAAAGCGACTGCAGTTCTTTCTCGGATTCCAATCCTTGTAATTCCGGTTTCGGCTGTGTAGATTCAGGAGGTACAAGATTAGTAGTTGAAGCATTTGAATTTAAAACTGAGGCAATAGGAGATGCTGAGGATGACGATAAATTTGGGCTCTTTTCATTCATGTTTCCATTTTCATCTTTTGGTTTATTATGTTGTTGTTGTAGTTGTTGTTGTTGTTGTGAAAAATTTCGGTTTGGAATACTCTGTTGATTAACTATCGGCATACCAGCAGGATTTATTCTACACGATTTCTTTGCTGTTGATCTCGCTAACGCACGAGCAATTTCCTCGCGTCGATTATTCCACTCAATAATGTCACCTTTATATATAAACGGATATCGATGATGAATACCATTGATATAAGCCGTAACTAAACGCTCAGCCATATAAGGAGGTGGAATTGAGGCTAAAAAGCTCTGTTCTAGTTGTGCTTCTGTGGGACCTGCGATATGCGCTTGAGGTGTGTAATGCATCTGAGGTGATAATTTCGGCTGCTGCATATGCGGTTGTTGCGGTTGTGCTGGTTGCGGCGGCGTTGTCCTATGCTGGTCTTCAGGAGAAACAATAGGTGGCAAAGGCAAAGTTGGAGTTTCAATAGGCGGCGGCGCATATCCATTTGGAGGGAAAGATTGGCTCAAAGGGGGTAATTGTGGTAAATTTGTTTGCATTGGAATATTCTTTGGAAGTGAGCGCCCAAATATTGCAGCTTGAACTAACTTCGTAAGAGGGAATCCAGAAGCAGATCCCAGATAATAATTCGACGAAGCAGGATTTGCCATTGTCATTCCAATAAGTTCGTGAGATGCAGGTTGGTCGCCTCCTGTAGAAGATGTTTTCACAAAATCGATCGGTGGAAGTTGTTGTGCCGACGCCGCTGGCGTAGCAGTTCCAGATGAGATGTCTTGCAACGAAGGAAGTGCAGTTTCCTTTGCTCCAGGTTTTGCTTCAGATAAATTATTATTGACATCAAGTAAACCATTACCAGAACCTTGCAAAAGCTGGCCATTAGCTTTATAATCTCGAAGCGCAGCTTCTAGCTTTTGCACATGTTGTTCAAGTGAGTGGACATATGAGGCAGGATAAGCTTGTTCTTTCGAAACGCACTCGGCACCTGCTTTACGACAGTTTGTACATTTGGGAAATGAGTTGTCGCAACGCTGTTTCCGCGTCTTACACCGGTTGCAGGCCGCGATGGAGCGGATTCTTTTAGTAGACGGCTCGCCTGCGGTACTCGGACTTGAGGAACGTCGCTGTTGCTTAATATGCGGTGGGTGAATTTGCTGCTGTTGTTGTTGCTGTTGTTGTTGTTGTTGTTGTTGTTGTTGTTGTTGTTGTTGTTGTTGTTGTTGTT
>JAKTPV010000026.1:0-84965 GCA_030556335.1 Myxozyma vanderwaltii
TATATATAAATATTATGTACAAAAATAAACTCCCCTTAACTGAATATCAGAATTAAGCACGTTCAACCCAATCTTCGTTCCTCCGCGATTCGGGAGCTTCGTCTGCACCGTATTGAAGATATTCAGTATATTTCGATAAATACCAATTTCCGTCTTGAGCACCGCGAGGATATCCTGTAAAGTCGTTTTTGAGAGGAGGAAGAGTTTTAGGTAGGTAAGGAGAGAGCTAGTACAAAAGAGCAATCAGTTTCCATTCATTCAGTAAAAGATGGACAAAAAAAACCTACATCCGTTGTGGCTAATTCTTGAGGAACAACATATGTTCTGACTTTGTGATAGTCGATGATATATTTACCGTGCTTTGTGTGTCGACCCATATTCGCAGAACCAGTACCTTTATAAAAGTCTTTGTTTCCCTGCTTTGTAGTCAATCGCGCACGACGGTTCTTCGGATGCCCTCTGCTTATCAGCGGAACTAAACGATCTTTGAAGTGCTCGAGGAGCAAACGTGCTGTAGGCTTCATTGTGTAGGTATTTCAATGCACTGCTAGAATGCGCAGCGGAAGAAAGAGTACGAGAAGCTGGATATCCCGAAGGAGGGTATAACTCCATCATCCCTGTGTGCATAGCATAATTGCATAAAATATAGTGCACAATGCTAGAATATTCCAACCCTTTGCCCTGCTCTGACATCACTGCTTCGTAGTCTTCTGGCTTCTCTTCACTCTTCCAACCACCACCACCACCACCACCACCACCACCAATAACCACTGCTACTATCACGAAATATATACAATGGGTGACGCTTCCTGGGATAGTGTTACATACATCGGCCAAAAGGCCACCGCCCGCAGCAGTGCTGCAGCTCGTTCGAACTCTGAGATCAACGCTGCTCGACGCACGGGAGCAGTTATTTCCACTGACAAAAAGTACGGTGCCGGTTCAAACAAGACCGGTGGCGCCGAAGGCCAGCGTCTCGCAAAGATTGACCGTGAGAACGAGGTCGCTCCTCCAGCGAAACTTGACTTGAACGTCGGAAAAGCTATCTCAAAAGCGCGATTGGAGAAGAGCATGACGCAGAAAGATCTCGCTGTTAAGGTCAATGAGAAAGCAAACATTATCAACGACTACGAAATGAGTCGTGCTGTTCCGAATCAGCAGTTGCTGGGCAAGCTTGAACGTGTTTTGGGCGTTAAGCTGAGAGGAAAGGATATTGGAGCGCCACTCGGTGGACCTAAGAAGAAATAAACGCATCATCACCGGATAAAGAGCACATTTATATATTGGAAAGAAATCAAATGAAGCTAAAACGTTTCGATTAGAAAACGAAAATGATAAGACGTTTCATATTACAACAAAAGATTTCTATATCTGCGAATTTCTCGACTATTCATTAGCATTAGTCGACCTGGAGATCATAGTAAGACTTTTTCATTTTTTATTTTTTTTGCTTTCTACATTTGTTTTGGGAGAAGGAAAAAAATTCGTGTATATAACTTTTGTTTTTTGGGACGGATTGTTTTGCGTTTTATCTCATTTTTCATTTTATTTTGCGGATCGTGCTGTTTAATTATGATTTTACACCTCTTCTTTTTCTTCGGGGTAATTTTTATGAAATTCATATGACTAAGATATCTTATCTTTCATTTGATTTTGCTTCTACGCGCGCATAGATTCTGTTTATGAGGAAATATATACATATCTACTACCATTAAATGGAATTTTTTTTCCTCCCAAAACAACTCAAGTTATTAAGATGTTATACTACTCAAACAAAACCACTTTACCACTTGCAGTTCCACCCACAATCCAATTCTATATAAAAAGGTTAGTAATTGCCTGCTCTTAAATTAAATGGTGGATAAATGTACCTTTGTAGGATGAAATTTACATGCAGAGGGTACTGTTGTAACGTAGTCACCACCTAATCTAGCCAATTGCACACCATCTGCGTTATATACATCCATATATCTTTTCATATTTCCAATGACGAATTTATTCACTTTATCGGCTGGATTTGATTGCCAAGCTGCCTTTAGGATTGTGACCCATTTTCCCGATTGACAATTATGTTTAATAGTTGAAGAAGGAGATAGTTCAGGTTGAGACGAAGATATATTCCAAGAATTTGAAGAGGGAAGATTGAAGATGTTTATAGTATCGTCATAACCGTTACATACTAAATCACCAGCAGAAGTCCAGGACGTGCAGCTTATACTTAATCTACTTTTATATTGAGTGATGAAATTCGGTTGAAGTTCGCCTTGTTCAAGTTTATTAATTTTTCTGAAATCCCATATTTTCATAGTTCGATCGAGAGAGGATGTAGCGCATAAATGTGTAGCAGCACGATGTAAAGATAATCCGCCAATTTTCTTTTCATGAGCACGGAATTTTTCGAGACTTTGATTTACTGGAGAGCGTAAATCTACGCGACAAATTTCACCGTTAAATGTCGAATAATAAATTGTATTTGAATCTGCGAAATCCATTTCACAAATCCCATCCGAATCAAGATTATCTTCACTATAGCAAATCTCTGAACTGGTTCCGGATTTAAAATCAACGCATCGTATAGATCCATCGTAGCTTGATGTATATAATTTGTCAGCTGAAGAACCAGGTGCAAATGCTAAACTTGAAAGTGTACGAGGATGAATTTTAAATAAATATAAATTTGGAGTAGAATATTCTTCATTATCTTCGTCTTCAGATTTTGAAATTGTTTTAGTGTTATCAACATCCCAAACTCCTAAATTTCCCATTTTATCCCCTGCAAGAACTAATCGATGCGATACAGATGGATGAAATTGCATATAGAAAATTCGTTCGGGAGTCTATAAATCGTTAATTTTCCCTACTCCTTTATGACACATATGTACAAGTAACTCACAATTTTAATCTCATTAGGAGTAAATCGTTCGTATAATTTAAGTGAACTCATATCTTGTCTTTTATGCAAAACATCACTCGAAAGAACTTTCCTATCATTTTCATCTTCCGTGATAATAGAATCAGCAGCGGCATCATCAAAAGCCCATACTTTAGCTAAATTTTCTGCCCCTATATCTTCAAATTTCACGGTCCCAGAAACTCTCATTCGACTAGCTTCATCCCGCGCTATAGCTTCTTTGTAATCGCGTTCGATTTCATCTTGAGCTTTAACGTTATCGGGCGCAAGACCTTTAATTCTAGCGCTAGCACGACGCGGTAATTCTTTCTTTTCCTCTTTTTTAACTTTAGGTCTTTTAGATGAAGAGGATCTAGTAGAAGTTGATGTACCCCTTTTGATCGCCCCCGTGTTGGAAATTGATGAAGCTGAAGCAGCAAGTGAATTCCCAAGATCTGATAATTCAAGTTGTTTGAGCAGTGCTCTATTTCGCGCAATATTAGCTTGCCGCTGCTTTTCATACTCATTATCTTCTTCCATATTCTTCCAATATACCTCTTACTGGTCCTTTCTTTTTTACAATAAAATCACTTTAGTCCTTCATTCGTCTGCCTAGAAATATTTAAAAAGGAAACCCTGTCGCGTTGACGATCTCGACGCGTTAACTTACTCTTTACCCCTTCTATACAATATCTCTTACCCGGAAACTAATCACGTGAGACAGGTAAAAATTCAGTTTAAATTAGGTACTTAATATGAAATGCATTCAAATTATAAATAATATATGAATGCATAAAAACATATATAAAATATATGACATATATAGTATGTTTAAAATAAAAGTATCAACTGTAAAAATACGCAGACTACGCTTTAACTATAAAGATAAGAAACTGATGCAGAGAGTTTTGTTTCAATATACGATCAGCACGACTTTCAATCAAAAGAATAGTACTCATTTTAGGTAGCGCGTGAATTGAAAAACGACGGTAGGCAGGGCAAACAAATTCAATGGCCGCGGGACCGTAGGGACGGACTCAAAATACGCGGGCCTGTGAGACTTTTGTAAATGGCGGTGCTGGTATAAGTTAGGGAGTTTGTACTCGACCTAATATCTTTAAGATGAAATTTGTAGGTCATAGAAGCGTTCAAGATTTTACTGTATTATCAATGTTCGGTTTTTAAGACGATTTGAGCAAGCGATGCTAAAATCAGATAAAACCCATAATAATTGCGACTTTAGCAAATCGAGTAGACGGATAAGCATAGCAAACCGATATAGCTTTGTATATAGGGTTTGACTATAGGGTTTGACTTTAGGGTATATCCGTAAAGTTTGTACTATAGGGTTTATGATATTGGGTTTATGTTATAGGGCTTTAGCAGTTCAGGATCAGTAGAGCACTCGGCCGTTTCATCAGCTCGTTTCATCACTGTCAGCCTACGCGAACCAAAACATACCTACAATCTGTTTTACATGGTATACAACTTTACACGAGAAATACAATTCAACACCCCAATCCATCAACCATGTATTAGATTGGCGTAAATCAAATAGATACAACTTTGATGTGCAAGAATACAGCAGGAGCAACAACAGAAATGTAAGAGAGAAAAGAGTCTAGATTCGATTTGTAAATGAGAGGTTTTTGTATGAAATTGACCAAATGGTATGATTCAACATTGCAAAAGTGTTTGGAGATACAAACTGTAGCATGAAAGTGGAGTGGACGTAGACATAAAGGTTGGCCAGATACATTTCCCATTCTTTAAAACAGACACCTTTGCACAAAACGAGCCGTAATCATGCGCCTCAAATTGAACTATCCACTTATAGCTCTGAGCACAGTACGCAATTTACCGGTTGTGCAGCTGTCTTGCTTAACAAGATGTTTGTATGTATGTGTTTACATTTGGTATTTCGTGTCTTGGGACCTGTAGTGCAAAGACTATATATAACATGTGTTGAAAAAGTACTTGTAAAACATATAGTTAAGTTTGCAAAGAACTCAAAGCAGTTTCATAGACTGATCCTAAACAAAAGTTCTCGGCATATTCGGTCTAAAAAAACAATATATCAAATACAAATATGTGAAATAGAGTAATGCAGAGTTAAACCCAACCCATCGACAATATATTCATTAATTAGTAACGTTATGTGGTAAATTATTAACGCTGATCTTTCTTCCTTTCGTTGATTTTTCTCAATTTCTTTTTTTTCTTATTTTTATCCTCAAAAGGTTGAATTTTAATATAGTGTAAATTACAATCCGAGCACTGCCGAATACAAGCCCATTGTGGCTTGCCTGCCTTTCCTCGTTTCTCCGCCTGCCCGCTAATGCGAGTATTTAATTGTACAGTAAGAGTAGTCAGAGCGGTTTATAACTAAGGTATACACCCAGAAACGGATGGGTAATGAATAACGAGCAGTGTCAGTTCCCAACGTGTGTGTAGCCAAATGCGATACGGATTGAGTACGTTGACCAAATCTGTTGGACGCCTTATCTTTAATAATGTTTCGGGTACATCTTACGGTTAGAGGAACACGCTAAAAACTATACAGTACATTTTGCGGTAGTTGCGAGGTTTGTTTGGTCGGCGTCTTGGTCACCAACGTATGGGTCGTCCAGGATATGACCTTTACAGACCAGGCATGTAACTCCCTGGCAAAAACTTAGAAACGCCTTTATACTTAGTTTGGCTATGAGATACATCAAAACAGTCTCAATATATTTTGTACAATACAACAAATTCTGGGGTGTTATAGAGAGTATTGCTGTGCCAACCACGATAAATTACCTCTTGTAGTCTATGGTTTTTAGGCTCCTTCCAAACCAGCGGTGGACGATGGATTCACTATATATCAAAGTAGCCTATAAATGCACTCATTTGAGCTCAATGTTTGCATATGCCTTGAAGTGTTTTTTCTTGAAACTAGCAGCACTTTAATTGAGGTTGCAAAACTAAAAGTCCGTAATGATGGGTTCCTGCATAGGACCTCTGTTTACAAATTGCCCAAATTAGAATTCACCGCCAACCTCCCAGCCCAAATCGCAATCCTTACCGAGGCTATTGTGCGGCCCTGTAATTAACGTTCGCAAACCATGTGACGGCCCATTTCAAAATCACCGTCGAGTGCCCACCCCTTCTCGTACTCCTTCCTGATCTCTGCGAAACTTGGCCTGTAATCTGTACAGCTCTTGCTCCGCTTTTGATTCCTTTCAAAAAATTCTTCTAACCATTTCTCTACCCGGAATAGCTAATAAAGGCAAAAAATGACCAACCTGAACTTTTTTGACAAGCTGTTTGCCGTATGTGCAGTACTATTGGTCTACATATGGACGACTTGTCTTGAACTAACATTTATGCAGAGCACGACCTACTCTTCAAAAGTCAAGGAGTCGAGCACAGCTAACACTCGATTTGCAAAACTGGTAATTATTTTCGTTTATCTATGCAATCAAAATTAATGAATGCTGACGGTGTAAAAGTTCAATTTTGGAGGTTCTTCTGCGACGAAGTCGACTTTGCCGTATACCACAAAGCCCAGCAAAACTTTTAGATCATTTTTTGCTGGAGCTTTCAGTAAGAAAAAAGTATCAGTCCTGTTTTTTTATTTGTTTTGTTTCTGGCAATACGCACGCTAATTTGGTTTTAGAAATCGACGGGCGAAACTGTCGTTGGCGACGCGATTATGAACCGGGCGGGCACTGTCACTACTGAACCCTTCGCGATTCCGCAATCTCCCAAAAAACCGGCTAAGGCCTTTTTCCGAGATGCGTTTCATCGTACAACGGTATTTGTTATTTGATTTTATATAATTTGTCGAGTAATTTCAATATTGACTGCTATCAGAAAGCGACAAAGAAGACTGCTGCCAGTCTTCCTGCAGCCGCAGCTAAGAAGGCGTCTGTTGCTACTCTACCTGTTTCTGCACCAGCTGTTGTAAACACTTTGGTATCTTCCACCTCTACTACGGATCCGGAAGTAAAGCCGGAGCTAATTAATCATTCTGAGTTTTATACTCTTGATTCTACACTTCTGAATCGTTCATGGGTTGTCGATTCCATCAGCGCACTCGACAAAGCCGCCAGAGAGATTGATAACAATAAGCTTGATATCGAACGCATCGAGATCGAGCGCAGTCGCCGCTCTACAAAGTTATATGTGGAGTATGTCGAGCCAGACAAACACTATTTAGAACCTCTGACCACAGGAATAGTCTCTAAGATTTACGATTGCTCATTCGGCTCCTTTGCAATTGCCGCAGAAGTATCAGTTACTGACGACTTTGAGGTTGTCCCGTTGGATCTTTCCTCGCACACCTCTGCCTCTAAATGTCAAATTTC
Source organism: Myxozyma vanderwaltii (assembly GCA_030556335.1). Taxonomy (NCBI): domain Eukaryota; kingdom Fungi; phylum Ascomycota; class Lipomycetes; order Lipomycetales; family Lipomycetaceae; genus Myxozyma; species Myxozyma vanderwaltii. The sequence continues at coordinate 7,240 of JAKTPV010000026.1, forward strand.
AAAGAATTCCAACGAGAGTGAGACGGAACCGTTGCCGACACCTGCTCTACCGAGCATCCAACAACTCGGTATCGAGATCAGGGTTGTCGAGCGTTCTGACTCGGCCAACTCTCAATATTCTCCCCTGGCCGCTGCAGGAGCTTTTGATTCGGATGCTGCCGTCGCGGAAAGATCAGTTATCGACCACTATGAAGGGGTACCGTTAGATGTCTCGTCACCCGCTGCTTCATCTCAATGTCAAATGCCAACGATGGCCCATGAGACTGAGGACGAACTTTTGCCAATGCCTGCTCTACCGACTATTCACCAACTCGGTACCGAGACTCGGGCTGTCGAGAGTTCTGACTCTATCGACTCTCAATATTCTCTTACGGCCGCTCATTGACTCAACTGAGGTCATCAAAACTATTACAGCACAGGCGACATACGGTGCCGAAATACCCTCCAATTCCGAGTCCGCTTCTTGGACGCCTTTCTGGACGGCTTCTGACCCCGCAACTCAACAGTCTGCTAACGATAGAGAATTATGTCCACCTACGGGCTCTGGTCAGAGCCTTACCGAAAAACTTACAGCAGAGTTCACGAACCACGTCCGCCGATTTCGTCGTATACCATCGCCGGACATGATTGCATATTCCGCTTACATCAACAATAAGGCAAGAACTCGTTGCGAGTCATATGAGGACATATTTTACGAGCCGCACGAGAAGCGGGAGTCGGCTGCAGAGACGCTGAAGAAAGTTAGTAATGCGGTGTATGCTGGATTCAGTGGGTATTTCTTTTAGTTGGATACCATTGAGTTGTTGATACCTTTATATCTGTTATATTTATTGGAATCCCTGCCAATGATTACTACTGTCTGATTATGTGATTTGACGAATACCACATATCATTTTTTTTTCTCGTTGCAATTTGCTGATTGGATAGTAATTGTTCCGTCAGGCTTTTGGTTTTTTTCGTTTTTAAGAATAGTTTTGTTTTAATATTATTTTATATTAATTCTTGTTGACCAATCATCTTAATTGTAGATATGTAGCTTTCACACTCATACCTTATAAAAGAAGTAATAAATTTGCAACTTTCCTGGTGCCAGATATGAGCTGCTCATGAGCGCATACAAAGCTGCGGACCAGTTTTAGGTAGCCAGCCTTCTTGATTAGATAGATGTTTGCATGTATTTGTTTAAAACCGGTATTTCGCAAACAAACCACGCGACAAAAAAAATATACAATCCAGATTGGTATGATAAATACTCTAGAATTTACACTGCACTTTCTAAAGCAAAAGAGGTAGTTGTAAAATTTTATCATAAAATGTATTATGAAGGATAAAAAAAGAGCATATAAGGGAAAAAGAAAACTATTTAATTATCCAAACCGGGAGCGTATCTAAATGTACACGAAGAAAAACACAACTAAAACTAAAACTAAAACTAAAGCTAAAAACATAACATAACACAACACAACTCAACATACCACAGCTATATCAAACAACTTGATTATGAAAAGCAGAAATATATGGTGCAAAGTAGTTGAAAGAAAAATAAAAAAAAAAAAAGCAAATTAAAATACGTAACAAAACAAAGAATAAGAAAAAAAAAAAAAAAAAAAAGAGAAACAAGGTTAAAAAAAATGAGAGCAAAATGAAAAAAAAAAAATACAAAGATCGCAATAATTAACAATGAGATTTATAGGTAAATTATTAAAAGAAAATATTGTCAATATACGTAATCAAAACAATTTTTCGTTTTGTATATAAAATTAAGGAATATTGAATAAAATATGACACTCTCCATTCAGTGTGGTGAAACCATTCGTACAAGAATCACATAAACAGTAATACTGTGAAAATGATATGACAATTAAGCAAAATTGTAGAATACAAATTCTCTTCCCTTGCGCAGACTTCTGGTCAGCCATATATATACTACTTAATCTGATTACTCTCTTCTCAAGCACTTTCACAGAAATCCATAAATTTTTTTGCCTCAAATCATATTACTGTGGTATCACTATCCCTTCAATGTAATTTTTCAGTCCTTGTTTATTTTTATTGTTCAAATGCATACAAATGTTAAATCTGAATACTGCCCTCGCGCAATCTATAAGATTGAATCCAATCTTGTAAACACGTTAAGCCTAATAATAAGAGTTAGACACAAGTCAGAATTTTCCGAAATCAAAGGCTAAATTGACTCACGCAGCGGCAACAACTTCAACTTGCAGCTCTTTATCTTTGTTTGCATTTAACTCGTCTGAAATTTCCTGTGCTAGATTAACTCCCACTCCACCAGAAGGCGCACCAGGTCTTATAGCAAAAGGCCATTGTGAAAAGTCTCCCAAGAGTTCATCAACTCTTCCAAACGCACGATCACGAGCATCGTGTCCTAAACTTGAAAGTGCATTTTCTAAAACATTAGCGGCGTAAGCTCCGCAAACCATACAAACAGCACGTAAATATCTGAATGGAACTTCCTCGGGAACAAGCGGGGTAGCTGGCAGAACGACCGTCCGCGAAGTGAGAATATTGATTGTGCGGCGACGGATCTCATCTTTCGCGCCAGTGTCGGAAACAGGATGAGTAGCCATGTCAAAAAGGAGGAAGTTTCGCTTTTCAGTACGGAGGATGCCCTTATCCACCAATCCCTTTGCGAGTCGTTCGCGGACTTGCTTGAGCTGGTATCCAATTTTCATCAAGTTCCAGGTTTCGCCCGACATGAGATCGATCCATGCGGCGACAGACATTTTTTCGGATGTTTTCATGAGCTTGAGGGCTTCGTCTAAAAGAACTTCGCCTGTGAGTTTGTCGTCTACGACTTCGATAGGACGGTCGCTTAGGGGTAAGCGTCTGCGGGAGGGATCGCGCTGCATGCTAATTCTGCCGCGGAGAGCGAGCTCGAGGACAATGCAGCCTCGGAGGGCGTATGAGATGTTGTCGTTCCAAAAAGAAAGATAGCCCTGGAAGTGAGTTAGTAGTGGGAGTCTTTAAATTTTGAGTTGGCAGAAGCAGCTGAGCCAGTGATGCTCGAGAATTGGGGCAATGCTCGAGCAGCGAGGCAATTGCATCAAGCGCGTCAATTGCAGGTTGACACCCAGCAATACGTCCGCCAGCTACTGCCTACTTGCACACGGCACACAGTACACAACACGCAGCGAGCAACACACCTGTTTGTCCTTCAGACCCATGAGCAAGATCTCCTCCATGAGCGTGAGTCTCGGCTGTTTCGCGCGCTCGTCGCCTTCCTCCATATCGCGAGGATCAAAGGCAATCCTGTGGCCATTCTCGCCCGCAAAAGACTCTGAATGGAAGGGCTTGCTGTCGGGGGACTGCGCACGCGGCACGCCCGAGTCCGAGCCGTTCTGGCCAGCTCCAGCCGACGAAGATGCGACGGTTGCAGCCGCGTTGTTGACGCGGCGGCGCTGCAGGCCGGAGGACATGTAGATAAGAGAGAATAAAAGGTGTTTGAGGAGTAAACAAAGACGCAGCAAGCCAAAAGAAAGCAGAACTTGGGTGCGGTTGGTGCTGTTGCTGGCCGCGACGCTGCTGCAAGAAGGCGCCTCTGGCCGCAGAACAACCCGTACGACTCAGGGCTAGGGACTGCTGATATACAAGACCCTCAGGAGACATTTTTTGCATTCTATTGCTATATTGGGACAAGACCGCCTCAGCTGTGCTCTATCTCAACCAGCACGGCATCTTCCTCTTCCTCGGAAAGCCGTACCTCGTCCACGACGTCCTCGCTTGCAGCCACGCTGTCATCCACAATCTCCACCTCCTCCATGCGCTCCTGAGCAGCAACCGCAGCATGCGGCAGAACCCTCTTCACCGCCTGCGCAAGCTCCCCCACCATATCCTCCCGCACAAACACAAGAAAGTACGGTGTTCCCGCAGTCGAGTCAAATGCCCCACCCACGTCCGCATTTGTAAACGGCATTACTTCCTCAGCCGTCACTTCCGTCACATTCTCGTCGTTATACTTTCGCCAGACTCCACTCTCATAGTCATGAATGTAAATCCAGTAATGGCCGAACGTAGCTTGACCACGGTGGATAAACACCGAATGAATCCGATATCCAAGTTGCTTTAAATCCGAAAACTGCCCTTCAATCTTGCGGCTTAATTGCTCAATCTTGGAATCTAGCTTTGGCCGATTTTTTATCGCATCCTCAATCTCTCGTGAAATGCCGTCCACGATTTCACTGATTAGCGCAGCACTTGCGATATCTTCCTCACTATCGGGTGAATCTTGTCTGTCCAGTAATGTTTCCTCTGCTTTTGGAGTAGGCCGCTCTTCATCCACAATAGAAGTGAACCCCACTGTGGCCTGCTGCACTGCCGACAACCAATCTCGAGCTGCTCTTAGCGTATGCTCTCCACTAAACTGATTTTCCGTATCCAGAACATTTTCAATTTTATTCCTTTGCGCTTCAAGGGATTTTAATTCTTCTTTCCATTGCCAAATCTCTTCTCTTCGTTTTTTTATATCAATTCCAGATCCTAAATCAAACTGATCCATATATCGATCGAGATAAATCGTATCTCCAAAAATAATCGGCGCATTGCTTTTGAAGACTCTTCCTGCTTCCCGATCGTATTGAACTCTTTGAACTTGAATTTGCAGAATTGGTGGCAATTCAAGTATAGTCACGTATCTTCGAGCAGGTTGACCATCTAAATCTACAATTTCAACATCAAAGCAGGCGTCGAGTGCATCATAAATACCTCGTGCTCCTGCTGCCACATCAACGATTAAATGCGAGAATCTTTCTTCTTTAGTTCGAACTTCCCCACCTTTACTCTCTGTCCCTTGTACTTCGAGAGTTTGTTGCGTTTTACCGTAAAATAAATCTTTAATCATGTCAATTTGTTCACCATCCTTACCAACCCTATCGGGCCTAAGCGCGGCTTCCATTTGGAAAAGCACATTGTCGATGCATTCTGTGACATCTTGTTGACTACCAAACATCATGTTTGAATCATTTCGAGGTGGTACAGATGGTGGAATCGTAGTTGACGTACGACGTGGCAAAGGAGGAGGAACCGATTGCTGACCGACATCATCATTAGTAACGACCTTCTTTTCAGCAATAGCAATATCTTCAGTCTCGGGAGAGGTGTTTGTCGCTGCAGCACCGATTTCTCCAAGAACACGTCGCCCTATAGTCGTACTAGCAGCCTTTGCATCCGCAGTCTTTCTGACGGGTGAAAGATTCTCTTTATCACTCATAGTAACATCACCATCACTCTCAGCAGCACCAGCAGCTATAGCCTCAGCTTCGGTAGCCGGGCCTTCCACGATATTTTCATTTTCCTCATTAATAACATCAGGCATTAAAACATCGTTACTAGCTGTAATATTCTTTTGCTGATCCCCGGCTTTCTGCCAATCTTCCCAAGCTTCATGTGAGCTAACAAGAGTAAGATATGCCAAATCATGATTCGGAGAAACTGAACTTTCATTAGAATAAATCATGTTTGAAAATAATCCACCAAGTTCTCTAATAAAATCAAGCGCTCTATGAATTTCCCATTCCGTGACTTTTCGTCCTCCAATACGCTTCCCTCTCGATAAAGCAGCGGATATATCATCATCAGCTTGCTTGGATTCGTCAAACTCGATAACCAGATCTCGTAATGGTTTAATTGTAAAATAGAATTGAAGAAGTGAGTTCAAGTAGCATGTATTTCCGATATTTCGAAGTCCAACTGGCTCATTTTCAGATGCTTCGCGTGTCAACGTTACTAAAACTCCTAGTTAATATCTTTATATAAAGGACAAGTTGAGTAGTACATACAATCTATCGTTCCATTTTCCAGGAAATTCTTCAACATTTTACTCTTTCTAGCAATCATAATAGTACGCATAGCATTTCTCATTGCTAAAATTTCATCTGGATTATCAGAAACTCGGATATCGAAAACCGTTAATAAATGGCTATCTTCCATTGCATTTTGAACTCCTAAAGCAGAAAAGGCTGAATTCAAATCAGGCAATGGACCAGTTAGATTGTTTGTTTCAGCAAACGTTAATAGTTTAGGACTTTGCCGAGTTTTAGCTAATACGACAAGAGCTGAATTCAAAACATCTTTTTTGGCAGGAAATTCGCGGAGATTAATCTCATAAGAAGCAATAATCATCTCATCATCTGTTTCTTTTTCAACAGCTAGTGCTTTATAGCTTTGCTCTTCAGTCATACTTTCAGCTTGTAAATAGGATCGAATAAGTTCCGAATCTCGCTCATTCGCGACTATCTGTAAGGACGATTTTAATTTTGAAGTAGAGGCAGGAGAATCTTGAACTCGAGCTTTATATATCCCCAAAATTAAGGAGTCATCTGTGAATGAAGAAGGGTCTTCAATACCTAACTCACGATAAGCATTTCTCAAATCATCACGAGTTAATGCGCCTAAAGATTGTAATTCTACGACACGAATTTGAAGCTCTTCAGATGATCTAGTGGTTGAAAGATGTTGAAGACATTCGAGATAATAAGCAGAATTTTGAGAATCGCAATCATTTTGCCGATCAAAGGTTTGCAAAAGTAAACTATCACTGAAATCTGGAGTCGCGCCTAAACTTGCACATCGACTATATATCACAATTAGCAAATAAATCAACCGTAGTCAATAAACAGGAAACGTACAGTGAAACTGCTGTGGTAGGATCAACGTATGCGACATTTCTAGTGTATTTTGAATAGTGATTACATGATAAGAACGACTTTAGCACAGGAAGTTCAGACTCCATTGAGATATTATAGGGATTTTCGTCACGGGCTAAAGCCAGTTAGTAACTCATTATAAACTACCAATTCGAAGTAGAAAAAAAATACCTAACGCTTTGACCAGAATTGCAATTTCCATCCTGCTCTCTTCTAATAGTCTTCTAACGATTTTCGCATCCTCAGTCCCTTCATTGACTAGCGGAGCTCTCCATACCCCGGCTTTTACATCTTTAGTAAACATAAACCGTTGTAAAATTTTCGGATCAATTTTTGTATTCACAGTTTGATTGTCAATTTTTATTTTTCGAGGAGGAACTCCTTTCGGTGATTCCAATGGATCGCCAAGAATTCGATAAAACGTGCTATATGCAGCGTGAGATGATGGGATTGGAATTGAAGGTTTTTCTTCTTGTCCTGCTTCTTTCAGTTTCCGATCGCGATCAGTTTCGTAAGATTTTATGCGCGATTCTATAACTGATGGAGCAAAAGTTTCAATAATTTGACGAGTTAATCGCGGGCGGTGAATTGCGACTGTGAGAATTGTGGAACATAAGTAGCATGAAAGCTTGAATTCTTCTTGGTGAATTATTTCGCTTGAACCTTCCGTGTCTGTAGCTGATTCAGGATCGTCTAAATCAGGATCAAATGGTGCAGTGGAGTTATGCTGTGAGATGGGGATGAAATGGTGGATGCTGTCTGGGGTAGAACAGCAGGTCGACGATGTGGCAGCAGAAGAAGCTGGATCAAGAGTGACTTTGAAATGGTAGCGACATATTGAGCAAACCAGCCGCAAAGAATTTGAATCAGACCTGTCTGACAGCGAATCAGCAGAAGCAGAGTCTGTAGATTCAGATAGGGCAGAAGATGGATCAGCTGAATCAGCAGGCTGTTGCGGAAGTGCAGGAGCCTCCACAAAGTCCGAAATAAAGTGGTGAACATGAGCCGACACAGCGACACCCACAGACTTTTGCTGCTGCTCGCCAGCTTCCCTAAGTTCACGAGCAGACCTATAGGCCACAATAGGAACCTCAGTTCCCAGCGACGACCCAGACGAAGGTGGAAGTTGTGGCGTAGGCAGCGCAATTGAAGCCGACGTAGGAAGATAATGGAGTATCTGCTGTATAACCAGCGGAGCTGACTTTCCAGCGCCAAACTCAGGCATTGCTAATGGTCAATTATAGATATATGTGGAATTTATACAGAAACACGCGAGATCAAGCTGGCGGATGACGACAGCATCTGAATGCCGTACCTGCGACCTTCGTCAGATTTTTTTAACATGATATTAGAAAATATTTCAAGGAAACACTAACAACAAACAGCAAAGCAAAAGCAGCAGCTTAAAACACACACACTCCAAACAGCTGAAATAAAGAGCAAACACTTGTTTATGGTATATCAACGCGTATCCAGGAACGTCCTTCTGACAGAAGCCTTTCCTGCCCATGGGGCACTTCACGTGACCAGCCACAAAGGGTGGCTTGCGCACCGCCACGCAAATGACCCGCCAGCCCAGGCATAAGAACATCGGTGTTTTGAGCACAAGCAAATTGTCGGGAATTCAAACGCGTCTGATTGGCCTTTTGAGATTCCTTTTAGACAGCAAAAACTGTGGCTTTGACGATATTTTGCGATTTATTGTGGAATTCGATATAGTTAAAGAATAGGAATAGTGGAAAATTGGTTTTGTTGATTTCAGGTTTAAATTTGTGTTCAGAAAAAGAATAGAGAAAATCAGGTTTATTCAAATCGTGCGAATATCTCGACAAGTTTGCAACAACAGCAACATATACACTCAAATACTTTTATATATACATATATAATCAACAATGTCCCTCGTTCCTCAAACTGTTTATCCGGTGCATGAGTATGCCAAATATGAATCCCGAGATGCAATTGCTTCGGTTGGGAAATACCTTGCGCCAGTGTTTGTTGCCGGTCTCTCCGTTTGCACTGGTATCGAGCGTGTTCATTATCCTAATGCAACTATTACTGATTCCGCAAAGCGTGTTTTTGGCCGTAGTGGTTTCTGGGGTATGTTCAATATGAGTTTTATTTTCTGGCCGCGGAATTGAACAAGAGTGGTCAATGGTGGTGAATGACTTGTTTGGAGAATGCTGATATATTCATTGATATAGCGTCTGCTGCATGTGTTTACAGCTTCGTTGAAACCGCTTCCGCAAACTTAAGAGAGAAAGAAGATGGCTGGAATAACTTTTACGGTGGATTAGTCTGCGGTGCGCTGGTCGGAATAAGAAGTATGTATTCATGGTTCAAACTCGGACACACCTCAAATAAATCGTCTAGACTCTGTACTAACCAAGCGGTTTTTGTTTGATTTGCAGGAGGCACTTTGACAAGCACATTCTGGTGCTCGCTTGCTTTTGCATCCTCCCTCGGTCTCTGCCGATGGGCTGGCGGTCTTTACGGAACGAACCTTACTGAGGGCAAAGTCGAGTCTGGCAACTATTACAGCTCTAATGAGCCCAAGGGTGATTTCTACGCTATCCGATACCGTGTGCCTTTGTCTGAGACTATTAGCAAGGTTGGAGAAGGCCGAGGAATTGAGTATGCAAAGGCTGGTGTATCGAAGCCGGAGTAGAGAGAACAGGGGGGGTGAAATGTGTATCTAGTGTTTATTACTTTTTTCTTTTTTTTTTCTCGTTCGTTTAGTTGTTTATTTGTTTATTTGTTTATATTGATCATGGACCCGGTAGTTTAGCAACAGTACGGTTGCTGTATTGCATTATATAATAGAAGAAAAGATATTTGCTGAATAGAGGCGTAGAGTAGTGCGTTATGCAGGCCGTGGTGGATGTAAACATAAGGGTCTTTTGCACCGTTTGGGCAATTTTCCGCGTCGTGCATCAACGTTTTGCCGGTCTGTTTTCTTGAGATCCACTCATTTCGCTGTATTGCCGGTAGTTTTATTGGGAAATGTCGAAATTGCATCAGACACAGCAGAACTTTTACGTGCACTTTCGCACGGCAAGAGCAGGTGAGAAAGTGTCGCTGCTGCTCAAGTAATCTGCTGCTAACATGTGCTCCCAGCCATCGAGGCCCTCATCACCACTGATCCGTTACCAGAACACCCGCAACACCTTCTCGCACAAGTGGATTCGCATCTCACAAGCCTGAAAACAGACGTCGCGAATGCGCGTGCTTATCTTGCGCCGTACGACCAGCGCGCGTACTCGACGGTCAGTCCTTTTCTTCTTCTTCCTCTACTCATTGTTACTGGCTGACCCACGATCCACAGCAACTCGACCAGCTCGCAGCAGACTATGAAGCTTTGCGCACAAAACTCACTCCGGTGCCCGCGTTCTCGTTCTCGAGCAGGACGCGCAAGCCCGAAGTTGGTACTGCTCCACCACCGGAGACTGGCGATCCCGTCTCCTCACGCGCAGCCATGCCTTCTTCCTCCGTCCACCAGATCCGTAATCAGCCATCAAAGTTCGTAGTAGCTTCTCCACTGTCGTCTGCCACTAGTCTTCTTATCAGTGGCATTGAACAGTCTGTTGTCTTTGTGCCCGCTTCGGTGTCCGTTAGCAGTGTCCAGGTCATGGACTGTACAAACTCGATACTTGTCTTTGCGTGCGCAATCGATGGACCAATTCACTTAACTCGCATTGTTACATGCTGCGTCGTCGTCCGTTCTGCTCTTCAATTCCGAATGCACGATTCAACAGACAGCGATATACTCCTCGGCGCTCAAATCACAAACGCGATAATCGAGAAATCAGATGAACTGATATTTGCCCATGCAAAATTCGATACCACTGAATTACGGTCAGTAGAGCCTTACACGGGCTCGATTGACGATTTTGATCGACCGGTTGGACCGTCTTTGAACTGGAGCACAATCGACGACGATTCTACTACAAAATTCACAGAATCTGAATATCAGGAAATTTCCAACCTGGCGGAGAAAATTGGCGGTAGGACAATTGCGTTACCTGATGAAATAAAGCGAATAAAATGGAATGTTACGTTGAGGGGTTTTGACTTTGAAGAAGAACGACAAGAGCAGAAAGCACAGGAAAAACAACAAGATGAACAAGATGAACAAGATGAACAAGATTAACAAATCCAAAATGTTCAACATGAATAAGGAGATCTAAAAGGAACAGCCAAAACTATTACAGCAAGACCAACTGCGACAAAATATACAAAATTAATAAAGAACAGCAAGAACAACAAAAGCAACAAGAGCAGTAAAAACAACAAGAGTTAGACTTATCTGTAATGATATGCATTCAAATTCTTTTCCGTTTCCATCACGCTATTACGTTTATCGTTATTTTCTTTATCCCACCTAGGGACTATATTCATATTTGTTGGTGCTCGGATCGGCGATTTTCCTCTTATAAAAAGGTGTAGTCTTATTAACGGTTTGCATAGCTTAGTGTTTACTATTATTATTATCGTGATTAGTATCTGTTTTCTTTTCTTTTTTAACTTATTATGTACGATAGCGAAGAAACATTGAACTTATATATTATAAAGAAATGGATAAGATTAATAAAGCAAAAAATACAGATCATCTAATATGTAAATCGATATGATTTAATTTGGACGTTCTATGAGCAATAAGAATATTAAAAAAGCCAGCGACAACTCTAAACAATGTAAGGTAGCAAGCGACTAAAAATTATAATAGAATACAAACAGGTGAAAAACACGAAAAAAAAAAACACTGATTACGCCGATTAAACCAACTTTCCTCTTCCAATACTTCGCTATAACATAAATACAAACTACACCTTTAACTAATTAGTACTTGTAACTCGATTTAACTGGTATCACTAGGAGCAGCTGCGGCAGGAGTTGATTCAGCGGAGGCAGCAGGTGTAGGTACTGGTGCTACTGGAGCAGGTTTTTCCTTTGGTTTTCGTTTCTTTGGGCCGGGTGCTGTAGGAGTTGATGTAGCTGCAGTAGGAGTACCGCCATTAGTTCCTCCACCTAGCGAAGCAGCAGATGGAGCGGGCGCAATTGCAACAGGAGGAGGATGATCACCACCAGAAGAAACAGCGGCAGCTGCAGCAGCTCGTTTCCCTCTTGTACTTCCGGCTGGACGACCTCCGCGGCCACGACCGCGCTTGACGGTACCATCGGCACGTTCGATTCTGACTTGTTCAGATTCCGAGATTAACGGTCCTGAAAAGACGAAAAACCCGTCTTTAGTGCTAGCAGCCTGTTCTTCAAGCAACAACTCTGAGTCGTCAATAAACGGATCGTTTATATCATATCGACCGTACTTTCCGTCAGTTTTGCGCTTCGCCTTCGGTTTAGGCGCTGCTGAGCTCTCATCGACGCTCGTAGCAGCTGCCTTTGGCGCACCCGATCCAGATCCCGCATCTTCTGCTGAATCGTCTGTTTCGTCGCCTGCGTCATTCCCTTCGTCGTCGAATAACTCTGCGGAAGTAGCAGCTATTTGCGGATGCAGCGTTGCCCAGCCGTATTTGTCTTCAGCAAGTTTGGCAATATTGAGCACCACATTTGTCTTGCCGTGTAGCGGGATATGAAGACATACAGACGGAGCAACTTCGGTCTCGGTTGAGTCGGCTCTATCTGCGGGTTGGTTGAAAGAACTGGCGGATTGAGTGCCTGATTCGACGCGTGCGCGCTTTGCGGGGGGTTGTGAAGCAGAATCTGCGGACGCAGTCTTCCCCGCTGTAAAATCCGCAATTGGGGTTTTCGCGGTCGCACTATTCAGGCTTGTGGACGCTGGTTCCGGTGAAAGCAAACTCGAAACAGAAACCGAGCTGTGTTTAGGTGAAGTCGAGGATTTATCGTCTGGACTCAGTAACGAAGCTATTGTCGGTGACGATCGAGCTGGAGTGAGCGGCCTTTGCAAAGAAGAATCCTCAGTTTCTGGATTCAAAAGCGAGAAAAGAGTGTTACTCATTGTTTCCAATTGGTATTTCTAGTTCGCAAAGGCTCTTGTTTGTGTGTATGCTTCCTAATCTGTGGTCTGACGAGAGGCATCTGGCCGGGAGTAGTTTACCCGGCCTCATTGAGAATAGCGAACTCTTCTTCATCTCTTTTCACATCAACAAGTACAAATACAAATAAATACAATGAGTATCTCCCGCTTTGCACAGCTTGTGAAAGCATTTCCAGCAGATGCTTTAAAGCGTCCAGTAAGTCTGAAGAACACTCTGGAAGAGCAATTAAATAAATATGAATCCGGCAAACGTGCAGAATTGCCTAATCTTGGAAGTCAAATTGAGGGATTGAAAGAAATCCTTGATAATAAATACCAACACTTTGTATGCTATTCTTTTATTCTTTTTAATGGTTATTGTGTATTTGCGACTAATGAGTATAGTATCCGGTATCGGACAAATTAATGAAACCAGCGGGAAAACCAGCATACTACGAAGCACTAAAGAATGAACTCAGTCATGGAGTAAAAGAGCCTTCAAGGTGGGATAAGATCAAGATCTTTTTCGCAAATGGTCGTGTATAAATTAGTGCTTCTTGTCTTTATTTTAATAGTGGTGTATGGTTGGTGTATTTTTAATGATTTGGTCTTTGGTTGACTATAAAAAAGTCTGCTTTTGTAAATATGTTGGATAAATATATACATTTTCTCCCTCCAAGCATAAATAAATAGCACGTAGCTGTTATATACAAACTGATTAATCCGTCTTTCTTAGCCTTCCACCTCCCTTTTTCCACAACCAAAGCGCTTCGACAGCAACAGTTCTTAATCCTAAATGTCGTGTCTTCTTCTCATCCGCAGCTTCCACTATTGACTCTATGACTTTTGTGTGCTGTACAATATCCCATAACGCGTCACCAACATATTCGCCATAGTTGTTTGTCCCTAATTTGTAAAGAATTCGACCCACGACTTGCACAGCAATCGCTCGTTGAGCAGAAACACTGCTTCGGCATAAATGTGCTAATTCGGGAATAGTATACCCCGCATACCCAGGAGAATCTGAATGATGATGTAAACCGAGAGTTGTAGGTAATTCCCTAGCTTTAGAAGGAGGAATGATATTTCCGCGAAAATCAAATCTGATATCAGCGGGTGACACAGATTCCTGTTCGGGGTAATAAGGAGATGTAGAATCTTCTTCTTCTGTGACTGGCTGCATCCAGGCTAGTGTAGATGGATCAGCTGGAAGATCGGGGTAATATTTATCATGTAGCTTAGTGTAAAAGTCAGGATCTGAAGGATCAAGGTCGTCTGATTTAGGAGTTGGAAAGTGTGTTGAAAATGTTGCTGACTGTTCTGCTGGAATTTTGTCTGTAATTGTGACAGTCTCATGCTCGTCTCTTGCTACACTGACTGTTTCGTTAAATGTCACTTTCTTCTTTGTGCTTGTGGTGGAGTTGTCAGTGGGCTCTTCGTCATTGGCATCTTCAAGAGTAGGTTGTCGGCTCGTTCTTGTCCCATTCAAATGCTCTTGTTGCCCATTTTCAGAGGAACCCATTAATATGGCATCAGCAGTAGAGGGATCACGTTTCATAATCCTAGCTAATAATCCAGGTGGTAGCATGGCTTCTAGTTCAGCTTTTTCCTGTTCAATCTCGTCAGGCGTCATTGATGCTATACGGGCATCATTCTCCGCACTGATGCGAGCTGCTTCAGAGTTCGGATCAAGTGAGGAGAGTGTATTATTCGACGAGCCAGACCGAGGAGCAAGAGAGTAGTATTGCTGGTGCTCGAGTGGAAGTTGCGAGGCCGGAGATATCTTTTGAGATGACTGTTGCATGCGACTTCGCCATAGTGACTTGCGAGCAACCGGAGCAGCCTTTAAAGACGTATCTGGCTGTGTCGGCGGCACAGTTGGATTTTCAATAACATCACGAACGAGATTCATTTTATATGTTTTGTAACTCTTTGGGGGGGGGGGGGGGGGAGTTTTTTAAAACTTGAAGTGGGTTTATCATTGATTCTCCGCAAGGGCATTCATTATAAGATTTGAGATCATTGTGTCTGTATTGGGGTTAATAGTACTCTAACTGTTTATGTGATTTGTGCGTGTTTCTATTTCCAAGATAAGCAACCCATTACGGTGCAGCTCGGCCGATTCCGGAGCCAGATCTCAAAACTTGGTCCTCCACGCAGCCATTTTATTCCTGAAATTGTTTTGTGTATTTGATAATTGCGAGGAAGCTGTTTGTTAATCTGTGTGGTTTAATTGTTTATTTTGTGTGGTGTTCTACGCGCCGCCATGTCGCTCATCTGACCTGCTGCTTTTCACCGCCTCGTCTCGTCTGCTTTTCTGATGTCCAGCTTCGAGTTGCTCAACGAGACTGCGGCAGGCTGTCCGGCGCCTCTTCTGGCCTGGATTCCGCTCGAAGGCGGCTCTTACGAGGATTATTATCTCAGTCGCAGAACCTGTTTGGAAGGATGCTGTTTGCCCTGCGACTTCCGCCGCGATATATACACAGGCGTGTCGCGACTCGTCGTATCTCTCATGGTCGTGGGCATCATCTCGTTCTTCGGAGCCCTTTTTCTAGCTCTATCGCAGGCTATGAGCAGGCGTATGGTTATGTCCGAGCTCTCCTTTATACAGGCAATCTCACTTGCTATCTGCATCGGCTCTATATCGTGGTTCGACATTCAGCGCTCACAAGTTGGTTGCAAAGACCCTATCACTCCTGATATTGGCAGGCGCAACGCCCGCTGCATGATTCAGGGCATTCTCTTTGTCTTTGGTTATCAGCTGTCGACATTAGCTATCCTTATTCGGATTATCGGTCTTCATATGACTGTTGTATGGGCTAGGCCTACATCCCGCAAGATCATGACCTACGTCATCCTCTTCGTCGCCGTCGCCTTCACAGCAGCGGGCGCATATTACATCGAATTTACCGGCGGCCTCATGTGCAGTCCTTCCTACCCCCAAGTTCAATACGTCCTTTACATACCTGTCATTGTTTACGCAGGAATCGCCACAATCCTCCAAGTTTTCACAGCTATTCATATCGTCTGCACTTTATACCGTATCGAACTTTCAATTCACTACTCCCGCCACCAAGATGGTCCAGCCACTTCTCCAAACTGGAAAAGCAAATTGGAAATATGTTATCGCTGTTCACTAAAGTACATCCAGTTAGGCTGGAGAACTATCATCTTTACTGAATTTGTCACTTGCATAGCCGTCAGTCTGACCGTAGTCTTTTTTAGAGGTTATTCCCCCTCGTCTCTACGAAGATTTGCGGCAGCATATCGTGGATATTTGAGCTGTATGACGAGTTTGGAGTATTCTGCGGATTATTGTGCTAAAAAATATCGGAGTCCTTTAGGAGGTACGCTGCCTACTTTTCTGTTTTCTTTAAGTTTGCTTGCTAATTTGTGAATAGATCGGGAAGTATTTATTTGGGCAAATGTGCAAATGGCTAGTACACTTGTTTTATTTGCTACAGAATTCAGACGTATGTATATGTTTATCAAAAAGCCTCTTAATCTCTTAACGTCTGTATTGGCTAATTTATTTTTTTTTTTTTTTTTTTTTTTTTCATTTTAGCTCTCTTATTCCAAGGATGGCTTTTATTTTTACAGCATCCTAAAAGTTTATTCATGCCATCTTTACGCCGGAAATTGATTGATGATATTCCGGAACGAGAATTTGTTATTAACCCAATTAAAAATTATCATTCGCGATCATTGGATAGTTATGGCAACCAAGTAAGCTCAGCACTTCCAATTAGCAACCAAATTGAGATGAATGATGGTGGAGGAGTTAGGTCATCACCGCAATTTATCACAGCACATATGCCGGATGAAGATGAAGATGAAGGCAGCGATGAACGAGGTGGATATAGTGGTACTGGTGCGAGCGTGCACGAGAAGCCGCCATCTCAACCACATTCGCCTCTTAGTTCCTCAACTTTGGAAGAAATGCCTTCACCAGTTGAGAATCAATTACCGGAAAAACCGCGGTCACCTCCTCTTATCAATTACAGTAGATTCCAAGGCCCATACTCTGGTAGTCATGTCTCGGGATCATTACGGCATCAGATGTCCTCTTCGCATCTTCACTCTTCGTCTCATTCGACGCAGCGAATGCATACCGAAAGTGAGATGATTATGATGTACATGGATCGTCTTAATCGCGAGGAGTTTGGAGGAGTAAGTGGAACTCCAAGTGCGAGAGGAGTAAGTGCGATTAATATCAGGAGCCCATTGCACGCATTAAGAGGAGGAGGAAGTGCAGTCGCTAGTATGAGAGGAAGTAGCACCAGAGACAGTTCACGGAATCCAGGGGAAGGGAGGATATCTGGTATAGATGATGTGTAACATCTTCTTTTTATTTTCTTTGTCTTCTCTTCTTTTACTTAGGTGGAGGTGATGTTTGTTATAGCCCATCGTTTTATTTGTCTTTTCTGTGGACCTACGGAGTTTCCTTTTTTAATTTGTGTTGGAAAAAAAAGTTTTTGAGGTTTGTTAATAGTGTGAGATATTTGGATAATAGTAGTTTTTAATTTAGTCACTTTTCGTTCAATTGATTTGTTTACTTGTGTCAAAGTAGTAGTAGTAGTAGTAGTAGTAATTGTTCAGACCTGGCTTATCAGCGCATTATCGCCATTACACCAAGAAGAATTGGGCAGCAGCGTAAATCATGTATTTCCAATGCAAATATACGATAGGTTTTATAATATTCTTGCTGGTTCGGGTTGTCGGGGCAAAAAGTTGAAAAAAATTTAATATTGACATAGTCCTGTTTTTGGCAGGCGGGCGGACTCCGCCGTCGACGCCACCTGTTCCGAGAGGGCTGTCGGAGATGACCATGACTTTGGCAATGGTGGTTTGAGAGCGAGTTTAGTATAATTATTTTTTGACTGGTAAATAATAAATTGCAATTAAATTACAGCGTAACAGTTAAAATAGGACCAGCGCATTGTGTAGTGTAAAATGCAGCAGGATGAAATGCTGGATTTGGCAACGGACAAACGCGTGCAGGGCCAGCCTCTGTGGCGTCCATCACCGAGTCGCCAACTTCACCGCTGCTTCCTTTCTTTCTTCTTTTTTGCTCGTCCGTCGTGAATTGTTCTTCTCAACTGTCGCTTTTCCCCGGTTCCTTGTCTTTGTTTCTGCTTGTTCGAGGGCTTCGGTAACTCGGCTGCTGTGCTGATTATATAGTAATCACTGCTTCCTTCTGTGCTGCCTCCCACTTCACGCTTCCCACCATAACCACCCTCGCCCCCCTCCCCCCCCGCCCCCTTTAGCAGCACCCACTCTCCACTCTCACAATGGTCAGCTACCATGAAGTGACCGTCACCAAACGCATTCTTCAAGTCGCGTGCGCATTTGTCTGGTGTCTGCTCGCCGCCGGTCCCGTCTTCGTATGTCTCTTCCTCGCACCGCCGCCGGTACGGCGTGTGACAGGCGTGGGCTAACAATTCTAGGGATTTGCTGCCTTGAAAACCGTATGGCTCAACGAAGGCGTTTATGCAGACCGCTGCACCGACGACGAGAATGCTCGGGGCTTCATCTGCTCGTCTCGCGAAATTGACATGAACTTCATCTTCACCTGCGCCTCCGTCGTCACAAACATTGCCGGTGTCGTTGTCGGTGCAATCCTGGACAAGTACGGTCCTCGCATTTGCGGTTACGCGGGTGGAGTTTTGATCTTCTTGGGTGCGCTCATGCTTGCTTTTGCCGACTCTATCGCTTTACTTGATCTCTATATCTGGGGATATATTACCCTTGCATTCGGTGGTCCATTTGTTTATATTTCCGCATTTCAATTGTCCAACGCGTTCCCTTCCTACTCTGGACTTATTCTCGCTTTGCTCACCGGTGCTTTTGATTCTTCGACTGCGGTTTATTTGGTTTATAGATTGATTTACACAGAAACTGGCGGAAAATTTCATCCAAAGGAGTTCTTTTTGATTTACCTTATCATTCCCGTCTTCATTGTTGTCGCATCCAGGTTAATCATGCCTGAAGATTCTTATAAACCTACTACTAACATTGGAAAGTTTTTGGAAGAAGAAGAAGAAGAAGAGGAGGATTATACGATTGACACAAATAGTATCGATGGAGTTGATATTGACTCTCGCACCAGTCTTGGACTTTCATTTGGCGCAAATAACACAAATAAGCAAGCCACACTTTCTACAAATGTATCTCTTGCTGCTGAGCAAATCCAATCTATTCACAATAACAGCAGTGGAATTTCTGTTGACGAAAGTGAGGAAGAAGAATCTGCTCTTTTGGATGAGAATGCCGCGTTATTGTCAAAGACGGATCGTCGGAATATTAGTCCCGGACAATATGAATATGATTCTGAGGAGATGCAGAAATTGAAAATCTCTGGAGTTTGGGGTGCGTTACATGGTCGTGCAGCTTTACAACAAATTAAAACGCCATGGTTTTTCATTCTTTGTTTATTCACTGTTATTCAAATGTTGAGATTGAATTACTTTGTAGCGACAGTTCGATCACAATATGATTTCATCTTTCGTTCTCCTGAAATCGCGGCTCGAATTAATGAAGTTTTCGATGTAGCGTTACCAGTCGGTGGCGTTATCACTGTTCCTATTGCGGGTTATATACTTGATAATCGATCAATGGCTACGTCCCTTGCAATCTTAGTGATTATGGGAACTGCTATGGGAATATTAGGAAACTTCCCTCTATACGCTGCTGCATATGGAAATATTGGAATTTTCGTTATTTATCGATCACTTTTTTATACTACGGTATCTGATTATGTCGCGAAAGTGTTTGGATTCGATACCTTTGGAACAGTCTACGGTCTTATTTCCACCGTTTCCGGATTATTCAATTTTGGCCAATCTGGCTTTGATCACCTAACCCATCGCGTTCTTCATCGTGATCCAAGGCCTGTTAATGTCGGTTTAGTTACAATTTCAACTGCGGTTGGAATTTGGTTCGTTTGGTATGTAGCTAAGCAAGCGAGAAGAATCAAACGATCAGCTCTTGAGTTTGAAGCTGAGCAAGCGACGGCGTTAAGAATGCCGGGATATGCTTCATCGTTTATGTCATCTATTGAATATTAAAGATATTTTTAACGTAATGGGAATTTATTCTAGTTTATTTCTGTTTCTTTTCTTTTTTTTTTATGAATTTCTTTTCATATATATATATATTATATATTTTTATATAAATAGTTTTGGTATCTTTTTGCAATGCGTTGGCGCTTCTTTGTGACCTTTTTTCTGTGCAATATTTGGTATTTTTATATTTTGCTCTTGTTTTTTTTTTTTCTTTTCCTTTGTCTTTTTATGTCATTTAATACTCTTGCAGCGTTGCCCCGTTTTGTATCTGTCTTTGTTTTTGGTTTATAAAGGTTTGCATTTTTTTACGGCCAGTCTTGTCTTTGTCATTTTGTTCTTATTATCGGATATATTTCTCCTTTTTCTGTAATACAATAAATTCGTTTTTCTCCTAAATCTCGCCAGACTTTTTGTGTTAAAGTCTTGTTTTTTTTTTTATTTAACTTATTTAAGTGTTTGTTTTTGATCAATGAATTGTGGAAGTTTGAACAATGTGTTATTTATACAATATACAAATCGCGTTTTTGCAAAGAGAAAAAACAAATTAGGAGCCAGGGTTTTATACTTGCACTTGCGTTTCATTTCACAGTAACGCAGCGCAGTTTGTCGAGACTTTAATTGTAATACGCGGTGTGCGGGGACAAGACTGGATCCAAAGTGAGGAAATAACAGTAGCATTGATGGGTTTATTTGATATGATTCCGCGCTGGAATGGATGACGAAAAGTGTGGAGAATATGGATATTGAATCTGTGGTGATTATGACGATGTATGACGTTATTCTTGTTTTTATTCTGTTATGTTAGGTTTCATTGGTATATATTGTAGTTTTTATTTTTGCGACTTCTAACTATGTTACTAAATTTTAATACTGAATATCCTCTATTCACAGACTAATTAATATACACACACACACACACATTCATACAACCAGCAATTCTTATAAAACGGAAAATCAAACCCACGCATAGTATTCACGTACCGACACTGTCAGCATCGAAAAATATACGAGATCACCATCAACGCTCGATCATGTGGATTTTAGATCTACAACATGATCTTGTGATGGATTTTATTTTATCTCCTTTTTTTAACTTTTTGACAAATTGTCAATATTGAATTGAATGAGTTTGCACATGGTTATTTTGCCTAAGTTTTGTGCGTCGCATTCTGATGTTTTTTTTTTCGCACGTGGGATAAAAAAGATTGATTTAATCACACATTTTATTTTACGCTGAAATGTTTTCTCCTCGTAATTTCTCGTTCTCGTAATCGGTAAATTGAGATTGTAAAGACATTCATACTGTTATTATACTAATTTCAGTCATTTCTTTGTTGTTTCTCTCTTCACAGAAGTTATGTTTTCAGTTTAAAGCAAGTATCAAATCAATTATCAGAATTCACACAAATGCACAGCGCTATTCCAAATACCTCACATTACCCAATTCACAAATGATAAAACCCATAAGAGAAATTAAACGACTAAAGACAAAAGAAATTAAAACACACAGAAAGTAAATTACTATTCCCCCAACCAAAAACCAAAAACCAAAAACCAAATTCAAGTCTGTAACTAGACTACAACAAGCATCTAATGGGTTTTGATAGGACCATGCTTTTGTTGATATCCAACCATTAAATGACTGATATCACCAACAGGTAACAAGTAAGGGAAATCAACAGCAACAAGCATCAACACCAAAAACACGTAAAACCCAGTCAACCCACATGCTAGAGCACATCCACCGCCTGCTTTGACAAATCTATTACCGACAGTAGATCTACCCTCTGAAAGTAAAAAGTATCCGACGGTGAGGAAGAGAAAAGCAAGCTCCAAGCAAATGAATAAAAAGAGAAAAGCAACGTTAGTACGCGTTGCACAAACCATAAGGATAAAAACGGCAACTGTCCAAAATAGCAAGTAAAATCCAAAAGATGCTTGAAAACCTTTTGTAGGAAGTCCAAGAACTTGAGAATCACCAGTCGAACTATACGCGCCAATAGAGTTGAAATTAGGGATTAAAGTACCAGCAAAGGAAAACCAAAATCCTGCAAAAGCACAGAATACAACGAATGAATACGTGTTTCCGATGAAAAATTCCAAAAGACCGGCTGTAAACATTAAAAGGCCACCGACAAAAACATAAGCACCCGTTGAAGCAGCACCGTATTGCCCTGCGCCTTTCCAGCCAATGAGATCACAGCCAAGAGGACAGATACAAAGAATATGTCCAGCAAGTGCACTATCAAATCAATTAGAGTCTGCCTCACGTACACAGAAACGCAAAAAAAAAAAAAGTGAACATACAGAGGAGTGGGATTCGCAAACGTCTGACGGAGATTTCCCTTGACGCTATGTTTTGGCGAGAGGTACAATTTCTCAAACAGCTCAGGTGTCATGGTGATAGAGGACGCGGTGCGGAAACGAGTGAGATCGTCAAGATCAGCTTTTGGAACGCCTTGCTCCACGTCAACATTGCTGGAGCCGTCAGCAGGGGGCATTGTGCTCTGCGCGCCCTCGTCGGAGGTCGCAACGCCTGGTTGATATTGCTGGTTGTATGCCGGCATAGCGAAGGATAGTCGAGAAGTGTAACAAAAAGAATTAGTAAATTAAGGGTACAGCCCAAGTTATATACTCGCACGCAGAAGCAAATGAGAGATCTGTGACGGTTCCTCGGTGACCGGCGGTTGCCCAAAGTCAATCATCAATGTACACGCGCATGGCGGGGTAAGTCCTGTGGACGTCAGCGCCAGGGCAGCTGACAGACAGACAAGAAAGCAGAACAGTACTAGGCGACCCTGCACCACAGTTTTCCGGTGGTCCTTTCAAAGTCCGACGCCCGAGGCATTTCCATCGAGGTCCCGACCCACGACATCTGAGAGACATGTTGTTGCATTGCCTGTTTGAGAACCCTACTCTGTGATCTGCTTCCTTTGTTTTAAACTTTGCCGCCTATGGCATAATTCTGCCCAAGTCGCTGATCCTGCGACTGCTACATCACTGCGTATAATCTGCGATCCTCAATAACAAACAACAGTGAGCCATAGAACTGACGTAAAAACTCCACTTACAAATCCCTGTGCGAAACAAACCCTCGGGGATAATTCCTTGCGGTGCAACAAAGTAGCATGCAAGTTGAGTACAAAACAGCCTCCCGCATGTCCGGAGTCAAATTCTCGGAGTTTTGGGTTTAAGATCTGAAATCGCCGCAAATCTCATTTTCAACTTATTTCTTCGATTCAATTATCAGAACCTGTAATTTTTTGCTAAATAATTATTGTTGGTAGTCTATATTTTACGCGTTTCATTAAACAAGCGTTTTTATTAGCAGTTGTGAATTGAGAATGCAAAGTGTGCAGGGCTGGCGGGCTAAATTCAAAGCGCCCTCCGGTTCTCCTCAACATCTTTATCGCCGACGAAGGGGGGGGGGGCCTTCCAAGTAGACAACAAATTAACTCTTGTTATATATCAAAAGGCTCGAAAAATCTGCAAAGTTTGATACGGCAACATTTCTTGCAAGCAAAAGGATTTTATCATTACATTGTTCAAATATACAAAGCCACTATAACAATAAAATCAAAATCTAATAATAAAATTAAACCTTCTCTCCAACTTCTTGATCCTAGTCTTCATCTTGCACTTTTGATTCAAGCGGAGTGTCGTGAACTGCAAATGTACTTACACCAACTAATAAATTCTTCCCAATTACTTTGCCCACTATCCAGTACCAAACCCTTCCATCTTCACCAATCGCTTGGTAAACCTTAGAAGGACAGCCTGTAGCGGCTGTAATATCGACTAAAATATGCTTATAAGCACCTTCAGGATCAAATTCCTCTGCGGATATTGTACGAATTGGAGTGTTTGGTGGCAGTTTGATTAAGGAAGCAAACGTTGTAGATGAAGGCGCGTGCTTTTCATGCGTGCGGTTCTCTTCATCTGTTTGAGCTCTATGTGGATGCACGTTTGAGTGGGGCGCATGAAGCACATGCTTTGAAAGACCGTGAGCGATAGATGATGCGCGAAAGTGTCTGTGATGTTCTTCACCGGCAGCATCCGTAGTCTCCCGTGCTGTTTCCTGAGTTGCAGCACCCGATTCGACCGGAGTACTTACAGCGGCGGCTGGTGCACTTGAGGTAGCACCAACAGCTGGATCTGGGGTATCAGGAACATCATTAAACTTGTGTCGTGAAGACTCTGCAGAAGGAGATGTAGCAGGAGATGAAGGAGAAAGACCTTCGGAATCGCAATAAGTACAAACCTCCTGATCATTTTCCTTTTCCAATTGCAAAGTATTCTTTTCCACTCCATCCCATTTGATTCCAAATAACTCAAATGGGGCATCAACTCTTGAAGAGAAAAACTGAGTAGGTCTTCCATACCCAGTTTCATCTGCATCTATTAAAATTCTTCGTGAATGCATTTCATGGGTTCCTCCTGATGCTTCATAACCGCCTGAGTTTGATCGGACAAGGCTTTCAGAGGATGCGGGACTGTGAATGATTTTTGGCGAGTTACTGCGTTCGGAATCACCATCATCTACTGCATGCTCATCTGGATCAAGAACTGCATCGATGTCGCTGATACTGTCTATCCTGAATCTTCCAAATAAACTGAGTAATATATCAGGGATCTGTTTTAAGGAAACGCGATTCTCTTCTGGAATTTGCCAGGTTTTAAGATGCATTCTGAGCATTGCGAGATGCTGAGCAAGTGGCGATCCATCGGGGGCCTGTTGTCCATCAAGAAGAGACGAGGCCATAGGAGATGACTTTGTAAGCGAGATAGATTCAAAAGCTTCGCGGACTTTGGATACCTGATCTGCTTCAGTTTCAGGCTCCTTAGCTTCCTCTTTGAGTGAGGAATGAGATGCTGCAGGCTTATCTTCCATTTTATCCGGTGTTGAAGTAGTCAAAGTTGAATCGGTGTTCAGTATGCTGGTCAGTCGTTCTTTCGCAAGTAGTACGTGATTTTAAATTTCAACTGCTCCAGTCGCCAAATAACTGTAGCAAGGGGAACAAACAGTAGTGACAGAGTATTACACAAAAGAGATATTAATGCTGGACCGACGAGATGAGGTTAAAAAAGATGAAAGTCCTAGGTGGTGTTATCGAATGAGTGGATTGTAAGATAGTGGGGCCTAAACCCTAACTCTACGCCCTCACACGGGTCATCGCCCATGACATTAAGCGCAGTTATTAGAGGTAAATAAAGTGATATGTAATATGCTGACTGGCTGCTTAAACACTTTACACCCGTGGTTGCTGATTGTCGTATGCTTCTTTGAGTGAGCGCATATTCTCCCATCAATGACGCAGCGGCAGAAGTCAAAATCAGCTAATTAGTCCCTTCTCACACTGAGCATCGACCGACTGCTTAATGAGATTATGTAAGAATGATGTATTAGTTATCTGGCTCGCTATTCCCCCCCATTGTGCTATAATGCTAAAGCAATGCTCAATATCAGTTCCTACTCGAATAATTCATCATATACAAATCAAGCGCAAAAAGGAATAATAATGTGATGGCGCATTAAAAGAAAGTGCTTCTTCCCTCAAATCCGCTGCGATGTACCCAAAAGTAGAAAATACTGTAAACAAACCCAACAGCAGCCATTTGGGCGAGAGACTATTCCCCGCGCGCAACTCAACTTTCTTAACCACTGCTTCTTCTTTCGCTATCTCACAACTATATCTTCTGTTGATGTATATATTGCTGTAATTGTGTATATGTCCATACGCCTCTTGTCGATATTATTATAATCTTGTACCTATCGTTCTTTTCTATGCATCTCAAAATTTCTCTGTTTCAAAATGTCTACCTCCAACTCTACTTCAACAATTCTCCCTCCTCACACTGTTCGCATTAAGCGGAAACGCAATCAAGACCCATTGCAAGCTCTTAGTGTGTTGTTATAATTGCGCTTATTGAAAGGAATGAGATCGGCCATGCTAACCGGAGATGTAGTTCTGGGACAGGGAACTTCTGCTAAACGCACCCGTACCAATTCTTACGGTATGTTTTCTTTTTTTTTTTTTCAGTTCATATTGCTGATTGTGGGGAATAACTGGGCTTGGTTTAACACGATTGATATAGTTTTTAAACTCGCTGCGACTGAAGAAAAAGTCCATCATGCTGGTGCGATCACGCTTCTCGAAACACCACCTTTACTAGAGAGTTCTCCTACTGTAACCCCATCACAGACTGTACATATTGTCTTTTGATTTTAATTTGTAAAGTATTATATTAACAAAGAAACAGACACTGAAAAGCGATTCAACAGCAATTTCCTCGACGCAGAATACTCTTCTTAGAGTAGCTCGTGATTTGTTAAATCCAGCTCGTCTTTTCAAATTTCCAACTCGAAAACGAAAGATTTCCGAAGATGAAACGAATGTTGGCGATTCTTCGAATAATGAAGAAAACTCGACTTTTATTAAGAAAAGATCAAAAGCAATGCCTGTTTCTCAAAAGGAAAGACAAATCCCGATTGCGGTCGCATCCACTTTTCAAAGGAAAAATGCACTGGCTCCAGTACCTATTAAAGCTGCCGAAGAATCAGTGGCTAGATCAAAAAGACTATCGAATGCCGGTATTCCTAAATTGAAAATTATAGGTACACCGCCTGTACCTCAGCAAGATAGTTCTGCGTCTTCGGAACCGCCTCGAAGGCGGCGACGAAGTAGTGGATCATTGTCATTATCGCCTACTCTATCGTATCAGCAAGCGAATGAAGAAGAATTGCAGCATATGGTTGATCTTTATCTACAACTCAATCGGGATGATCAGAGCACGAAAGTTACCAGTGAGTTAAAGCGACCCCATCGCGCGCATTCTGTAGCCGTGGAAAGAGCAGTCGAGGAAGAGCTCGAGCGCTCTACAACGCCTGTACACAAAGCTCCGCACTCTGGAAGTGGGTCGACAAAGCCAATCGAGAAAAGAGAAAAATCCGCGATTGAGATGATGCAGAACGCAGATGCTGTGGATGGGGAAGTCGAGGATTATGTATATGATGTATATTATCGGGAAAAGTTTTTGGGCAATACCTGGGAAGGAGGGCAGTATGGATTATTGTAGGTTGTCCCTGATTATTTGATTTACTTTTCTGTTATTGTTTCTTTTTTTCTTTTTTCTCGGGAGTGTAACGGCGCGAGAAGGAATTATAGACCTTGGCCAATGCTCACTGTTTTTTTCTCTTTTAACGATAGATTATACAATACGGACCAGGATTTCGAGGATTTAATATTCGACGAGAACGACGAAGACGATGAATCCGGGAACAATCTGAGCGACGATGAGGATTCTAATGCGGAGGATTATTACGGCAATGACTATCCTGAGGAGGAGGAGGAGGAGGATGAGAGAGAGGAAGAGTTGGTAGGCGAGGAAGATAGGGAGGCTGAGGATGTAGATGTGGATGCGGATGACTTTGACGAGTACGATTACGACCGGTGCGCGTCTCGGTTTGCGGACGACGACGGCGACAGGTCGCTTGAAGGTGGAGCAAGTCTGCAGGACATGATTGATCTCGGAGAAGACGATGGAGATGGAGAAGACTCTGATGAACTGGCGGAGAGAATTCTGTGGAGTTTGAAAAGACGAGACGAGGAGCCAATGTCTGAGTGAGTCGCGCACTTGAGTCGGCCTTGAGTCGAGCGGCGCATTAGTGCAGAAAGCTTAAATAGAAGAGACGCGTAGTCAATGCGTTCAGTTCGTTATAATGCTTGCCACCGTGAGTTGTTTAAACTCTTGTCGCTTTTTTTCTATTTTTCTTATTTTTGTTCATTTTCATTTGCAGGAAATTTTGCTTGTGTTGTTCGTTTTGTGTGGTTCTATTTATTTCTGCCGTTGCTGAGCATTTCTGCTGTTTGCTGCTGTTTGTGTCGGCTGAGGAAGAACAAACACGGGCAGGAACGAGAGCAGAAAGAAGAGCGAAAACAGCATCATTAGAAGATAGACAAAGACGCAATAGCATTTTTCAGCATGCGCATTCTGCCGCTTGTCGGTATTATTGCAGCGTTTCCATGGGTAATAGCACAATCAGCGACGTCAACAGTCGACGCTGTGTTATCCTCAGTGGCATTCTCAGATCCGCAGAAAAGATATCTGACACCGCGGCCGACGGCTGCTTCTGCGGGTTTACAACGAGACGTGATATCAAATTATACAACGTCAGTTGAAATTTCATCATCGCAAGGGAGTATTGATGGTGTGACAACGGCATCATCATCATCTTCTTCTTCTTCTTCTTCAATATCTTCACAATCGACTATTTTACCTCAAGCTTTTGATTCCGCTCTAGGCAAAAATTTCTCACAATCCTCGTGTCCTATTTTTTTCAACAAATTTTTAAATGATGAGGATTTTATCAACTGTTATCCCTTTTCATTTTTCTTGCAGGTGTGTTGTTGCTTAATGAACTGTTACTATTTTTATGTTGTTGTAGTGGTAGATCTATAAATAGCTAACGGTGACTTTTGCAGAATTCGCGTTCATTTTTCCAAATTATCAAACAAGGTGCATATGCGCTATCAAATACATTTGATTTAATATGTTCAGTGGACGTTGATAAGTGTATTGGTATAATGGACGCATACGGTGCGCAGTTGCTTGAGAGCAGTGCATGTCTTGATGATTTCGAACTTCAGAATCCGCTGGTTTCAGCTGCTTATAACGACTTTACATCGTATGCGATGTTGTACTCAGCAGGGTGTTTAACGTCGTCAGGTTCAGGGGCGTACTGCTTTGTTGAACAATCGACAAATTCGAGTTTATCAAGTGACAGCTACGCGTATTATTTACCGCTGGATGTGTCTCTACCAAACGGTACTGTAGGTACATGTTCAGAGTGTGTACGAGATGTCATGACGGTTTTTTATTCTTACGCTGGAAATTTGTCACTTGCTTTATCTCGAACGTATTTGCCGGCGGCGGAGTTATTAAACAGTTATTGCGGTTCAGATTTTGCGGATACAGAAGTGGTATTTGTCCCCCCTCCACCGCGCACAAGTTCGGCAACGGCTTCAGCATCAGCTACTGCGAATGCAGCTTCGCCGTCATTTATTCAGGCATCAATAGCGATATATAATATTGACGTACTGCTTTTGACGGCGGCTTGTGGTGTAGCTGTCACGTTTTTCATGTTATAGATTTTTTTAGATTTTGAGGAGTTTCTGTGAATATCGGGCGCCAATCGCGAATGGACTTCTGGAATTGATGAATGGTCTGAACAAGCTTAGGTTGTTTTGGAGTGGCGTTTGCTTTTATTTGTTTTTGTTTTTGTTTTTGTTTTTTTTTTTTCACTCTATTATGGTTTGCAATTGTAATTTCGGATCATGGTTTGTAAGATAACTAGCGGTGTATATGAAAAGCACGAGAAGAATAATGGCACGATGGTGGTGCAAAGGCCGGATAGAGTCCTGAGATGTTGTTTAACCAAAAAAAGATAAAATGGGGGTTTAATTTGATTTTTTTAATTCTGAACAGAAAAGAACGACGACGAGCGGGATTTTGTCAAAAGTCCGCGCGCGATTAATGCACATTATTATTATTAATGATATTCAAAATAGTTGTGATCGTGTTTGTATTTAAACGCATGGCTTTTGAAGGAAGAGTGTTTGTGGCAGTGTTGAATGGGTTTTATATAAACAGATTTTGTCTCTGCTGTATTATTGTAATATATCATCTCTTTTGTAAATTGCGTTTTATTGTTACTTTTATATCACTATTTGCATTATACAACTAATTTATATGCATATTTAAATACATCTCTTCAAGTTCGCCGTCGGAGAAAAGCCGCAAAGTTCCGAAAAAACCCAAAAACCCAAAAACCCTACGACACCAACTAAAAGAAAAGAGATCGGCATTTGTCAATCGACTTAACTATCACGTGAGATATTCGTGTCGACCACTTTTTCCTTTCCCTCATCTTACTTTTTGTATTTTTACTCGTCTGCTGCTTGATATATGTGCGAATACCGGCCATGGTTCGATTTAAATCACGGTACATACTTTTTACGGTTCATTATCCTACGTTGCCGCCGTCGTCAATAGTACCTGATTTGTCTGTCCGGTCGACGGGGTTAGTTGCTGGTGGTCCGGCAGCGAATATGCCAGCTGCGGATACTGTCGCGTTTAATCATCGGCCTGCTCCTGAGCAAATTGATTTTAAGTCCATAAACGCGTCAGTAAAAGATTCTATTAATCGGAATTTTGGAGATTTGGGAGCGGGACTTGTTCGGTCTAGTGTTAATCGTACGTTTATAACATACGCTATTTTTTTTCTCTATTTTTGTGTAGTTCATATCTTGTTCTATTTCCTGCGTGCTGATTTCCTCTTAATGTCTTTTTTTTTAGTCAAATATTTTTCACAATCAACTTCAACGGGAATTATCAGAGTATTAAGAGATCATTATAGAATAGTTTGGGCTGCACTTACTTTTTTATCTGAAATATCAGGAGTTCCTGTTGTCGTTAGTGTTTCGCATGTTTCTGGAACAATGAGAAAAGCTGAACGTGCGGCAATTGCTTGTGATAAAGAAGTTTTGAGGAAGATCAAAATTATTATGATGAATGAGTGAGTGAGCGAGTGAGTTATTTGACGAGGATGTTTTGTTAGTGTGTTTGTTTGGTTTAGATGTATTATTTGTGTTTATATAACTGGGTTTGAGTATTTTTTCTTTCAAGTTTATTTGACGGAGTTATCGGTCTGGCATTTGGTTTTTATATACTTCTGTATTAATATATCAATCTATTACAAGAACAAAACACTACACTATGCAAATACGTCTGCCAACATCCACTTCTCAATGCCATTCAAAACAAAGCACAGCATATACCACAAACCCCTTATTCGTACATTAGCAAAGATTCCCCTGCATAAGTAGAAAATAAATAGTGCATCGGATGTATTCGTGGAGGTAAACTTGGAGGATTTTATATGGCATGATTGAATTACTACACGAGCAGCAAATATTCAAGAATTTATTGTAATTCCCTTATTTTTTAATAGGAAAATAAAGAGTAGTTAGAGTCAGATATTGTTACTTTAATACTATATACGAAATGAGCAGTCAAATGAGGTATGTTAATATCATTTCCAACTTCTCATGGTATTTTCAATTGGTTTCTCATCATATATCAAGAGAAATAGCTGACGAGAAGATAATGTGTGCTGTAGATGGGGTATGAATAAATACCAAGACGCATCAGGTCGTATGAGTCCTGCGCTTATGCGAGCACGTCAGAAATACGCTGCAAAGAATATTATTACCGGAATTCTACTTACAGGTTTCGTCATTAGTGTTTGTACGTTTTTCATATCTTTTTTTTTTTATTATTTCCATTTGGCTTTTATACTTGGTTGTGTTCTAATATGAATTTATGGTGTAGACACATATGCAGCTTCAGCTACTGGAAGTGATGATTTCAGTGACGTTCCTATGCCTCCAATTTCTGAAGCTACAATAGCTGCACTTCAAAAGGAGAGAGAAACTCTCACAAGTCAGATTCCAACTAGATCTGATCAGTCTTCTTCTGACAAACGTTGATTTTCTGATTTAAGCTTGTGCTTTGTGGCTGAGGGTACAACTTTCAAATGATGATTGAGGTGGGTGGTGGGATGGTGATATTTGTAAATATTACGTGGGAGTTAAAATATTGAATACCTGATATTCTTCTATTTAAAGAATGGGTGGGATTTATTGGTTTCAGGTTCTTTCTTTTGTAGTATACTTATTTAATTTGTTTTTGTTTTATATATACGCATTCACATCTTCTCTCTTTTAACTCAATATAGTTACAAACAAGGCTTGCTGCTTTTAATTGAAATACACTCTAGAGATGTTTTCATGAGTAAGTACATGATCACCACATCCTTCACAATTTGGCAACAACATAAACATCTGTAATTCCTGTGCGCGTTCTCTTTTTTCAAAGTCTATTTCCGGTATAACTCCTCCGACTCTTGTTGATCCCAGAAGATCTAGAAATCTAATATCATAGCCAACCTCTTTCAAGTTGAACTATGTAAAGACTTGCGGAACTTCTGCTAATGAGAATATAGTTGCTGTGAATCCACAGGTAGTCGAACGGATTAATATTTGATGATGAGTATTCACATATCGATTGAGTTCACGTTGATGGCAAGTAATGTTTTGTTAATTTTTGAAGGCTGGATAAATTCGCGGATTTTCCATAAACGCAGCTGTAGAGGAAAAAATATTTTGCATACAACATATTTATCTAGACAGGTAAGGTTACAGTCTACAAGTGAATAACATATTACTTTTCCAGGTTTGAAAACAGTGTGTTCGGTACCAATCTTTGTTTTATTTTGAAAATATACCCGTCGTATATTATTTTTCAGCAATGGATTTTTATTCCATTTATCAGAATTACTACATTGTTGGAATTGTTTTGAATGAGTTAACATACTTTTGTTTTCATTTCGAGGTTGTGTTTTTCTAAATAAGTATTTAATAGGATTTCTAAACTGCATAATTATTCATCCAGTGTGATTTTCTCCCACCCTAGTTTATAAATGTATTCTTCTTTTTGGCTGAATAGATTTTGACTTTGTCAGAAATGAAAGAACTCTTTGCAAGATTATTGTTTTTAGTAAGATGCATTTGTTTAAATAGTCAATATATTTCGTCTTTAGGATTATCCCCGCGATATAAAATTGCTCATCAGAAATAAATTTCTGAATATTATTCTCTCTATTTTGTAAACTTTCAGATTTCCATTCTGGCTTACTATATATTCATTCTCGTTTTGAAAGAGAAATCCGAAGCGCAACCATAAATTCCAACTTTACCACGAAACACAAAAATTCAATTGATAATGACATGTGAATAATGTTCCGCTGGTCCACGCTTTACTAAACTTCATTCAGCCTTTCAATTTCCAGGTGAACATGATATTACTTCATAGTTTGATAATATATAAGCGGTCAAAAATGACTTTTTTTCAATTGTTAATATAGTTCCTTTCATTAATCTGATCTCAATCGTTTCAGGAGAACTGGCGACCTGTGGTGGATTATGTACTGAGCTTGTATGATTATTGAAGTATAGTTACGTATCGTCTTTTGACATCTGTCTGCTTATCACTAGTGCAATTTTTTTGAATTAAAGATTTTATATACCACATCGAACCCAAAGTATGTAATCTAACATCATTTGCTATTTTTCTGATATATCCAACCACCATATGCTATAGGGGCAAATGTAGTACTAAGTAAGGAACAAACGTTGACCAGGTTCATAATCCTTTAGTAAATCAACTGCATCTCCATTATATCCCGTCATTGTGAGATTATTTTTTATCAGTGAAAGACAGTTATTTCGATAATACATACACAGAGAATTAAGCGAGATTTAGTGGAATCTGACTTGTGAGTTTGTTATAGTATATATGCTGAGGAAGAAATAAGTTTTTCGGAAGTTATTTCGATTTAATGGGTTGAAAAACAAAGTTCTATTAAGCATTTCGAAACTATAGCTGATACTGCTGTTTCAGTGTTTTAACCATCGTATTCAGGTGGACTTGGCGATCCCAGTGTGTTTTTCTCGACATTGTTATTATCGTTGATATTGTAATTCATATTGATTATGCTGTCGTTTAGTAACACTGGATCTTCGCATTGCTGCTTCTTCGGTAATGTATGCTGCTCAGTTTATATTCATATGAGAAATTCTTATTCTTTGGTTAGCGAAAATTAAACCTGACTACACTGAATTTCTCGTTTTACGCATTGACTACTTTGGAGGACAAGTTTCATCGCACTATATCCCAATTCTAATCAGTCTCTTAGTTAGAATGATATAAAGGTGGTCGAAAGTCTATCATTTTGCGCCCTCGGCATGAATTGAAATACATCCTCGACTTTCTCCTGCTCTTCCCAACTATTTCAATCACTGTACCTTCTCGATTCCGCAACACCTCTCAAGTCCGACCACTTTACACGACCTCCCTTTCCCACAGTAATAAATCAAAAAATACGCTGCAAGATGAACTATGCACAACAGATAAAAACATATCCCAGAAGAAAAAAAGCGATAAACCCCACCAAAATAAATCTCAATGTTATGCTATTACCTAAATAAGTCAGCCATGCGGAAACCCATCTTTGGGACTTTCCAAGCGTATTATGATTTACAAGTATTATTTTTTAATTCAATATAATCTTAGCTGTTGCTCTTGCAATTACTGTATACTTATTAACGCTTATTAACCCAATATTCGGAAATTCTCATTGGTCAGTCAACACGATACCAATATAATAACAATGCAAGGCTCATAACCTAAGTCAAATCCTAATTTAATCTAGGCAAAAAATAAAATTTCCGCTGCCAAATACCCCACACACACACACACACACGCACACACACATGCGTACAAAAATCATGTACAAAGACAATTTCTTGTTCATTTAATTCCTCAAAATGCTTTTTGTATACTCATATTTTGTATACTTTTTCTATTTATTTTTTTTTCTCAGCTCGTAGCACTACTCATTATGAAGATGAAGATGAAGATAAAGATGTGTTTAAGATTAAGTAGACAAAAAAAAAATAAAAATTTACAAAAGCATTTTCCGGGGATCCTCAATGTACTCCTTAATAAGCTTCAAGAAAGTAACAGCCTCCCGTCCGTCCAAAAGTCTGTGGTCATAAGTAAGAGCAAGGTACATCATAGGTCTAGCTTCGACCTTTCCATCAACGACGACAGCACGCTGCTTGATTCCATGCAAGCCGAGAACAGCGGTCTGGGGAAGGTTGATGATGGGGGTTCCCATGAGTGATCCAAAAACACCGCCGTTGGAAATGGTGAAGGTACCGCCGGCCATATCTTCGATGGTAAGCTTTCCGTCTCGGGCCTTGACACCAAGGTTGTGGATAGCAGTCTCGATCTCGAGAAGGGACATAGTCTCCGCGTTGCGGACGATCGGGGTAACGAGACCCTTGGGAGTAGCGACGGCTACGGAGATATCAACGTAGTCGCGGTACACGATGGTATCACCACCATTAGGTCCCTCAATGGCGCCGTTGACGGCGGGAATTTCCTGTGCGGCAATGCAAATGGCCTTGCTGAAGAAAGACATGAAGCCGATCTTGACGCCCGTCTTCTTAAGGATCTCTTCCTTGTAGGACTTGCGGAACTCCATCAAGTTGGTCATGTCAACTTCGTTGAAGGTGGTGAGCGAGGCTGCGGTGTTCTGGGACTGCTTTAGGCGCTCGGCGATACGCAGGCGCATGCGGTTCATCTTGACCTTACGCTCTTCGCGAGAGCCGAAAGCGCTCGGGGCGGCGGCGGGAGCGGGAGCGGAAGCAGCTGGCTTAGCGGGGGCAGGAGCAGCAGCTGGCTTAGGAGCAGCGGGGGCGGGGGTGGGAGCGGCAGCCTCGACCTTTGGCGTCTCGGTCTTGGGGGCCTCTTGCTTAGGTGCCTCTTGCTTAGATGCCTCTTCCTTGGGGGCCTCTTCCTTGGGAGCGGGGGCAGAACCACCTGCAGCATCGCTGTCAAGCTTAAACAGGTCCTGGCCGACAGTAACGGTGTCTTCTTCAGCGGCGAGGAGCTCGGTGATGACACCGGCGGAGGGAGCGTTGACTGCGACGTCGATCTGAAATAGTGCGCGAGTTAGGATGAGTATGACGAGTAAGTAGGGAAGGAGTAGACATACCTTGTCGGTCTCTATGGAAGCGACTTCCTCATCTTGTTCGACAAAGTCGCCGACCTCTGTTGATAGTTAGTATATTGTTGATGAGCCTAGCGGTGAGAAGAGAGGATAGAAGCAAGCAGAGAGGGGATTTAGTGACTCTGCGCTTTACACCGCAGATCAGCGAGTAACAAAGAATCACGGCGAATGGCACATGTGAGGATCTGCTGGTGTTCTCTGCTATATCTAGGCAAATTATGAGAGTTGCAGTAAACATACGCTTAACCCATTGCTTGAGAGTGCCCTCGGTGATGGACTCTGCCATTGGTGGTACTGGGACGGTGGAGATGGCTGGAGCAGTTAGTAAACATTGTCCTATATGGGCCCTGCACGCACGCACACATGCAGCACAGCATAGCACAGCAACCATACCGCACGTAAATAGCAGATTGATACACACCATATGTCCTTAACGCATATTGAAAAGCCGGCGCAAGGATATTCGACTGTCCTCTGTGGGCCTTCGAGTGCGCCAGCGTCGAACTTGACACAGCAATGCGTCTGATTGAGCGAGCAGCAGCTGATTTGAGCATCATTGGTTCCAGTACAAATAATTGTATTGCGCAGAAAGGAGTAATAACGCGGGTTTTGCGGTGGTGAAGAAGCAGACCGCTGAGTACTTAAGGCTCCGACACTCTTCCGCGCATAACCGTCGCGCATCCTGCCGTCGGATCCGCTGAGCTATTGCGACTGCTGATTGGCCCCAGGAGGCTTAATAATGGGTGCCAGTGCAAGGCATCCGATCGCAGTGCGCTGCGGAACGACTGAGCCCAGAATAGCAGCATAGCAGCACAGACACTTGGTACTTATGCTGGGGCCTAACAAGAGAGAAGAGAGAGAGAGATTGAGGGAAGACAGGCCCGAGAATCACAGGCACAGGCTACTACTGCACCACCATTCCTCGTACCAATGGCAAATATGGCTGCTTACACGCCCTTCTCGGCTCAGCATGTGTGTTCGCTGTATCGTCGCTCGTTGCGCCTGACGCTGTCGTGGACTATTCGCAGAGATATCTGGCGGCAGCAGGCCCTGCAGATTAGACAGCAATTTGACGCAAACAAAGATATCACTGACCAGCGCAAGATCAGAGTAAGTGTTTCTCGCGTTGCTATAATACTGCTCTATACAGGAAGATACTAATCAGTCTCTAGGAGATTATCAGAAGCGCAGAACAGCAACTCTTCGTCAACAAGCATCCTGATCCGTATATTCCCCCTTCGCGCCCTGGTGGTACGTTCTCTACGCAATTCCAGTATTTCTATACGAAGCATTTCTAATTATTTTCCAGGCTCAAAGTACGAACGCAACTTTCCTCCTCCTCTCGACGCGCGTATGTTCTCCCCTGCTCTTGCGCAGACTTACAAATCCTTCCCGTAACTGACATCTAACTCTCCTAGCTATCGACGGTCCTTACTAAACTTAATCATCACACACTCAATATTTTTGTCACTGTCGCTTCGAAGACTGTCAGGTTTTTTCCACATATGTATTTACAGAAATATAGAAGAAAACAAAAACAATCGAAAAAATAGATTCAACCATTAATTCAAGTATTACTTGAAAAAGAGCATCATTTGCTGCATTCCGTAAGCAGCTTCCATACCCATCCGTTGTTATTCCAAATCACTGTTTACCAAATATAAGTTCACAACCTCATTACATGTAGATGTAGATGTAGATATCGCATCGCTTGATGCTGAACATATTCGAAGTAGTCGATGCTGCCCTAAACACTGCACTAAAAACTTGCAAAGCCGGGCAACTCTCAATCTTTGATCCTCTCAACTTGGTCTCGATTATACACGGCACGCGATATTCGATTATTTAATACTATAACACATATTTGCAGTTTATCTTTTTGGTTCTGGAAATTATGGTTTCAGCAAGACCAAGCTGGACTCTTCGGGCAATTCGTGCTGCGCGCAAATCCAACACCGACTCTGCAACTACAGCACCCCCCGAATCAGCTTCACATACAGTTACATCTTCGCTGCTGGGTTTATCAGCGACCGAACAACAACAAAGGAAACTCAAACAATTTGAACGTAAACCTCTCGCATATAAAAGTTTACGCAAAGAGCAGCTGGAGAAATCAGTGCCAACTCGGTTTTCTAAGCTGCCTGTCGACGAATCATGCGCTGCTTGGGCATATCGTGAATGGATAAAGTACAGTGGCTTATACGAAGGTAGTCGCAGTGATCTTGCAGTTATGATTACTCGCAAAGCCTTTGAATCTTCTCGGTATAAAGAGCTGCTTAGAGATCGTCGTAATGTTACAACTGAGGATGTGAAGCACACGCTACTGCAGGTTGATGAAAGAATGTTTCACAGACCGGCTTTGAGCACCGAGAGACTACGATATTTGACGGCTAATGTTGGAAAAATTTATCAGCTTGGCGCGAATAGTTTACGATTGCTGAATCATAGTAGAGGATTTTGGTTTTCATATATCAAAACACTTGAGGAATCAAAGGCTAAACTTGAAAACAAGAAAACGTCCACCGAGCCGAAGGAATCGGTGGCTGAGGAGTCGGAGATTGAGCTAGTGGATCTTTCAAAGACTATTCCCGAACTACAGGCTAAAAATGAACATATTGCGAAGGCAGCGACTGAATCACAGGCTAAGGAAGAGCATTCTTTGGAGCCCGCGGCTGAATTACAGGTTAAAGAAGAACAGGTTTTGGAGACGGTTACTGAACTAGAGTCTGAAGAAAAGCAAACTTTAGACATGGTCGCCGAATTACTGGCTGAGGAAGAGCATTTATTGGAGACGACTACGGAATTACAAAGTGAAGAAGAACAATCTTTCAAAGAGATTGAAAACGAGCCATCTTCTGAGCAGAAAACTGAAGAATCTGCACCAAAACCTACGAATTGAAAAGAAAGCGATGATGCGCCTTTATTTTGTATATAGAATATTTGTATAGAATGATTTTAATATAGATAGATGTAAATATTTTCCTACCCAAATGTCCATGTTAAGAAGTTAAATGTAATTGATACAAATGTTTGAGCCGCTCAGCCATCAATAGCTCAATTACTATTCAGCACAGTCCAGATACAAAAGTTTTTAAAGATTTGTTTAGTAACAAAGGGCATTGTATGATATGGAATCTATAATATAATAACAAAAACCAAAATGAGCGAAAAACCTCCAGATGATGGCACAGCTCGAGAATCTTCACGCTCGTCAAATCATCATCATCAACAGCATCATCATAAGCATCAGCATCAGCGTCATCGCCAACATAGGAGCGGTTCGAAATCTAGTTCAAAATCTAGAGAAAACGGCAAAAGCAGATCACATGGAATTGAAAAAGAATATCAAACAAAGCCTGTGCCAAAGAAATATGTTGAGCATGGTGAGTCGGGGAAAGTTGATACTTGCGAGGATAATGATGATGATGATGATGAAAAAAATATGATGATGCCCGTTGTTTACGCTGAAGATCCTATCCGGTTTTTATTTTTACTTGCTCAGGCTATTAGATTGTACGTTGCGCTTTGTCAAAGTTCTGTTGAGTTGCACTAATATCAATTATAGACCGTCGATAACTATTTGGTATGCTTTTCACCGGCTGTTAATCGATGTATTGAGAAACTGATTGTTATAGTACTGCGTTGGTATACATGCACGAGTACGACATCTTTGTAACCGAATCGAATAGTGGAAATCAGCCAATCGCAGATAGATATGTATGCAATTATTCCTATTCAATATCAGCAAGCTGCTAATGTATTATAGAGTCTGAGTATAACAAGTCTTTCACTCGCATGCAAAGCGACTGAATGTCCTCGTCGACTTCGTGAACTTTTAGTACCAGCTTATCATCTTTTACATAAGGATACACTTCCTCGATTAACATTTCCATCTGAGTTTTACGATTCACTTCGTGCGGGGATTGTTCATTTTGAACTTGTTCTTCTGCGAATTCTAAAATACGAAACTGATATCTCAACTGTATTTTCTTCAAACTCAAGCTTACTAGAACGCGCGCTTGAGAATGGAATCACGAAAACTGTGTTTGGTATTCAACCGCTTGCAGATGTAGTTCATGGAATGTTTAAATCTGGAGATGCAACTAAACTCGCACAAGCCAAAGAAGATTGTGAATACGCAGCTGAATTTGGAATCGTTCCTTTGCTTGAAAGTGAAATCGGAAGATCGGCGCATAAATGGGCTGTCGAGTGTTATAAATTGGGAATGTATTATCGAAAAGGATATAGGTGTCTACATATTGCGGTCGCAGCCGTGTACATGGCGATTGAAGATGAAGCATACACGATATCATGTTCACAAGATGAATGGATTCGTATGGCACTTGATGAAATCAGCAATCGACCTTTAGACCCTGCTGATGAGGAAAGTACGAAACGATTAATTGGAATATTAAAAGAAAAGAAAAGCGGATGATAATGCAATGATGTACAATATTTAAAAAAAGACACTCCCAACCAGTAATTACAATAACTCCTTCATCCACCCAAAAAACAAAAAAAAAAAAAAAAAAAAAAAAACGTCATGGAGTCTTGAGGAAAAGACAAAAATCAATAATAAACTCTCAAAATAGCAAAAGAGACGTTGATGATGATACCGGCGATAATAGCCATTTGCTGTCGTTTGCTAAAGATACTACCTTCACGAAGGAAAAACAATGCCACGAAGCCCAAAAAGAACCCGACAAAAGTTCCCAATAAGAGATCTTCGTAAACTCCAATCGGACTTCCGTCTGGCAGTGTATCAGGAGCAGAAGCACCTTCGTCTATCCAGCGGTCTTCAAGTTGGCGGGCAGCGTCTGGGTCGCCGTTGAGAGAGCCGCCGTGGAGTCTGTTGAACTGGGCGCGAAGCTGGGCAATATCTTGCTCTGAGAAACCGGCTGTTCGCAGACGGTCGAAGCCGAGAGGAGCAGGTAAAGTAGACGGAGCAGTTTGCGACTGCAGCAATTAGCAGAGATGCAGGATACTAAACAATCACAAAAAAACATACGCCGGAATCCGACTCGCGCGCCAGTTCCTCGTCCGTCAGAGTCGCTCCAACCGAACACAGCAGCCAGACAGTCGTCGGCTCGTCACTTGCGTTCTGCGCATTTTTATAGTGCTCGGCAAGAGGACCTACTGTCTTTGTGAGATCATCAGTATCTGGCAAAGCGCGTCCGCCGTATATCAGGCGCAGTCTGCGTCGAGAAGTCTCCGTACTGCGGTCTTTCCTAATCAGTCGCTTGACGGTCGACACCGGCAGCGACACCGTCGGCGCCGGCAGCGGCAAAACCAAGTCAGGTATCGACGTTCGTGAAAAGCGGATCCCGAGGGACATGTTTGTATGGCGAAGAGCGGCATCGGGCGCCCGGCCGCCCGGCGATGACTACGCAAATGATGAGAGGTAACGTGACGTGGTCCTTTGGCCGGGCCGAGGGACAGCCGATGATTAAGCTCGGAGCTAGCGGGAAATGAAAGTTTAATTGTGCGGGGCTTGGTTGTTTGGAGGCCGACAGTCGGCAGACCGCTTTTTGTTCCCCCCGCAGTCTTTCCTCCGCACATTCGCTCTGTTTGTGCGTATATATTGCTGCGTGTAGTGAATTAGACAGTGCCTCTGCAGCAGCTGGTATTGGGCAGTTACAATAGCCCGCAGCTAATAAACCAGCAACTATTCTCGCAAACCTGCTGCGGCGGGAGGAGGCAGCCGAAATGTCGTGGAAACTCACCGACAGGCTCGCCGAGAAGATAAATCACTACTCCTCCTTTCCTGCGACTGGAGTGTCGCTTCGTCAGATGGTATTTTGCTGTTTGTCTTGCTTGTTGTTGCACGTTTTTCGTATTCTCGTTGTGTGTTTTTGCGTTGTTGTTGTTGTTGTTGTTGGGGGAGAACAGAAGGAGGAGTGTGGAGTGGAGAACGTGAACACTGTCGTGCTCATTTGCTAACTCTTCCCCAGGTCCAGTTTGGCCAAAGACCGAATCCTGGTGTGTACAGTAAACTTCTCTTACGCTTGATTCTCTCTGACAGCAGCAGGAACACTCTTTCGTGGTGCCCAGTTTCTCAGCGAGGAACTCCCCATTCGCCTCGCCCATCGCGTAAAGGAACTGAACAATCTCCCCGACGGTCTCTCCGAAATGCCCTCCATCCAACGCGTTCGCAACTGGTACGCTCAGTCTTTTGAAGAACTTACTGAACTTCCGCGTCCAAAGCTGCCGCAGGAACTGCGCGACCTACTCATCAAGGCCCAGAGAAAGGACTCCAACGGTGAGCGTCATGGGAAAATGCTTTTGCAAAACACAGAGAATCCATCGCTCGCCGGCGAAGACTACCGCGAAATCAAAAAGAAGTCAAACCTCAACAGCAGGCGCTACTTTGTCCTTGTTGACGACGATATCAGCTGGTCGCCTGATATACATCAGTACAACAAACTGTTTACAAAATGTCTCTCTGTCATCAAAAGGAGGCATGACCCCGTCGTGACTACAGTTGCCCAGGGCATTAACGAATACAAACACTCGCGGCAGCGCATGCAGATTGACAGTTCCATTCAGTCCTTTCTTGACAGATTTTACATGTCTCGCATTGGCATCAGAATGCTCATCGGCCAACACATTGCCATCAACGAGCAGCCTTCCTTGGACAACTACGTCGGTGTAATTTGCACCAAGACCAATGTCCGCGAACTCGCCCAAGAAGCTATCGAAAACGCAAGATTTATATGCGAGGACTATTACGGTCTGTATAATGCTCCTAAAGTCCAGCTTGTGTGTAAACCAGATCTTAATTTCATGTACGTTCCTGGTCATCTAAGTCACATGCTTTTCGAAACACTCAAAAATTCCTTACGTGCCGTCGTCGAAACTCACGGCTCTGAAGCTGAAGAATTTCCTCCTGTGAAACTGATTGTCGCAGAAGGCAAAGAAGATATTACAATCAAAATTTCAGATGAAGGTGGTGGTATCCCACGGAGTGCGATTCCCTTAGTCTGGACGTATATGTACACTACCGTCGAAACCACACCTTCCCTTGACCCTGACTTTAGTAAGAGTGATTTCAAAGCCCCGATGGCTGGTTTCGGCTACGGATTACCTCTATCACGTTTATACGCCAGATACTTTGGCGGTGATCTGAAGCTGATTAGTATGGAAGGATATGGTACAGATGTTTACCTTCATCTTAATAGATTAAGTAGTACATCTGAACCTTTACAATAGGGATTTGTCCCGAGTTCTAGTACAAATTAACTGATCCTCTTCAACACATTATAATAACATAGACTGAGAAAAAGAAGATTGGTTGTATAATAAAATAAAAGTAATTTTTTATTTTGAATGATAACAAATGAAGCATTGACTTTTTATATTCTTCTAATCTTACCTTGAATGTTTTTTTACTGTTTCAATGACTCTTGCACTTTTTATTTTACATGATTTTTTTATTATGCAAGAAGAGAACCAACATTCGTTTTGTTATCTTATGATTTCAAACATAATACTAACAAAAGGAGATAAAGAGATAAAGATGTATAGATGATTATTGGAAAATTGTGATTTTTGTTGCTTGTTATTTCAAAAGAAGAAAAATTATACCCCGTACCTCTAATTTTCCTTTCTCTTTTCATTTTCTATTATATATATTTATATATCAGGGGACACGTATTGTTTGGGTGATATCAAGAGTTTGAAAACTTACTAGGACGAGGGACGATTCAGAAGAAAACAATCGTCTCCCTTATTATTGTTATTAGTGAGGTGTTTAATGCTTTCATGTAATGTACATTCACTAGAGTTGTGTTTGATATTCAATTTGCTTATTCTTTCTCTTGGCTCTTTATTATTTTATGTTGGTTCTTATATTCAAAGAATTGACGTAAATGTAAATGCGAGTTGAGGTGGGTTGAGGTGAGTTGAGTTAGTAAAATATGACTAGGAATGAAAGAAAGAAATGTGCAGTTGCAATTAGAAGTTTTGCATTTACGAGGAACAAAAAAATAAAGAGAAAGAGTATGGCATTAATCTTTATATTTATTTGATTTTTCTTTTGACGTTATAACGCTGATGTGCTAGTGACTGTCATTTTTGTTGGGTTTTATATCTTTTTGTAAATTTCCGTTCTTTTCTTTCTTATTCATTTGTTTTTGTTGTAAATTAATTAACGTATTGATCTTGAAAGACTTCTTATGCTGTTGATCGCTGTTGTTGTAGTTAAAACAAACTGTACTATCGTGTAATTCATTAGGGGAAGTGTGTTGTTGTACATCAAGAATCATTTGGTATAAAATACAAAGACGATATGTCGAATAAATCATTTACTCGAAGCCGAAGAGTTTGCCAACGCTTTCAACAACTTATATCTAACCTGCGCAGGCGACTTTATAATATTCCATTAGCATTATTGATCCTCAAAGGTAATTTCCGCGATTTGGAAAATCAACACTGACCTCATCAAAAGCCACAGTTCTCATAGCTATATATTCATAAGTAGATAAGCACCCAATAAGAGCAGCGCGGCGATCTAC
The DNA here is from genome assembly GCA_030556335.1 of Myxozyma vanderwaltii. Classification (NCBI taxonomy): domain Eukaryota; kingdom Fungi; phylum Ascomycota; class Lipomycetes; order Lipomycetales; family Lipomycetaceae; genus Myxozyma; species Myxozyma vanderwaltii. The sequence goes on from JAKTPV010000026.1 coordinate 51,165, forward strand.
TACTTCATACGATAACGAAGGTGTTTGGAGTGGGTAGATGTTGAATGGATGAGTTGTATCGCGAGGGGGAATTGGTGGTGCGAGACGCGGTGGATGAGGAAATGACGAAGGTGACGAAGATGAAGATGATAATGATGACGATGGCATCAAGCTTTATGTCCAATTTATGTGTGTATTGTTATCGTAATGTCATAATAATCAAGATATCGAAGTATGTCCATTGAAGTATTTCCTTGATTACAAAGATATGTGTAAACTTTAATCACGAGCTTTAAGTTTGAGGCGAGAATCATTAATTGAAGAGAATATTCCTATTTCTTATCGTTATTGTAATATTTGATATCATTTGTTAATGATATTTCAGATTTTGATGTGTTTTATTTATATTTATTAGAAAAGGCGATATGGCCTCGTAAACTCTTTCACTAAATAGAAACCGCTCTTTGCCTTGTTCTCAAGCTGGTCATTTCTCCTCTTTCTTCTATATTACATCTGCACTCGACAACAATCAACTAATATTCGTACAAACAAATATATCCAACAGTAATCTCCTCTTTATGTCCTATTTATTTTTTGAAATCACAACCATTAAGGTAATATAATCGCGACTATCAAATTCCCAATTTGGAAAATGCTTATAAAGACTACGTCATACGCTGGGGTAAATCAATTTTAACTAGAGTAAAATCCGCTCTAGAATTTCTTCTTTCTCATCACGGTTAATGTCGATAAAAAGACTAGTTGCAAAGCAATAGAAAAAGGGTGCAAATATGACAGATTCATCATTAAAAGTTTTACTAACCGGAGCTGATACATTTCTCGGGTCGCAAATCCTTGAACTATTACTTTCTCAAGGATACACTGTTTGCGCTACGATTTCTTCGCTTTCCCAAGTTTCGTTTGTTCGACAGAAATTTAAATCATCGAATCTTTCTCTTGCTATTATTTCAAATCCTGCTCGATCGGGGGTATTTAATGATGTTGTTAAAGATGTCAATTGTATAATACATACTACAGCTTGTTTAAATACAGTCGTATCAAATGGTGAAATGTCGCCGATCAATGCAGAAGAAGTTATAAACTCTGCGATCAAAAGCGTCACAGAGATATTATATTCCGCAAAAAACATGTCACAATCTGTGAAACAAGTGATTATTACTTCTTCATTAGCTGCGTGTATTGACGACTTGTCAGATTTAAAGTCTGAATCTGTTGTTGATGAACATAGTTGGGCTTTGGGGGATTTAGATGATGTTCGAAATATTGGAAATGATCCGGGGTTGATTTACCACTTAAGCAAAAAATTAGCGGAAAAGGTGAGTTCAGATACTGTGTTTTGTGGTTTTTTAGTATTTTTAATTCTAACCAATCGCGCTATGTGCTATTATAGGCAGCATGGGATTTTCAATCCTCTGAATCGCCAAATTTCTCTATAACAACTGTAATACCATCTATAGCAAGCGGTCCGATGAAGCATAATGTGACTCTTTCAACATTACCAAATTTCAACAGCCTTATATATCAAATATATAAATCTTCATCAACAACTTCGTCAGCTTCTTTACAAACGTCCTGGTTTGTCGATATACGAGACTTAGCTATGGCTCATGTTAACGCGGTTAATAATATTCAGGCTGAAAATCAAAGATTTCTGATTTCAGGAGGATCTTTTAAATATCTGGATATCTTCAATATTATTGAGGATTACAAATCTACGATAAATTCCCTCTCTTCAGCGTTTGCTACTATTACTACTTCTGAAAACAATGACAATGACGACAATGAACCGAAATTGAATACATCAAAAGCAAGAGAAAATTTAAACATGAATAATTATATATCGTTTAAAACTTCAATAACAGATTTATTAAATCAACTACATGATTTAGAAACTCTCAACGAGCCTCAACAAGATGCACAATCGGAAACGGAAAAAATCTCTGGATGTCCTATTTTCAATCCGTCTTCCTCAACTCAAAGTTCTTCCGGTTGTCCTATATTTAATCCTCAATCGTCAGATTTAAACCAACTATTACCGCACCAAATATCGCCAAATCAAGAACAATCAACACCTAAATGTCCCTTCCCTCATTAAATAAACACAACATTTAATACAACTCAAATTAACAGCGTCGCTTGGAATTGTCTTTTTTTTTACTTGGGGTGTGATTTTACATTATATATATGTACACATATTTTTTGAAATTTAATTATTCTTGTATAGTATAATAATAACTACTAAGAATAAAATAACTATCTAAAAATGCAATCATCTATTCTAATTAAAATATATCGTACAAAAAAAAATAAAAATTTAAAAAATAAAACCACAAAATTCTAAAACCACACATTAACAAAACCAAAATCGCAAACCAATAAAAAGGTAAAAACAAAACTGATTAAAAACAAAAAGGAAAAAAAAAATAAAAAATTGATTAACTCATAGAAGACCGCGAGCGTAGTTCCCTCTAATTTGCTCTTTTGTGTTTTTGTTTATTCTTTCTTTTTTGCTCTTTCTGTTTTATCTAATCTTTTTAGTTTTTATGTAGAAAGAAAAGTTGGGTTTTGCTCACGGTTTCTCGTTTTTCGTATTAACGTTTTTTTTTTTGTCCTTCTGGTCAAACTTTTGGTCGCCATCCAAAATAACACATGGACATTCACTGTTCTTGTTTGAACTAGATACTCGGTGCGCATGACTGTTTAGTTATTAAATCACCCGTATTAATGATAAAACAAAAAACAAAAAAAAAAAACTTAGAAAGATAGAAAATATAAATATGTACAGTTGAAGAAAAAATGAAAAGAAAAAAAAAACACTGTAAATAAGATATTATATCATACATGGCGAGCTAGTTATCCATCATGTTGAAATCGCACATTGAACTATTAATTAGCACTATTATGTTGTATGATACACTTACGTGCGTGTAACGAAAATTTATCAAAAGAAAAAATTTGTCTAGCGTGCTTTTGTTTTCTGTTGTATATATTTCACACGTATATTAAATCATCTTTCCAAGAATTCCAGCACTAGCGGCTAAAAATCCAAGGTACGGTTTCGAAGGCTCTAAAACTCTAGACAAGTACTCAGGATGATACTGAGTACCGACGAACCAAGTATGGTCTTTCAGTTCGAAGATTTCCATACGTTCTCCAAGTTCATCTTTACCAACAAAAGGAAATCCCTTCGCTTCAAGCTCGGAAACGTAATTGGGGTTAATTTCATAACGATGACGATGACGTTCATGAACTGTATCACCACCGCCGTAAAGTTTGCGAAGTTTCGACCATTCTGTGCCTTCTTGGAACTTCGTCGCACGAAGTCCAAGACGCATGGTACCTCCAAGATGAGTCTTGCTAACTTCAGGCATAAAGACAACTAAAGGATTAGCGGGAGGTTCTTCGACAAGTTCCTCAGATTGAGCATCTAGAAAAGAAAAAAAGAAAGATAATGTTAGCTTGCAAAACAATGTACTTTGAGATCATGCAGATTAAGATGAAATAAAGAGTAAAAATAATTAAATGAGGCAGGACGAACCCGCCTCGCAAAGCTGGAATAATATCGCACTTGAGGAATACCAATAAGCCACTTCAAATATAAATGCTCACAGGTCTAATGTATAGTGCTTTTGTGGTTTTTTTTTTTAAAAAAACAAAAAAGGAGAAAGAAAAGAAAAAATAATCACGCAATGAATCTCGAATAAATATGTATAAAAAAAATCTTACCAGTAATTCCAAGGACGTTTCTAGCGTACTCTATAACTGCAATTTGAAGACCAAGACAGATTCCAAGGTAAGGAACATTATTCTCACGAGCCCACTTGGCAGCCGCAATCATACCTTCAGTACCACGAGATCCAAAACCGCCAGGTACGAGAATACCATCAGCTTTACAAACCTCATGCCATGCCTTATGAAAGTTAACACGGTTAGTCTGAAGAGTGTCGGGCTCTAGGTCCGAAGCTTCCACCCAGTTGATTGTAAGCTTGCGCTGGCAGCGAAGCGCAGAGTGCTCAAGGGACTTGATAACAGAAATGTAACTGTCCTTGAGATGAGTGTATTTTCCAACAAGAGCGATAGTAACACCCTCGTACATCCTATCATGGGTAGAAGTTAAATTCTTCCAGTCAGTCCAGAGATTAGCTCCCTTACTCGAGAACTGAGAAGAAATTGGAATATTTTCAAGCTTGAGCTTCTTCGATAACTGTTGAATAATCTTTTGCTGGTCCAGCAACAAAGGAACGTGATAGATAGAGCTCAAATCGTGAACGACAAGGACTTGATCAGGCCCGACGTGACAGAACATTGAGATCTTGTCAGTAGTAGCTTTCTCAAGCTTGTGAGTGCAACGACAAGCAACGATATCAGCATTTAAACCAAGTCCACGCAAATCCCGAACAGCGACTTGAGTTGGTTTAGTCTTTTGCTCCCCATTAACAACAGGAATCAAAGAAACATGGATCAAAGCAAAGTTCTCAGGTCCGACGCGAAACTGGAATTGACGGAGAGCCTCAACAAAAGGGGCAGATTCGATATCGCCCACAGTACCACCGAGCTCGACAATACATACATCAGGCTCTTCACCACTGTCATCGACAGGGATTTTGGCAACACGCTCGATCCAGTCCTGGATGGCGTTTGTGATATGAGGAACAACCTGAACGGTCTTTCCCAGATAATCGCCCTTACGCTCACGCTCAATAACATGACTGTAAATCTTACCGGTGGTAATGTTGTTCTCACGAGTAAGAGTAACATTGAGATATCTCTCGTAGTTTCCGAGATCAAGATCTACTTCACCACCGTCGTCAAGAACAAAGACTTCACCATGCTCAAGGGGACTCATTGTGCCGGCGTCAATGTTCATGTAGGGATCGATCTTGATAGCCGAGACTTTGAATCCCCGAGTCTTGAACAAAAGGCCAGTCGAAGAAGCTATTTCGAAACAAAAGAGCAAAATTAGAATTTTAAATTCTTATGAGATATTCTGGCACTTGAAGAAGTACAGATCTTGACTTACCGATAACGCCCTTTCCAATACCACTAATAACACCTAAACAAGAGGTTAGAATTTTCGTAAATAAGACTCAATTTTAAACAATATCCGCGGAAATTTCAACGTACCTCCAGAAACCACAACGTACTTCATGATGTATTTCTATTGCTCGGTCGAAGAAAATAAAAAAATAACCTGATAAACGCGCTCCATTAATTCAACTAGCTCTTCAACTACCGTAAATCCACAAAATCGCAAAGACTGAGGACAAATGTAAATTGAATATAAGGCGACTCACCTTTCCCTTTTTACGAGACAGGAAAAACAGCAGAAACTCTATGAAACAAGCCAAATTTCTAACTTGAATCGACAGAGAACAGAAATTTTGCAGTCACAAGTACGGACAGTTTCAAGGTATGTGAGAAAGGGAAGGGAAAGAAAGGGAAGGGAAAGAAAAGGGAAAGAGAAAGGAGAGAAAAAAACCAAAAGGTTTACAGGTGGGAGAAAATTTGGTAGAGAGCGTGCGGAGAATTACACTTTGCGTGCTGATGCTTACGCGAAGGGTGTGTCCTAAAACCTGCGACGCGTCTTTTTGAGGCTGGTTTGGCGCGTTTGATTGAGAGACAATTAAGAATGTAAACAAACACTTAAACCGCTGAGAAATATAATGTACAAAATATAAAATAGCTCTTGACTGCACTGTCCGTTGTTGCATCGCATTCGTTAAGATTTAAACTATAGTGTGGCATTTTAAGCTTGGGACTTTGAGAGCCTATTCTGCACTCTAACCTCACTCCAACACTATATTCGTCTTTGGGTAATCTTATTACCAGCAAGTTTGCTTTCACGCATCCAGCAATCGCACATACAATGGCCAAAATGACATGAATGCTCACTGGTGCTACGAAAGAAACCTGAATAAATTATCGCAGTGCGCTGCAGCGAGAACGTAAAGTACCTGATAGCAGAATTAGGTAATGGTAGCAACTGTTACAAAGGTTGCCTATACCGAACCTGCCTATGATCTTTACGATAATGCGCAGGAGTACCATTGGCGTTTTAATTTCTATACGTTTATAAGACAACTTTAAAGGAGAGTTCACTTGACCATTGAAAGTGCGCTGGAATCGTAGGTGTCCTAATTTTTATAAAAAGTGCTTAGCACTATTCTATTCAGAATGTTGAGCAGCCGCAACAGCAAGAAATATGGTAAAACAAGCGCCAGATACATAAGGATGAGAGTCCGAGAACCGGTATCAGATAGTAAGACACAGATGAACCGTTGATAATTTCTGTATACTCTAATCAGTATCTGCAGAAAGAAGTTGAATTATTGATGTTGAAAATCTTAATGTACATTTGTAGTGGATGTGAAGCTGGGACAGAACGTTGCAATTACCAATGCCCTTCACACTTTAGACTGTCAACAACCATGACACCAAAGTAGACATTCGCACAACTTAAATGTACTCTTGAACGCCAATCTTTACCCCCACCGTCCTGTACACCAAGCTTCAACAACGCTAGCACTCTGTCACCGACACACCACAGAAAGAACAGGGCAGATTTTTTGACGTGGACAAACAGTTCCACCTTTGAGAAGACGCTGCATCCAAGTACATTTGCAGCTCTCAATCATATTTGCAGATCTTGGGTATACATGCTTGGAGCTGGTTACTAATCCGCCATAGCGGAGACTATTAGCTCGTCGATTGAAAGCGTCCGGGCATAGGGAATATCGGCGTAGTGCTACGGACGCAGCAAATTAACCAAAACTGCTCGGGGAAAAAAGCGAGAGCTAATAGTAAACTTTACTAAAACAGAAGACTAGCAAACTGCCTGAAAAAATTTAGAAACCTTAGACACATACCACTAAATGGAGATACACGCGCTTGAACTTATCTTAACCCCTTACACTGATGCTTTATATTTGACATATTATCCGAGGCGAAGTCAGCAAAAAACCTTACATCAAAAAGTACATAGCAAAAGAAAAGAAGAAGAAAAGAGGAAAATAAAAGGAGCAGGAATTTGTATTCCGCCGAATTCAACGTTTGCGAAGACGCGTTTGTCGACAAGTTACTGTTTCGGACTAGCGTAGTCAGTTTGAAATGTAAATTACGCGTCTAGGACACAATATATATATCATGCAAATTCCGAACGCCAACTGCTTTCCTCAACATAGAGCTTATTTTTATCATAAAATTAATCGTACAAAAAAGTACTTTAGTTGTATTATATATTAAAGAATGAATAGAAACGACTTGTGATGCAAAACGCGCATACTTTAAACAATTAAATTTCATTGTTAAACGCCAAAGCCGTGTAGTAAGACTGACTGAACCAGTTCATCCTGTCAAAACATTGTATAAGCTGTAACAATAATTGCAGTACCAATGTCGCAGTGTAAATATCACAACTTCTAGCAAGAAGAATCAATGGTAGTTTTGAACTCGGCTTAACTCCTGACTTTCCAATCGCGAAATTTGTAGACAAATTGCTACAGAAGGGAGTGTTCTACAGCTCTCAAAACCCCCTGACCTTGGACTTTCTAAACGTACGTTGAAGCACCCACAGTATGAAACTTGAAGGCTCTACAAGCACAAGCAGTTGTATACGCCAAGGGCCACTTGAACTGCCAAAGGTGTTAACGGAGGTAATCATTTTTAAATGCATCCAAGAGAGCGTATACGGTTTTAATTGTTAATTTACGGGATACAGACTACAGTACATCTACAAGAGAAGAAAGCGAGCATAGTTGTGCAAAATTCCAGGTCACATTTCATTTTATCATAAATATGCAGTATGCAGAGCTTTATACATCTACATAAGCATAATAAACCCATAAAATTCGTAAACTTACATTGTTTCCGCTTAAGAGCTAAACCTGCTTTCGGAACATCTAAACGCATAAATCAACATACAATCATTTGTTTGATTGAAGTATTATTTTGTAATATAAAGTAATCGGACTATATCGACTTGATACCATTAAGAGTCCTTGTTTCCAGATCGGTGTAGCAGCAAAAGTAGCCAATTGCAAAATCTGAGAGAGTTGTCGGGGTGTTTAAATCTAGAGTCAATGAAAATTAAAATCTAGTGAGGTGCCGTGGGTACTATTGCATGTGGAACGCTGAACAGAATTGCATATGATAAGCCGTCTAGCGCTAGGGAGCGATATTTACAGAGACAAAACAAATCGAATGCTGCTAGTAGATTTTGCAATTATGGCGCGCACTTTAAGTCAGCTATTTGCCTTATCAAAAATTGTTTTTCGTCCTGGAATTGATCATCATCTAAATTCCGACTGTTAGATAGTTACCAAGGAAAAATGGCGGCACGCAGGCATACTTGTACGATCACTGTGGAACTCCGGAAGAAAAACTAAGAGCTTATCTCTGTTCTTAACCAAGATATCAAGCACTGGTTTGGATTTGTTTGGATTTGCAACGAAAACCTATCCTTCATTAACACCAATCGTAAAATACTAATTACACCTTTGCATACCTTAAAAACGTGAAATGATTCGTACTGAATATTTTTACTCTTATCGCGAAGCATATTCATAATAAGTTTAAGATGCTCTGGAGAGTCCACATAGGTTGTCATGATAACATAATTAGAACGGTCGAGAAGAATCTCTCCTAGTAACTTGATCGATTGACGCTTTGTAACATAATTTGAAGACTGCAGTAGGCAGTTGTACTCTTGGAAAAATCGATCGGTATTTTCTGTAAAAAAGTCGAGAGCTAGGGACTTGTGCCTTGTTAGGAGGTCCTTAAAAAAAGACAATTGTTAGCTGCGAGGATGCAATTAAAGTACCGTTGAAGTGCGTACCCGTAAAGTTGAGAAAGCATCGCTAGCCGTCTCGAAGGCAGGCAATTGAACGTATTCAAATAGTGGCCATAGCAAGCCACTTGATAGTATGATTTTTGCAAGTTGTTCGTGTTTTATGCATTCCCGTAGGACTTGTCCTGTGTTTTGAGCAACCTCCGCATTTTCGTAACTACAAGACGTTAGAAAAGTTAATTGCGACGGATAAAAATTTTTATACACCTTTTGATGAGCAAAACAAGGATTGGTTCTCGCGTGCTCAGGTACTGAACAGTGGGAAACCGGGTTCCAATCTGCCGTTGCAGGAAGGCATTGAACAGGCTCATGGAATCTTTGCGCAGTTCGAAATCAAATGAAGGTTGGCTGGCGACGAGACAGTAGAGCAGGTCGGATGAGTAGGCCTCTTGCGCCAGCAGCGCTATACTGTCGGGCGAGGGACTCGTATTACCATCGCCGTGAATCAGGACTTTTATTTGGCTAATATACCGCACGATTTCGTCGATGGCCTAGATATATGTCCATGGTCAGTCTAGCTCTCACGACAAAGCACAAGCAGCCAGTTGGAAATGGCAGCCGAAGACCTTTTTGCGATCCTGTCCAGTTTCAAGTTTCTTGAGCGAGTCTCGCAGTGACCTAACGAGTTCTTGCGGAGACTTTTGGCGGCTTGAGCGGGAGAAAAGAAAAGCCATTGTTGTCCTCAGACAAGGACGAGGACGAGCGGGATAAAACGACTGTCGAAAAGCGGATCCTCAACAAGGCGCCGAGGAGTCAAATACAGAGTAAAAACAGCGGGAACCAAGCACCCAGCAAAATGCTTGCCGAAGATGGTCTACTTTCCTGTTGAAAAGTGCGCTTTTACCGGAGAAAAGTGTGTTTTTGTGCAAAAGCAGAAGAGAGCAGGTTTGTTTACGGCCCACTTTGTTGTGGACAAGGAAGTACGACGGATACTCGCGGACTATACACGTGTCTGGACAACCAAAACAGTAGCAGGCAATTCACCCTGGTCGCCCGGCCAACCAGCTGCGGCTCATTTTTGTTTACATTTTCGCTGTCATTATCTCCAGCAGGATACAATGCCGACAACGTATCAATAGCGTAGTGATATTCTTATAGAGATTTGTACTAAGCGCCGCTATATCAGCAGACAGTTTATGTCGCGATATAACTTGTAACAGAGCTGCATTGGGGCAGCTGCTCGCAGTTGCCACGCGACTGGCTCGCGTGCTGAAGTTATAAAGCGACAACCCGGTTGCGCGCGCTACGGCTTCCTGCTGCTGTTGAAGCTAGATCTGAAAAGAACTGTCGCTTGCTTGCGGACGCTTTTCGTTTTATTGCGTTTCAGCGGATAGTATATAAACTCAACGACGGTTTGCGAACGTAGGCGGCCCAATCAAGGGCAGGTTCTCCAGACTACTCCGCCGCATCGTCGCAGTTGTAGCTGTAGTGGTTAATTGTAAGTATCAGCACTAAAGGCAACACCCACTCAACTTACATGCAACAGCATGCCCGGCATAGGTAAGTATTATACAGACAAGCAGGTAATTAGACAAGACAGTTGACAATCTTGCGTGTGCGCAGCTCAAGGGCTTTGTAGTATGCGCGTCTGAACCCAAACGCGCCGCATCAAGCTCAAGACCCCCTTTCGGACCTACCGCAAAACATCTTCCAGCACCCGCACACCTGCTTGACGTCCAAATACACTGCCATTTGTTCTGTGTGTGGCAGACAACAACACTTGCCTTTTCGCTGTATCTCAACATGTGCTTTGCGGACCTGAGCTGATTCGAATCCGTGCTTCTTTTCAGTATCATGGCGTCTGTCGCGCGTATGTTTTGTTTTCTGATGTTTCCTTGAAGCAAGACTAACAATCTTTTCCAGACCGCTCGCTGTCGGTAGCTGAGCTGTCTGAAAGCGCAGACCTGCCGCGAACGATGTCATTGCCGTATGTTGTGTTGTATATTACGGGTTCAGGGAAAAGAGCTAATCTAGCGAACGATAGCGACCACGCCGGGTCTCCTCAGTCGCTGTCAATGTCTTCTCCTCGGCCAAATGAGCCCGCGATAGCATCCGGCAGCAGCCCTCAGCGACAGTCAACCTCATCATCACACTCACCTGTATTTACAGCATCCGCAGAGGCACTTCCAGAGTCACCAACCACTCCCTCTGGAACCCCTGTTGCCGTACCCACAACGCCGCGATCTCGCCAGCCAAGGACTCAAGCAACGACTCCCAAGATCCAATCCCCTCGAATTCTTCTCAGAGGCTCAGCACACATATCTTCCGTCGACACAAATCCTACTCCGTCATCGCCTTACGTCTGGCCCTTTCCCAACCCGGAAGTAGCCAGCCCACCGCCTCCTCCTCCCGTCTTTCCAAACGTCGCTGCACTATCACCTAAAATTTCATTCGACACGACAAACGACGACGACATCAAAGCATCATCTGTGCCCATCCAGTACGACTATAAAGGTGCAATCGTCGGCATCACACCCGCGCGTTTAGTCATCCTTCTGACCATGCCTGAAGCTCTCGACTACAATCTTCTCTCTGATGTATTTTTATGCTACCGACAATTCGTAACTGCCGGCGACTTACTGCGCTTATTAGGAGCTCGATTTAAATGGGCCGTCAATCGCTTTGATGACATCGGACGAACTGTTCGGTTAAGAACGTTTGTTGTTCTCCGGCATTGGCTCTTAAATTACTTTCCTCATGACTTTGTGCCTTCTCTCAAGCTCAGACAACAATTCGCCTCGTTAATTAACGAGTTCAGTCAGTACGGAAAAGTTCGGTCATCGAGCGGAGATAGGAGGTTACTGGGTGAATTAAAGCGATGCTGGATAAAATCAAGCTGTTTGTATTGGGATTTCACATTAGGCGTTTACAGTCCAGATGTCTTGGGTTTCAGTTCAGACAAATGTTTTGACGAACGATTGCATCCAGGTGGACTAATAGGCTGCAGAACTTTTGATATTAAACGACCATTCACAAATCCAGAGTTACACAATGCTGGTTTGCCAACACCATCACAAGGCGGAGATACACACTCTTCACCAATATTAGAGCGATTAGCTCCTCTTCAGGCGGCCGAGATGAGAAACCAGAATTCACAGAACTCTGATGAGTCAGTATTAGCATCCGCACCTTCTTTAAGCTCTGGATCTATCTTGTCGTCTAGCGGCCCGCAAACTCCAACACATAATGATTACACAGATGGTCAGTTTTGGGGATCTCTTATTCGTGGCGAAGGATTAGTTACAGTCCCTACAGATGACCAAGCTATAGTCAGCGCGATCCGCCCTCCTTCCCCAACATTTGGCTCAACTGATGCTTTGAGTTTAGAGGAGCCTGTTTTGGATCGCACTGCTCGTGGACTCTCTCACGGAAAGAAATCGTCTATTGCAAATCTTAGCATATTCAGAGCTTTTAAAAAGAAAGCACGCAATTCACATTTGGCTGATGCGCCTCGCCATCTTCCTCTTTCTCGCAACCCTTTACAAACTTCACCTCCTTACCCATCATCAACAGAATCACTTAATCATGAAGACAACGCAGGCGAATTTGATGTACGCATTGATATTCTCGCTGCTAGTGTTATAGACAATTACAAGCAGTATGTATCTGAGCAAGCAAACAAAGAACTTCAGCGCGGACTTAGCTCCCCAGCAGCGGTGGGTCTAGGATTACAAACGTCTGATTTTGCTGCGATGCTGCAAAGTTCTCCCGAACGCACAATGAAGCCTACTTACTGTGCTAGAGATGATGTTGAAAGCCTGCGCGGGACAATTGAAGAGAGCGATGACAACTCTCGTAATGACTCTATGCGGGAATTAAGGGAACACAGCTTGCCGTCCAGACGACTGTCTTTTGCCAATTCCGATAATGATATGAATTCGTCTGCAGTTGATTTGCATATGCAATCCGCAGCGACAATTAAAAACTCCTTATCACGATTTCCAGTACTTCCGCAATCATCTTCGAGTCGCGAGTCCGGCAGCATTCGTTGTAATAATTCAAATCACAGCTTTTCACATGGATTACAACGTCAGATTGGAGTGAGAGATTTAAGAAGTTTTGGCGGTGGCTCAAGAATGAAACGGAGCAATTCATCATCTTCTTCAAAAGGCTCTTCATTTGGTGGTGGCGACGCAGTTTCTTACCATATGGGATCTTCGAATCCTTCTACTCCATCGCAGCCAAGCTTCTCATTGCATTCAAATAGTCAAGTTACTTCTTCACGATATAGACGTCGAGGGACTGATTCAGGATTTGTTGGAATTTCTGGAATTCCTGATGAAATGGCTCGAGAATTAATGAAACTTGCTGATCTTCCTGATGAAGAACCTTCAGGAAGTGGAAAAGATGCCATAGACCGAGCTCTTCTGAAACTTGAAGGTGTTGTCGAAGTTCCCGAAACTGGTGAATTGAGTGAGAGTTCCCCCGGTGATAGGGTTAATTCTGCTATTGAAATTGAAGCAACTACGGCGCTGGGAAGTAAAGCAAGCTTTGCATCGAGCGCGGGCAATGTTTCAATGACTCCAAATAGATCTAGAGGAAGGGAAAGAAATGCTTGGTTTGTTGACACTAGCTCGATTCCTGGATCTGTACCTATGCAGAAGGAAACGCTCAAATTACAAGAAGCTGAAAAAATTTACCATAGAGCATCAAGCCGGATATTGCCCGATCAATTAGATGTACAATCTGCTATTGACGATACGAGTTACTCTGCTGAGTTACGATCATCGATTTCTAGTTATGCCGAAAGCTATCAATCTAGCACAGTATCTCTTAGTATACATCTGCCATTCGTTTTGAAGTATCGAGCGAGCGATTTGGCGGAGCAATTTACACTTATTGATAGAGATGCATTAGCTGAAGTTGATTGGAAGGAATTGGTTGAATTACGGTGGCGACAGAATGTTGCCGCAGTTCAAGATTGGTTTTCATTTATTGCGTCTGGGTCACATAAAGGCGTTGAATTAATTATCACACGGTTTAATTTAATGACATCTTGGGTTACATCTGAAATTCTGTTAACTAGAGGATTAAGCGAGAGAATCCAAACTATTCAAAAATTCATTCATGTGGCGGCACAAGCAAGACAATTACAGAATTATTCAACGTTTATGCAAATTACATTAGCTCTGGCTTCACCTACTGTACAAAGGTTAAGTAGTACTTGGAGAATGCTCCCTGTTGAGGAACTTGAGTTGTTTCACGAATTGGAAACGCTTGCTTCACCGTTACGAAATTTTAAAAATTTAAGATTGGAGATGGAGAAAGCAGATGTAGTTAAAGGATGTGTGCCTTTTATCGGTAAGTTATTTGTCGTTTCTGAATTATAAGTTGAGGATTTTGCTAATTTTTTGTAACTTTTTTTAGGTCTTTACTTATCGGATCTTACGTTTAATGCTCAACGACCTACACATGCTAAACCACAAACTCCAAATTCTCCACGCGATAGTTTGTACAGTACTGCAGAAGACGTGGACCCCGAACCTCACAATCCTACTACATCTCCCGCTGACAACGATGATGTATTTTACAGTCACAAACAATCTAACACTCCTGAGTTTTTCGGCGTCGGTCAATTAATAAATCTAGATCGTTATTTAACATCAGCAAAAGTAATCAAAAGATTATTATATTTTGTTAATTCAGCTTCAGCTTATGACGAAAAATTAACTCATAAACCCGAAATTCTTTCAAGATGTTTGTTTATTTCTTGTCTTGACGATGCAGAAATTGGAGAATGCTATCGGCTAATGGAAGACCCTTAGGGTAGTACCTTTTTTCTTTTTCTCTTTTGCACTTGATTGTCATGCTTGATTTGATTTTTTTTTTTTTTATGTATATGAAATTTTCTGTTGCATTTTTTGAATAATTTGCTTATTCTGTTTTGTTTTCATGGATCTGGTTTGTAAATTATTTTTCTATTCTATATATACATACATGCATACATATATACATATATAAATATATGTATCAAGAGAAGAATAGGTAGTGTGGTGGGGAGGATACTCAAAAGTTAATTTCAGGGATTTTTTAGATACTAATGAATGGATATTTTACCTTGCGAAATATGAAATATAGAGTGAAATCAAGGACTAGAAGAGATAATGTCCTGTATAGAATATTTTTTACTTTTTAATTTCATTTTTATTTTATTTTTTTTCTGTTCTTTTGTGATAAATATTAGTGCAGAAGAAGAACTGTGTGTTGCACAAGAGTTAGATATAAGATAAATTCTTTTGATATTACATATTTCAGACTAGTTTTTATACAACAACTATTTAATTATAGAAAAAAAAATAAAATAAAAATTTTATAAATTTTTTGCAAGGTCATAAATTATTGCTTAAATAATGTTCAGAACAAAAATAATTAAAAATGAATAATAAAAACAAGAGAAACTTTTGTTTGTTGCGAAAATGCTAATAAAAGTCCAAAAAAAGCCAGAAAATTTTTTAACAAAAAACCAAAAAAGCAGAAGAAGCAGAAGAAGAAGAAGAAGCAGAAGAAGAAGAAGAAGAAGAAAGGGGAAAAAAATAATGAATTAACGCATCATATAAGTTTGTTTCACTTGTTTTTTCCCTCCATTTAATTCTAATGCGATGACATATTCTCTACTATTAACTTTTCTCTTTGAATAAGAAATAACGCCAGTGAGTTCAGTTACATTCTCGGGGATTTGAAGGGGCGTGTTAAAAAGAAGAGCAGCACTTCGCCAATGTGTATATTTAGGTCCCCAAGGTCCTGTAGTGAATCCTAAACTACCGTTTCCGGGTTTAAAGGACTCAGCTCTAGCAGTATTAGGTATATCTTCACTGCGAGAACGAGTGAAATACGTATCGAAATAAATCACGAGACCATCTAAAATTCCATCGAAACCAGACTCAGGAGTTCCTAGAGGCACCTTAATATTAGATGTGAATTCAAGGTCGGGAACAGTGATGGTGTGCAAAGGTAAAGCTTTGAACATGTAAGGATTAGGATTGACTATTGAAGAAGGTTTGAAATTCTCAATGATGACGTCGTCGAAAATTCGAGGTTTCATGGCACTCATGTGGAAACCGTAGATATCGTTCCAGAAATTCACTTTATCGTTGATGAATTCAGGATCGCGTAAACCTGCGACGAGTAAACGGGTTTCGGAAGGAGCCACTATTTTTCTTGTTAGTAAACCATCAACTAGAATTTTTTTTTTTTTCATAAATAGTGTGGGACGTACTTAATCCATTGGGAGCAAGGTACTTGTCTCTAGCATAAAGAACTGAATCAAGCATAGCTTCATAAAGCAAGGCATATCCCATCCATTCCGAAATAATTATATCAACTTTTGAAACCGGTAAATGAAGTTCTTCAATTTTACCTCTATAACATTGAATAATTTTTTCCAAACCATTTTCATGAACATTTGCAATTGCTTTTTCGATAATATCAGAATTATCAACTGCGATTACTTTCTTTGCACCCGCTTTCGCAGCAAACATTGAGAGAATACCAGTTCCACAACCGACATCTAAAACAGTTTTACCTTGAAAGATATCTTTATTATCGTAAATTGCATCACGGTATGATTCAGTTCGAATAGAATCTTTAAGCATGATTTCATGAATTTCATTATATGCATAAGATTCGAAATAATGATCGTCATTTGAGGATTTTTTTGATCTTCGACGTCTTCTTCTTCTATCTGGACTATTACTCTTATTACTCGAATCACTTGAACTTCCATCACTACTATTATCAGAATTCATATCACGATTAAGGATTGTTTTAACTATATCTTTATATTCATCGAATTGAAGTTGAAGGTTTTTTAACTGCGTTTGAAGAGTTTTGGCTTTTTCAGCATTTTCTTTAGCGAGTTGTTGCAATTGTTCTTTCTCATATAAGGCATCAACATCCTCTTCTTCATTTTCCGAGTCATCGTCTTGGATACCAAAAAGAAGTGCATCGTCTTCCATGACGGGTTTTAAAAATTGACTGTCTTCAAGGAATACTTCAGGATGATTAAGTTCAGGTGATTTTCCTTGTTGAACTTGATATCGGATATAATTAACCAATTTCATTTTTCCAAAAAAATCAAGATCTAGAAAAAAAGGAAATAAGTATCAAAATTAGAAATAAGACAATCTCATTGCTGTAAAAGAGACAAACGTACCTAATCCTCGTCGTAATTTGTTATAATCAAAACCATGATCAACAGCACAATGATCCCAAACAGCATCAGCATTATCAAATGATAATTCACAGTAAAGACAAATAGGTCTAGTCTCATCATCATTAGTCCAATCAGATGCTGACTCTAATTCGTTTTCTTTAATTAAATCCTCAAAGTCTTCAATATCAGATTCAATATCTTGTGTATTGTTCATCGCTGAATTTTCTTGCGGATCAGAAGGTGAAATAGTCGACATTTTGAAACTTGTTTGAACTCCAAGTTATAAGAAAAATAAAACAGGTCTAAATCTATGTTTACCAAAGTATTATTCGCTTAAAGAAAATTCTGCAAAAGCAATGTAAAAAAATACAAACAAAAATAATATAAAATATGGACAAGAAGGTGAGAAAATTTAAAGTTCCAAAAGAGAAAAAAAAAATATCTTTTTCATTTGAATACATTTTAATCTAAAATTTAATTTGCATATTTTGGGACTCATCATCCGTAACCCTAACTTCATCTGATTGGGAAACCAACCTATTTACTATTCCTTGACTGTCCATCGTATATTGTTTATTAATAAATACTGTTGTGCAAAATGCTCGATAGGGAGTAATACCCAAGTGATATAAGACGACTCGAATTTGTATAATGTCTTGTTTAACTGCCGGCCGATATCATTCGGTTCCAGCAACTCTTCGACCTTCACCTCAAGTCCAAACAAAAGTGATTCCTTTTCATCGAAATCCTATAGCTAATCCTGTATCACCGACATCAAATGAACTCCTTGTCCAAAAAAGAAGAGTTGTGAATACGGTTATAGATGCTAATGGGCAGGGGAATGCGCAGAATTTGAATGCACAGAAGGATGGAGGGAAACAAATCGGTCTTCCGCAACGATATCTACAATCTTCAAATTCGAGCGAAATTCCACACTCAAATCTTTCCATCAGTCCATACGATGCTCAAAATGTTACTTCTAAACAAAGAAGATTTAGCAATAATGCCCGATCTGATATTCTTCGAGACGAGCTTCTTTATGAGACGTTAGCTCAGCTTCGTAATTATTTAATGGTTGTTAAACTTGGTGTTTGTGTAACTGCTTTTTGTTATAATAGTATTCTTGGAGCTAGTGTCTTTGCGTATGTTTAGATTATTCTCAAAGTCTTGGTTAGGAAGACTCAAGTAGTATATTTAACACGTTTTATAGGTTTATTTTCGGACCTTCAGTTTGTGATAAATTCCCTTATATCCCACATCTTCAAGCCATTCTCTCACGAACAACATGCGCAATACCTCCAATATCAACCACAACAGCAGCATCATCATCATCCGGTTATAATTTCCGGAATATTTCAAATCATTCTGATTCATATTCTAGATCGGAAGATCATTCAAGAGAATTTTCAATGGGATTTAGGAAAACTTCGGCGTTACCTTATCAATTAAGGACCGCTAGTGTTCAGATGTTTAATCAATAGTAACATATTTTACCTTTTTTTTTTGCAACCGGTGATTGATTGAAAAAAATGGAAATACCTCGAAACTGTTTGTTAACATTGTAAATACCCTTTGCTAGATACTCTGTGAAATAGGCGCTTCGTTGACTTGAACGCATTCCATAGCAACTGACTATAAATTGTATTATTAGTAATAAAAACTTCTTTATAGTAAAGAATGCAATTTGATTTTCATTACGGCGCAGTTGATAACTGTGATTTTACATAATGATAGTAGTATTTAAAAGTATAAAACAGCTCCTTATCAGAGAACACAACTCTATACATCTTTCAACTAATTTACGAACTTTGACTTCCATGTAGATTTAACTACTCTTATTTTTTTCTTTTCGAAATGCATCTATCAGACTACTATACATAACATGAGTTGCATCAATATAATATAAAACAAAAGACGACAGTTAACATAATAATACTTAAAATAAAAAAGAGTATGACTCCATGCCGACACCAATACCATACCTAACATGAACAGAAAAAAGCCAATAAGGACAATAAACACAAACACAAACAAAAAAATAACAAAAACCAACTGCAATCCAAAACAAACAGACAAGATGTACTTTTTCACTTTATTGAAATATATGTATATATATATATATATATGTATATGAGTATTCATACATAGGGCGGTGGTTTGTTTATCAACCGGCAAATTCAGTTCGAATAAGATCAGCGTATGCACCAGCTGCTTCTCGAAGTATAGATCTAATACCCCATCCTCCAAGGACATTTGCAGCTCCATGCCTTGACCACCACGTTCCTATAAACACCGACAGCCGTTCATCAGTGTCTACTTTTTCATGTGCGTAGCGTCGTTGATCATCTGCTTGTAACGAGCGTATATGTTGTAAAATTTCAAGTTCGCGCTCATGCGCAGCTCTAGAGTATATACCTGTCGAACGCTGTGTAACACCCATATCATGCTCTAATTTACGAACCCAAATCATAAGAAAAAGCACACATTCCCATTCAACTACTACATCATCTATACCGCCTGTTCCACGCGATGGCTGTAAAGGATCTGAAAAAAGGACGTTATACGCAATTTCAGCTGCCACTGCTAAGGGATCAGCTGGAACCATATTTGGCAAAGCAGGACTAGCAGGCGGAATGCGAACAAGCTTTGAGCTGAGATAACGTAATACCTGAACTAATTCACCAACGTCATGATATCGAAGGGCTTCAGATACGGAAGCAAGATCGAAGCCTACTACTCGCATATGCGAAAGTTTCCAAGTAGCTTCAGCAGACCGTGCAAGGCATCCAGATAAGTCTGAATGTACGACATTGATATATGAAGAAAGAAGACTCTCTAATTGATCCTGTCTAGAGGGAAAGAGTAATCCAGCCGATGTACCGGACCAGCATTCAATAAACATAGCCGAAGCAAGAATCCGTCGCGCGAATGTAGAGCAGCGAAAATGCTGACTATTGAGAATATGATCAAGTCCAGTTCGAAAAGTAGAAGTCGGGGTGGATGGATTAGCCGCAGTTCCATTCCAGAGCTCTTCATCACATGGTAACGTGACTATAGCTGGGTCTGAATTTGGTATTGCAGGAGGAAAGTTGAAGACAGCAGTCAATTGAGCAAAGAACGTATAAACAGAAAAGTAAGTCCTCCGCATGGCTTCATGTTTTATCCACTCATCGTCTTCAGAGGCGGAGTTGGTTATAGGAGGCTTTGGGGATCGAGATAGTAGTTGGAAGCGAACGCCGGCGGCGAGATTAGCTAGAAAACTTTTGACAGAGCAGGCGAACTCGAGGCCGCGTGGGTCGCCAGACCATGCGGCAAAGGCGGTGTTTAGTAATACCGTCTGAGATACCCAGAGTGGTGCGGATCGCGAAGAAAAGCCGTCAGTGTCGATGCGGGAGTTGACCATCATTTTCGAAGCCACATGCAGCCGCGAGGCGAGGTCTTTGGCGGTGGGCAGAGCACCGAGGGAGAAAATTGCAAGGAGAAGGGGACGAGGAGTATTGTGAGGAAGAAAGGTAGGCAGATGGACAAACGGGTGGTATGGGTGGTGAGTAGAAAAGTACGTGGCCAAATGAGCAGCGAGGTCGTGATGGGCAGGCAAAAGCGTGTCTGCGAGAACCGCCCCGGACGGGTCAAGACTGAGCAGTGTTTCCCGCAAAAGCAAGTGCAGGTCTCCCGCTTCGTATGCAGCCGGCGGCGGTTCTCGCCGTTGCGGCAACCAGGCAAGTCTTGTCATGAGCACAGCAGCAGAGATCTCGGGCGTGTCTTCATGGATGCTATCCTGGAAATCGGCTGCTGCCGCGTGGTCGTGCTGGTCGTGTTCGGCGGTCTTGTGCTCAGGCTCAGGCTCGGATTCAGGCTCAGGATCAGGCTCAGGCTCAGGCTCAGGATCGGGCTCTGCAGCAGTGGCCTCAGACGCAGCAATCTCGGAGTACGTTTGGTCTGGCTCGGGGTGCTCTTGTCCATTGACAGTAGACTTGAGCGCGTGAACGGTCCGGACATGGCGCAGAAGAAGGTCGCGACGGACGAACGTGCTGCGGCAGCGGTCGCACTTAAATGGCCGCTCTTTAGTGTCTGAAGAGCCTTGTTAGTACATTCGTTCACACACACACTCTTTTCCATTCACATCACGAAGCACATACGCGAGCGCTCGTGGCGGTTCTTGTGTTCGGAACGCGAGAAAGCCCTGGCGCAAAAGGAGCACTTGTAGCGGCGATCGGGCGCCTGCGTTGTGGCCGCCGGACGAGCTGCTTCGTCATCACGCGAGTCAAGCGCAATAACAGACTGCATTTCTTTGCACGCAAACAAAAAAAAAAAGCAGCCAAGTTCGCAAAGAGAATATCAAACAAGAAAAGAAGGTCGAGGGGGAACCTGCCGCTGCCCCGCGGTGGAGCCCAGCTGCTTTCTGGATTCCTGTCCCCAAAATTACACCTTGTGCGGGGGGACGGCGGCGGGGTGAGAAAAGAAAGCAAAACAAAAAAAGCCTACGGGGAAGTTCGGATGCCGAATCTAGTTAACACGTAATCAATGACTAATGACAGCCGCACCATCTCTGCGCTGCCAGTGCCTTTTGTCGGATATTTTTCTCTTCTTTTACTAATCATATTTGCTTGATATATCTGCTTACAATGTCAGTTCTACTTTCATTGAGGAGATTTGGTGTTAGTAAGACTGGGGTTCAGTCTCTGCGATGTCCGTTAAAAGTACTCTCTCCGTCATGTCGTTTACCGCAACTACGACCGCTTTCTTATGCCCGTCCCTGCCGCAATGACAACTCTGATGATTTGTATCTATACAACTTCAGATACAGTTCCTTTGAGCCTCCTCCGAAAAAGCCTCCGTATGGTCTTTTTTTGCTTCGGTTTGCTGTAATTTCAGCTGGCCTTGGAGTGACTTTCTTCATTGGTTCAGTTTCGCTCGTCAGCTTTGCAGACAAATCACCAACTGTTGATCGACTGCTCAAATTATCAGACGCACCGATCACAGTTTCCCTTGTTTCGCTGAATGTGCTACTTTTTGCACTGAAAAAGACGGTGCCTGCTCTTACTCCTCTACTCGTCAGATACGGCTACCTGCGTCTGGACATCTATCAACAAACGCAACGCGTGTCGTCATACCTGACTCCAAGTCTAAGTATCCTAGTCTCTGCATTTTCGCACCGCAATGCCGCGCACTTGTTTTTCAATTGCTTTGCAATGTACTCGTTTGGATCATACATCGAGCAAGCTACCGGCTGGGCAAATCTACTCGCCGTCTACGCAATGTGCATCCCATTCTCTGCCCTCGGATCCCTTCTCCTCAAAGGTATTGCAGTCCCATCAATTGGCGCCTCAGGGGCCTGTATGGGAATGCTTTCGTATACAGCTGCCATTTTTCCTCAGCTGGAATTGGGAATCATCTTCGTACCATTCGTCAAGATCCCGATAGACTACGGCACAGTTCTCTTAGCTGCCTTTAGTGTCTTTGGCGCTGCTCGATCAATGCTTGCGCGACGAGCAATGGGAGGCCTGGATCATGGCGGCCATCTTGGTGGTCTTCTAGGTGGATATCTCGTCGCTCTCAATACAATGTCCCAGAGAAACTCCCAGAGAAACTCCCAGAGAAGAAGGTAATTAGGGGAGAATTTCAAACTTTTGTACAATAGACATTACATAACTTAAACTCAAATGTATTAGTAATTAAAGTTCTAGATAAACTTCGCAAACGTCGCTAGGCCTTAAAAAGCAAAGCGATCCGGAAAACACTAAATTCCCGAGGTATCAAGACACGGATCAAGTTGTCGGAGAGGGATAAAGACAAAAAGCACACTGCTGCCTGAAGAGGAAAGAAAAGGAGTCTGAGCGCATGTTTTTCCAGAGAGATTGGAAACTATGAGAGATAACGGAAGAGCAGTTCTTCCGGGTAGTAAAAGCCCGAAAGACTGATAAAGAGTCGCCGCACACTCACTCTACTTTCGAGATTTCCTCCCACTTGCGCACCTATTTCTTTTTCTTTACTGAATTTCTGTGTTCTGGATACAGCTATTATTGTTGAGGAGAGTTCAATTGATTATAATGCCTACTACTTTTGAAAATCCATACAAAAAAGGAGAGTTCTTGCCTACTCTCGCTGAGCTTATGGCTAAGAATCCCGAGGGCATTCCCAAGGAAGCTGCTTGGATTTGGGGTGCGGAAGATGAAGTATATACCTTCTTTCCTTTGCTATAAAAGACAAACAGCTAATAGTAAATCAAGGTCGGCCGATTAAATCTTTTGTCTCCTGAACTTGTCAAATCCGTCGCTAATACCGAGCCTACTACGGGTCTCGTCGCTTCATTGAACTGGGACATTACACTTCCTTTACATCCCCCCTTTGGCCGTCCAGCTCTTGAATTCGACATTACCGCCAATCCCAATGCGCTGATTCACGATGATACAGTAGTAATGAACGTTCAGTCTGGTTCCCAATTTGACGGATTCAGACATTTCGGTCATATTCCTTGCCAGGTTATGTATAATGGACTTACTCGCGATGAGATTATCGGAGAAAATAAATCTACTAGATGTGGAATGCAAGCATGTGCAAAGCATGGAATCGTAGGTCGTGGAGTTCTTATTGATTTCGCAAAATGGGCTGAATACAAAGGAATTAAATTCGATCCTTTTGAACGCTACGCTATTACACTTGATCAAATCAAGGAAATCGCAGCCTGGGAAGGTGTTGAGTTTAAGTTCGGAGATATCTTACTTATTCGTTCAGGTTGGATTGAGAAATATAACGGGTTACTTGCAAAAGGTGATATCAAAGCTCTTGAACCAACTGGTGCTGCTTCTCCTCTCGCAATTGGAATTGACCAAGGTGATGAAATGAAATTCTGGCTTCACGACCAATATTTCTCCGTCGTTGGCGGTGACCAACCTGCTTTTGAAGCATGGCCTTCTCGTACTAATGACTGTCTTCATGAATACCTGTTAGCTTGCTGGGGTGTTTTAATTGGTGAAATGCTCGATCTTGAAGACTTATCCGAGAAATGCGCAAAAGTTGGAAAATACTCATTCTTATTCACCGCTGCTCCTTTTAACTCACCTGGTGGAATCGCTACTTTTGCAAACTCCTTGTGTGTTATTTAAGCTCATTTGTTGGTATAAAGTTGTATTAAATGTGTATATAAAGGATAATTCATAAAATATCTTGGTGAATAGAAAACAAAAGTAAAAATACAGTACAGAAAAACTTGCAATGAAAATAATTTATTCTAAATACTTTGACGCCGACATAAAAATCCATATCTTATAAAAATATAATATCCCAATTCATCATAACTTCCGTTGAATAATCTTAATTGTTCAATAGTTCTCTTATCGAGGCTATCTTTCCGTGACCTTTTTTCTTTTTGCATTTATTTGATTATCCTTCTCACCTGCGCCAAAATATTGAATGTTCTCGGTTAAGTTTAAATATAAAAATTGAATGGTGCTGTTAATGACCATATCCAAGCTTGTTGAGGCTGTTCGGATATACCGGCATACCGAATTTTCATTGGCGCGACTTTTTCACAGTCAAATATGACTATAGACGTCGATTAGTAAATATCATTAATGTACAATGCAAGATGAGAAAAACGAGAGGACAAACCTGATTGCAAATTTGTTAAAGTTGCTGAAAATCTACGGTTTTCGATGACTTCGATATCGCCATCCAAAGTAGATATATTAAAAACCGTTGCTTTTGGCTTTCCATTACTAGAATTGTATATCGTCGTCGATATCCTGGTTGCTGAAGATGAAGGTGTAATAGCTGAGTTAGAAGACGTTGATGGTGAGTTACTATTGCTCCAAGCCATACTACTACTCGAAAGACTAACTCCTCCATGAACAAGTTGATTGCCTAATCTAGTTGAAGCAGCAACAGCAGTCCCATCTTCTTCATTATCTTTTCCATTTGATTCTGTGGCTGTATTTATATTTGCATCTCCTGATAGGATTTTCTCCATTTCTTTCTGCATAACGACCCTAGCAAGGTTTTCAAGAACTCGAAATCCAGGTTCACTTAGAGCGACTTTTTTTCGAAGTGCTTTTCGCATTTGAATAATTCTACTTAATCCAAGTTTTGATTCTAAAGCACGTTGACTTAAAGGTTCACTTGATCCAAAAATACCAAGTAAAACGCCTGCTGTGAATAGATACATTCCAACAAATGCAATCGCATGTGTTTGCTGACTTGTAGAAAATATTGGACTTTTAGCAATCTTTGAAGTTCGCAAAGCTGAGCGCCAACAAGTTTCAGCAGATTGACTAAACGGATCTTCGATTTCAGGGTTTTTGTTCTTGGCAGCGAATCCAAGCAACGGTCTATGAATAAGGATAATTGCGTTATCAAAATAAAGTTGAAGCTGTAAAGCTTCAATTGCAAAAATATCATTTTTTATCTGCCGCTTTCTGTCTTGGATATTAATAGGATCTTGATCAAGTTCAAGTTCATCATTATTATCATCTTCAGCTCGTTCGCTATATGATCCATCTTCTGAAAGTTTAAGTGCAATCGGAAGTTTCGAATACCAAGCCCGAAGTTTCGATTCAAGAGACTGTGCATTTTTTACTAATTTCTCGAGGTTTTGAGAGGCAGATAGTTGACTTGGGATTTCATTGATAGGTGAAAACTGCGAAACATGTTCTGCAAGACTTGCAGTCTTTCGTTGGTACATTGAGCTTATGATTTCTCCCAATATTATATAAAATTGTGCTTTATAGCTTTGAAATGTTAATACGGTGGAGCTTGAGTCATCAAAAGAACTAATATCCTCATCGATAGTAACATAAGGAATATGAGAGATTGATCCACGCGATTGGGTATCGTCAACAGGGATTCCAACGTCACAGTCATGATCCGCTAAGCCAAGTGGCATTCCATATGACGCAGAAGCAAATCTATCAAGGTAGTAAAATGACCAAAATACATATCTGCGTAATAGTCCAGCTGGTGAATTATTATTACGTGTACCTTCTCGATGAAGACCTAATGCTTGACCTGTTTTAGCTGCACTACCGGCTAGGGTACAAGCCAAAGAGGGATTCCCTTGATAGATATAGAAATGGGAGAGTAAGATGCAAGACTGAATTGAAGCTATTGTACCGCAGGACAGGAGATCCGACAGATGGGTACGAATAATTGAAAGAAGTTGCGACATCAGCATATCGATATCATATTTGAAATCGGGTGGAGTAACACTAGAGCTCGCACCTAGCAAGTATTTCTCATAGATTACGCAAGCACGTTTTCGTCGAACAGGAGTTTTTAATGAATAACTACCGCCCAACGCGACAACAGTCATGAGTAGCATCACATTTGAGAATTCCTCATCGGTGTCTGGCACAAGGGCAGGGTTGGATTGATAAGTCGTCATGAGTGAGCTGTAATGCTCCATGAAAGTTTCTTGATGAAGAATATAGACAAACCAGTGGAAAGAGTTGAAATATGTCGCAAGAGAATAATCTAAGAGTGGTCTCGGTGGTAGCTGCGAAAGGAGAGCAGCGGTGCTGCACCGCGAATGCGACCAGGTGGCAGCATAAGGGTCTGTAGTATCTGAAATGACACTATTTGATGGCGTCAGGCTACTGCAGTCTTTCTCTGTCGCGCGAGGAGGCAGTGGGACAGCCGATTGAGCCAGCCGTGGGGGTTGCTTGAGACAAGGGGCGCCTGCGAGGGAGTTGTGATGCTGGTGTAAATGAGTGTTTTCGTCGACGGAATCCGACCGCAAGCGAGTGTGCGGCGAAACAGAGCCGGCCGAAGTATGCCCGTTGCCGGCCAGTGGCGGCAGTTTGTTGTGGATATACTCAAGGCCCGGTCGAGTGTCGTTGGGAAACGAGAGCGACCTGGGTTTGTCTGGGGGCGGTGAGTATATCTGTGGGCCAGGAAAGGATATTCGCTGGAGCTTTGCAGGAGGCAGGTCGTCTGCCGCATTTTCCGAGACGGAGAAGGACCTACGAAAAGCGTAGGAGGGCGGTGGTGGGGGAAGTGCTATACGCATAGATTCAGTGAGAGAGGCCATTGATGGCAGAGAGCGAGGATTGTTGGGTACAGCATCGCGGACTGTGGGTTTTTGTTGTTGTAGTGAGGAAGATGGAGCAGGCGCTGCTTGCGGCGAAGAAACGGGCTTTTTTGCGTCCTGCTCCGGTCGGCTGACGCAGACGACATTTGCGCGGACACAGAGCGCGCAGGGACGATAGCTGTCGCACTGGATTCGTTTGTTAGCAGCCAGCTCTGTAACGAGCAGGTAAAAGGGACAGGAAGGATCCTACTTTGAGCTTTTGCTTTCTGCAACGAACACAGGCGCGTGCTGTGCGCTTAACAGTGGCTGGTGTTGCTGCTGGTGTTGCTGGTGTTGCTGTCGCAAACTGCAGCTGCTGCTCGCCGACAAACTGCGGTTCGTAGACGAATATCTCATTCCTTGCGACCATTTTCGCAGCCAAACAGCAGTGAAGAAAAGAGGCGGCAGAAAGGGCAGCAAAAAGACAGGAAGTGTTTGTGGACGGACGAGCATTGGGAAAAAGCCCAGCCAAAAAGCAAACTCGCCTTCTTCTCTTTCCTCTCCGCACTTTAAATCGTGCTTCCGCTGCTGCCCTTATTTTTTTTGCGGGGTAGTTTAGAAGAGGGTAACTGGCCTCGCATTCAAGCACCTTTGCGCACACTTGTCGTGCGTTCGTGAGAAAGAGAGTCTAGAATGCATTCAATCAATATATACATCATATATGTATACACATATATATATACACACATATATATATACATAAACAAACATGTTCAATCCGCGCGAGCTGCACACAACCCTGCCTTCCGTCCCTTCCACCGGAGACCGCCGCTTCGGCCCACCCAAATAACCCTACTCACTGCGTATGTAACCACTTAGTCACAACCCATCTTATTCTACAACAAATCGTAATCATCCAACTCGTTCCTGTACGCAAGAATAGTCCGCTTAATCTTGCTCGAATCAACCCACGTCAGATAATCCTCACGGTTGCGAGTCACAAGATACGCGGGATCCGTCACTACCTCGGGCCCTACTCGCACATGGCCCTGTTCCACCAACTTCACCGCCGCAGAAATAGTTTCCGCCATTCGCAGCCGACACATAACAACTCCTATCCTCCGCCGGCAAAATGCAGATACTGTGACGTGTTTCTCGAGCGAAGAGATCTTGTTTGCGCCCGCTGGCAATATAGCCATGTTCATCAGCTTATCGAGAAGCAGCTGCTCATGCTTGATCCGCACCGCGTCATTTGCTGGTAACAGTGATAGCTTGTGCGCGAGCTGTCGTATTTGACCGCAGATTTTGTTGTACCTGTATTATATATTAACTTATTGGTTGCCCGCAAACAGCTTCCACTCCTAACGTACTTGTGATAATCGTCCCGCTTCTCGACATGATACCGCCGCATTACATCCGCATCGCGGTGTCCGTTATCGCCTTTCCACTCAAGGAAATTCACTTTTCTAAGCAGCTTCTGCTCATGATGCTTTAACGTCCTAACCATCTTGTACTAGTGCTACTGCAAATAAATCCGCGTCGTCCTCGAAGGAAAAGAATTGCAGTAAATGGATTGCGGCGCTATCAATTTTTCTTCTCCCAGCAAAACTCTAAAAGTCTTCAATCCGGGTAATCAGTTTGCGGCATCCAAAATAAGCCTTTCCCTCCCCCCTCCCTCGTCCTCCTCCGACAGAGCTCATCGCCAGCCAGTAAGGCTTCTTTTTCTTTTTCCCCCCACCTTTCTTTGCCATCAAATTAGCACCGGTATATACGCAGCAATGCAGCAGGATTACTCAATGCTGCCCGGAATGCAGATGCTGCAGGCTCGAATGATGCCGCAGCTCGGTGCCGGCGGAATCCAGCAGCTTCCCCAGCTCCCGCAGCAACCGCAACAGCAGTTCCAGCAGCAATTTCGTCTCCAACCTCAACATATCCAGCAGCAGTACATTCAGCAGCAGACTCAACCGCAGTTCTTGCAGCCACAGCCTACTGGAATTCAGCAGATGTCTACTATGATGATGCCTCACGTCACTGGCGCACCGGGCGCTGGCGGTAAGATCTCTTGGGCAATTACTAAGAGTGAGAAGAAGATCTTTGACGATATCTTTGACGCGTGGGATGGCCTTGGTCGTGGCTTTATCTCCGGCCAAACTGCGGTTGAAATTATGGGGCAAAGCGGTCTTGATAGATCTGATCTCGAAAAGATCTGGACGTTATCCGATCCTGAGGACAGGGGCCGCTTGAACAAGTCAGAGTTCTCTGTCGCAATGCATCTTGTTTGTGCCATTGTCTTTCTGTCGTCTAATACGTATTGTTTTCTGACTTTTGCAGGTTTATCGCCGTTTGAATGGATTTCCAGTTCCCGACCGTCTACCTGCCGAGCTCGTTCCTCCATCCGCTCGTAATCTATCGGAATCAGTCTCCGCAATCAAGTCTCTCCTTCGCAGCGATGCCGATCAACGCAGAGCAACTGGTAACTTACAAGCCCAACAGACTGGTGTTTCCTATCTCAAATCGCGCTCTTTCAGAGATAATGGCTCTAATGCTATTAGCGCAAAGAAGGATGCTACCGTGTTTAAAAATAATGACGACGATGTAACTCAATTCGTTTCCTCTGCCCGTCGTCGCAATGGAAATCGAGGCGGTACTGCATCTCCTGCTCCTTCGAATTCGTCAAATGATAGTATGCCATCTGGTTTAAGTAAAGGCGAAACACTTGAATATCTCCGCAAGCAAATTCGAGAAAAAAAAATCTTACTCGATGCCATTGATGCTGAAGATGACTTGGCATTTAACGAAGATTCGTATCTTGACTCTCGTGATCGCAATGAAGCGGACGATTTAATTCGTAAAATCACAAATATGCAAGAAGATATCAATGAGTATGGCGGATCTAGTTCTTCCGACGCCGCAAATGAGAAATCTGCTCTCAGAAATCAACTTCAATTCTTGACTGATAGATTGCCTGTTCTTGTCAATCGCGCAAGAGGCATTGGAAATAAAATTGCTGACGCAAAACTGGAATTATTCCGCTTGCGTGATGCGAAGGCTCATCCTGGAGCCACAATTGTGGGAACTGGACCTGGTGGTCGCGTTACTGAAGCCGATAGACGTAAAGCTAAATCTCTTGCGATTTTGCAGTCTCGTATGGCAGCGCTTACTGGTAAACCAGTTGCGGCGGCAAGTGAAGCTGATGATGAACACGGAGCTGAACTTCGGGTTGCTGAAGAAAGTACTAGAGTCTATAACGAGAAAGAGCAAAATGAAAAGATGATTAGAGATGTTGAGGAAGGTGTTCGTGCGGTTCAAGAATCTATTGAGGGTATGCTGAGAGAATCGAGAGCTGATTTCAAAGTTACGAGAGAGAAACAAATGTTTGAGGAAGGCGTTGGCACTGAAGATGAAGTTCGCGATTTGATCATGCAATTGAACAGACGTTCGCACGCTGTTAAACCTAGAGAGAATTTGGCTCATGCAGAGTATGTTTTTTTTTTTTTTTTTTTGTCTCAATTTACTTGAGTGTATACTGACAATCGTTTAAGATCCAACGGCTCTGCACATTCTCGAGGACAAAGAGCAGATCATTCGTCTTCAGCATCTTCAGCATCTACAGTTCATGCTCCACCCACAGCTTTAGACCATGCTCCCTCAGCTCCCGCTCCTTCCGCAAGTACGAGTGGATCGTTCTACTCTCAGTTTCGCACTCCCGAAGAGCGTTCAGCTTGGATTAAAGCTGAAGCTTATCGTCGTATGAATGAACGATTAGCCGCTATTGGAGTTTCAAGACAAGGGAAGAGCATCTCTTCTCCGACAGATGCAGCGCACTCCACTCCTCCACCTGCTGCTGCTGCTGCTGCCGCCTATCCTCAGTCGAACGCATTTACGCCTCCTGCTGTACAGTCTAATGCGTTTTCTCCTCCTGAGCCTCAATCACATGCATTCTCTCCTCCTGAGCCTCAACCGCGTACAATTTCTTCTCCTGCTCTGTCATCTAACGCGTACAATGCTTCTGCTTCTGCTCCTGCATCTAGTGCATTCTCTCCTACTGCTCCTCAGGCAAATGCATTTTCGTCACCCCCATCGAACGCATTCTCTGCTCCCTCGTCAGCTCGCGCATCGTCCAGCTCCCCTGTGACACAGCCTCTAAAACATACTTCATCCGGTAGCCATACGCGTAATCCGTTCCCGGTGGAAGATGATTATGAAGATGATAAAGTTATGCATGTTTCTACTTCTACTTCCAGCTACAAGCCGATTAACTTTGATGAGCCACCTACTCCAGCGCGAAATTCATCAGATGATTACTTTTTGGAAGAGAGAGCGGTGTCTCCTGTGCGACCTACTTCTGTTCCGTACGCGATTCCAGTTTCTGTTCCTGCTACGAGAACCGGTAGTGTATCACCTGCTATTACGGCGCCGGCTGTAGTGCGTCCTGCACCTGCTGCGCAACCTGAGAGTCAGTTAGATGTAGCTGGTAGAGCTGCACTTCATGCTCAGCGCAGACATCAACGTGGGCATGATGATGAAGATGATTGGGGTGGACATCAAGATGAAGAATCGGATTCATCTGATGACGATTATATGGGACCTTCATCTGATTCTAACGGAGTTAAAAAACCTTCGCCAGCTGATCTTGCTTCTATGTTATTTGGAAGTATGGGTCCTGCTGCTCAGACTCCCACACCTGCCGTTCCTGCTACCCCGCCTGTCGCTGGGCCTTCTACTGTACCAGCCGCTCCACCGCCACCTCCGATGTCATTCGAAGCTCCTGCTGCCCCTTCAAGTGGCATCCCAGCACCACCAGCACCACCACCACCTATGATGTTTGGAGCACCTGCACCGCCCGCACCACCAGCACCAATAATGCCACCGTCAGGCGACGCCGCGACAGGAGGAGCACCACCTCAAGATCGAAGTGCTTTGCTACAGCAAATTGCAGCTGGCCGATCTTTAAAGAAAGTAGCTACTGTTGATAAAAGTCAAGCTGCTGTTAGCGGTAGAGTTATTTAACGAGTAAAACTATTGTTTGTAAAACGTGCTGTGTTTCACTTGTTTTTTCTTGTTCTTTCTCCTTTTTTTTTTTTCTTTTAGTTTTAGTTTCTGGTTTCAAGTGTTTTTTGTTTAGAAAAAATTGCTGTAGATAAAAAGTAAAGAAGGGGGATTTTATCACTTTGATATCTCTCCTTGAATAGATCCATATATATATATATATGTGTGTGTGTGTGTTGGCTTCTTCATTGTCTTGTCTCGTCTCGTCTTGATTGCTTCTTTTTGTGTGTTTGTTATATAATATACTTTATTTCTTTCACTGTGATTTATTTTATCTTAATTTTTGTAAGATGTTTATCTTGAAGTTTATATTTTTTTAATAGAGAATTTATTTATAATTAGAATAAAATTGAACAAACAACCAGACGAGGAGGAGGAAGAGGAAGAAGAAGAACAGGAGGAAAACCATAACAAAATAATTTATAATAGTTAACAAAACAACACTTCACAGAGTTAGAACGAGAAAAAAAAAAAAAAATACAAAATCACATTGTAAAAGGTATATAAAAACGTAACGGTATTGATAAATAAAAAATAATAAAAGCAAGTAATAATAACAGCTTCTCATAAACAGAGTCGATCCATCTACCCTCACCAACCAATTACTGATTTTCCCTTCACCTAGACCTAGATATTCCAGTCCAGAGTTTGACTTTTCCAACATTGCGCAGCTTTTCTAACGTCGTTGACATTATCATAGCATCTTGACCCTTTACCCATAACTTCCTAAGCCACTGAAATATCCTTATATTTATTATACCTGATGCCTTCAGATCAGGTTTCGCGAGTTAACCTTCTTCACAGTTTTTTTACTTTTTTCCCGCCCTGATGAGCCTTCACTCTCACCAGAACGTTTGGAAATGAAGAATAAAAAACAAGGTAAAAAAAATGGAAGCCCAAATAATCGCAAACAGCCTTGCCCAACTATTATAAAATTAAGAAAACAGAAAAACGGAAAAATGAAATTCACAGAGATTAAAAAACCAGTTCAGTTTTCGGAGTCCGCCTACAGAAAAGCGGATGATGCAATAAGAGGCACAGGTAGAAGTCCTGCGCCGGGGATCCATTGATGGAGTGTAAATGCAAAGTGATACTGCAGTCGACAGAGTGACTGCTGAGGATGAGACTGGAAAAAATCCAGCATCAGGGTCGCTTCACGCGGGTAATGCAAAGAGAGGCACAGGTAGAAGTCCTGCGCCGCGGATCCATTGATGGAGTGTAAATGCAAAGTGATACTGCAGTCGACAGAGTGACTGCTGAGGATGAGACTGGAAAAAATCCAGCATCAGGGTCGCTTCACGCGGGTAATGCAAAGAGAGGCACAGGTAGAAGTCCTGCGCCGCGGATCCATTGATGGAGTGTAAATGCAAAGTGATACTGCAGTCGACAGAGTGACTGCTGAGGATGAAACTGGAAATAATCCAGCATCAGGGTCGCTTCAAGCGGATGATGCAAAAAGAGGCACAGGTATAAGTCCTGCGCCGGGGATCCATTGATGGAGTGTAAATGCAAGTGATACTGCAGTCGACAGAGTGACTGCTGAGGATGAGACTGGAAATAATCCAGCATCAGGGTCGCTTCAAGCGGATGATGCAAAAAGAGGCACAGGTATAAGTCCTGCGCCGGGGATCCATTGATGGAGTGTAAATGCAAGTGATACTGCAGTCGACAGAGTGACTGCTGAGGATGAGACTGGAAATAATCCAGCATCAGGGTCGCTTCAAGCGGATGATGCAAAAAGAGGCACAGGTA
>JAKTPV010000026.1:84991-169792 GCA_030556335.1 Myxozyma vanderwaltii
AGCGGATGATGCAAAAAGAGGCACAGGTAGAAGTCCTGCGCCGCGGATCCATTAATGGAGTGTAAATGCAAAGTAATACTGCAGTCGACAGAGTGACTGCTGAGGATGAGACTGGAAATAATCCAAACTCGGAGTCCGCCTTTAGAAGAGCGGATGATGCAAAAAGAGGCACAGGTAGAAGTCCTGCGCCGCGGATCCATTAATGGAGTGTAAATGCAAAGTAATACTGCAGTCGACAGAGTGACTGCTGAGGATGAGACTGGAAATAATCCAAACTCGGAGTCCGCCTTTAGAAGAGCGGATGATGCAAAAAGAGGCACAGGTATAAGTCCTGCGCCGGGGATCCATTGATGGAGGGTAAATGCAAAGTAATACTGCAGTCGACAGAGTGACTGCTGAGGATGAGACTGGAAATAATCCAAACTCGGAGTCCGCCTTTAGAAGAGCGGATGATGCAAAAAGAGGCACAGGTATAAGTCCTGCGCCGGGGATCCATTGATGGAGTGTAAATGCAAGTGATACTGCAGTCGACAGAGTGACTGCTGAGGATGAGACTGGAAATAATCCAGCATCAGGGTCGCTGCAAGAAGCGGGTAATGCGATAACGTCGTCATAGAGACGAATGATGCGAATGTCAAGAAGTTATAGGATCAAAACAATTGCTGCAATTGTCTCCTTGAACATGAGATTTATCCAAGTAATCGAAAAGTTCTTCTTGGATGTCATAAATAATCTTCCCATGATCACGAATTCTTTGAATATCTGCTGCAGACTTGAACCCGGCTGAAATTTCTTTCTGCCAGAACTCTACAAGCTGCATAAGTCCGGTATATATCTGCTGGATAGTACCAACCTTTTTCGACTCGCGCGAAGTATTGATAGAACTTTCAGTAGAATTGTGAGACTTGGCAAATCCACAATATCGCTTTTCCGTAGCATCAAAAAGCTCTCTTTCGACCTGGCGAATAACCCGACCGCACATACTAAATCTCTCAATATCTGCAGAGGTGTTCAAACCAGCGGTTATTAATCTCTGTCGAAATTGTACAAGTCGAATGAGTCCGGCATACGCCTGTTGAATTATTAAACTAGACTCGGATTCGTTTGAGTCTGATTCAGCCGACGGCGAGCTTGGACGGGGTGCGGAAAAGGCGGCTGTTGAGGACGAAGTAGTGGGCAAAGCTTCGGCACTTGGTGAAGGCAAGGCAATTGATGAAGCTTCGACAATGGGTGAAGGCAAGGCAATCGACGAAGCTTCGGCACTTGGTGAAGGCAAGGCAACTGGTGAAGCTTCGACAATCGGTGAAGGCAAGGCAACTGGTGAAGGCGAAGAAATTAGTAAAGGCAAAGTATGTAAAGAAGGTGCAGTTGTAAGAATGACTGCTGGCATATCATCTAGAGAAACATCATCGGCGGCAACATCTGCTGGAACCATAGGCGATTCAAGTGTCGAGAAAGAAGGCAGATCAATCGGGACTTCGGTTGCGCGTAACACGGGAGACGAGGTGGCGGCAGGCAGGGCATCGGCAAGCCAGATAGACACATCGGGGCTGGACGAGTCTAATAAGAAAGCTTCAAATGAAGCTTTGTCGTCCAAGCCAGCGGCTGAAGCAACTTGAGCATCGAGAGAGAGCGGGGATTGCAAGCTCAAAGAACGCGAAACCGACAAGTGGTCAGGGACAGCAGCAGAAACTGAGCGAGAAGGTTCACCACTTGAAGGGAACGACTCAGTCAAGTCAAGACTAAGCTCCGCGGTTGAAGTGGGCAGAGTAGCCTGAGGAGGGCAAATAGCTGACTGTTGGTTAACGACATTTGACAGTGCAACTGCTGCCTCAGTCTCAGGAGAGCGCGGATCAGCTGCAACAACGGTAGGCTGAGCAACTCTAGGCTGAGCGACTGGTGCGTTAAGAGTAAGCGGGAGAGGGCCAGCCACTTGCAGCTGGTTAGAAATGATGGACAGAGGATTTGAAGGTCCCGTAACAGTTTTGCAAACAATCTGTTTCTTCTCAACCATAAATCCTTTCTCCAAGTCGGCGATCATTTCCGAAATCTCCGGGAACGAAATAGTATAGCCAGTGGGGCTAACAACACGAGAATTCGACGGCAAATGCAGCGTGGTGCATTCAGGCTTGAGCGGGTAGGCGCTAGCCCAATTTGATTTAGATTTCTTCTGTACTAAAACAGCTACTTGGTAGCAGCCAAAGCCCATAAATATGGCTGCAAATTGAAACATGAGATCAACCCATTGAGCCGTTGTGGTTGGGAGAAGAGATTCTTGAGCGGACTCAAGCTGGGGGAGAGTGCGGCTCATTGCGGCAGGCCATTTCCCAATTACGAGGGAAGTGGAAGGTCCTGTAACAGCGGGGAAACACTAAATGTCACACCGTTAGCCAGCTTTTACTTCTTAAGGTTTAATAAAGTACATACGTCAAAGCTATCATCATAAGTAGCAGGCTTGCAGAGAGGTGCAATAGGAATGGAATCAGCAGAAGCGACCCGGCGAGCAGACTTGAGAGCAGCGGATCTCGGGGAGGGAGTATAAACGGGCGAACTGCCAACGCGAACAGGAATGCGGCTGGTCTCGTTAGAGATGCTCGTAATAAAGTTGTCAGCATTAACATTGCAAGCAGAGTCGATCAAAGTAGCAGTGGTTGCTTGAGGATTGTTGACAGCTTTAGCGACAGACGATTTGGAAGCGGCCTGGACAGAAACGGCAGCGACAGAAGCGCCAGGGACAGGTCTAGCTTTGACAGAGTTTGCAGCAGAATCAAGTACAGAAGGCAAAGAGCCAGAACAGGCGGGCAGAGGCTGCGCAGCGGGGGCTCTGGTATCACGAGAACGAGCGGACGGATTGGAGAGGTTGGTACGCTTGACGGGTGCAGTGTACAGAGTTGATCTAGCGCTAGTCGCGGCAGTAGTGGCAGGGATTTTTGCACCCAAAAAGGTCTAAGAACGTTAGCTATCACTTGATCAAGCCAAATCGGATCGGCCGTACTGCCTGTTGGTTGTTGACGCGTCTCTTAGGGACAGCCTTCGCGGTGGAAGAAGCCGTGGGTCTCATGTAAGTAGGAATAGGCATCTTTAAAGTAATTACTGTGTGTGAGAGTGCTGTTGTTTAGTGGTTTTAGTGGTGTGGAAGACTTTGGCTGACTGAGGTGAAGTAGGCGATTGTTGTTGTGGTGAGGAGAAGAAGGAAAAGTGGGAAACGGCGGGAAAGGCGTCCTTTTATACTTTGTAAACAAACGCCGGACAATTTTTGATTCAAATAAATTTCGCGTCCACGTCGCGTCAATCAGACTTAATTTATTTTTTTCCTCTTCTCGCGTTACTGTAAACGAAGCTGTATTTCTTTTGGTCATCTACAACAATATATATCAATTTACTCGTCTATCTCGCATCTCCTTTTTGACACAATACGCACTAGCCAGGGTCCGCCCCTGAACCTAGTATCCCAGACATTTCAAATCTAAAATTTACACGGCATTTGAGATCACATTGGCTGCACTACGAGCGATTTAGCTAATGCTATTAGCAGGCTCTTTCTTTATGAAAGCGGTACATTCATACGCTTTTTATGCGGTCTGCTTATCTAGTCTATTACAATTGCAGAAGGAAGGGCTCGTGACTCGGAAGCGGTCGCGTATAGTACTCT
The DNA here is from genome assembly GCA_030556335.1 of Myxozyma vanderwaltii. NCBI lineage: Eukaryota > Fungi > Ascomycota > Lipomycetes > Lipomycetales > Lipomycetaceae > Myxozyma > Myxozyma vanderwaltii. The sequence continues at coordinate 88,644 of JAKTPV010000026.1, forward strand.
TCTGCAGCTATGATCAATTTCGGTAATTTTTTATTTTTGCTCTTCTGTGAATTCATAACGCTTTTCTGTCAATAGCATATAGCAATAAAACCCTGAAGCCGGACTGCGACGGAATATTGATATTACTTCATATTTTTATTATCAGTAATCAGAACGGACTGCGCTCGTCAATTTCTGCTGTGTAAAGGCTGGTTTTATGGAAGACGACAAGGGTAAAGAGAGACCGTGTTCGCGCATTCAGTCAAAATGGGACATTTGCTAAACTGTACGATTGCGTTGAACCAGAATTGAAATGCTTGATAGCGATAAAGTTTCATGAGTCTATAATGCTTCTTATGTATGTCTGTCCAAAACTTGCCAGATTTCATGTAGAGCACGTACATCAATGCTAAAGAATTCAATTTTAGAATATACTAGGTTTGAAAGGTATCGCTCGAGCCAGTGGTTTTGTTTGTTCGAGAAGAGCATTGTGAGTTTGCACTGCTTGCCTCGCGGCTAACTTCATGCAAGCGACACAGATCACAAATGGATTAATGCCGAATCACGCTGTTCTAGTGGCCGCCTAAGAATGGCAAAATCGAAGCGTAATGCATGGCGATGTTATCGTCACGGTTGTTCAGTCACTAGAAGTATCATGACAATCAGAGAAGCGTGGATGAGTAATAGCAAGCAAGAGGAAGAATGAGCAATCCGGAGCTGTATCCTCCGTGGCTTACTGGTTTAGGCAAGAAGCGCAGTGCATTGCTGGATCGTGGCTTAGAGGCAGTATACCGTAGAGTGAGGGAGGAGAAGGCCAGTCGTGCTAAGTCTAGTTCTTGTTTATAAAATGATTTTGTTTATAATGAGTTACGGTTATGGGAATTTGCGTCGGCAGAAATTGAGTAATAAGATAAACTGCACCGAGTTCTGAGTTCTGACTCCGGTTTCATCCGAACATCGGGTGAGTTTGCTCGTGTATTCGCGACGGCGTTCTCGGCCACCACGAAAACGAAAACAAGAAATTAGTTGAAGGTTTCTCGTGTTGGAAGCTTTATTTTGATGGGTTTTTGTTTGCAACAGGAAAAAAACTGTGTTTTGCTTGATTAAAATTTTTTCGCTGCGGCGAAAAGAGTAATAAAAAACTGTTGTTTTGGGGGGAGATTCGCGCACAAAAGTGAACGCAGCCCATTCGAGTGTGTGCATTCTTACTGCAGTTTTAGTTGCTATGTTTGCAAGTAAGTCAGTGATATAAATAAACGATAAACAGCAGCCTTTGCTCTCAGTGTAAGTGCATTTATTTGCACTTGAGCAGGGCATTTTCGTGCATTGGGCCCTGGTCAAGAACCAGATCAAACAGGCCGGACAGAAGCAGCAGCACTAATGCACTTGGCACAACCAATCGCGCCGCAGAACGTTATCAGTGGAACAAGGCCTTGTGACTGAGCGCAAAAGATAAGAAAAAGCCGCTTACAAAAAGCGGTCGCGATATCGGCGCAGAAGGACACAAACACAGCCAGTTTGCAGCCAGCCAGCCAGCAGCCCAGCATCCAAAAAAGCAGTCAGTCGCTAAACAGAGCGCCACCGACGTGCGTGTCTCCTCCACAGTGGCGCCGCACCGGCCGCCAGACTGTGCGCAGAGCCCAGACTGCTGCTGCTGCTGCTGCTGTTCCGCACCCTACTTAAACTCTTCTCTGCCCGCCTCCTCCTCTTCCTCCTCTTCCCTTCATAACCCATATCCCCGTTCACCACCCCCTCCACCCATCCCTCTCTGCAGCTATGGTCCAGCCCTCCGAGCCCGAATTCGAGCAGGCCTACAACGAGCTTCTCATCACACTCGAGAACTCAACCCTCTTTGAAAAAAAGCCGCTACTCAAGTCATGCATCCCCGTCGTCTCCGTCCCTGAGCGCGTATGTCTCCCCCCACGCATGCTTGCCCACTCAACTCTTTCCTCTCCTAACACACATCTTCCCTCTCTAGGTCATCCAATTTCGTGTCACCTGGCAAAACGATGCCGGCGAGTTGCAGGTCAACCGCGGCTACCGTGTCCAGTTCAATTCCGCCCTCGGCCCATACAAGGGCGGCCTGCGATTTCACCCCTCCGTCAACCTTTCCATCCTCAAGTTTTTGGGCTACGAGCAGATCTTCAAGAACGCCCTCACTGGCCTCAGCATTGGTGGCGGCAAGGGCGGTGCTGACTTTGATCCGAAGGGCAAGTCCGACGGAGAAATCCGCCGCTTTTGTGAGGCGTTCATGCGCGAGCTTTCTCGTCACATCGGCCAGGACACCGACGTGCCCGCCGGTGACATCGGTGTCGGAGGTCGCGAGATCGGCTTCCTTTTCGGCGCCTACAGACGCTACCGCAATGCTTGGGAGGGTGTTCTTACCGGCAAGGGCCTCACTTGGGGTGGTTCCCTTATCCGACCCGAGGCCACCGGTTACGGTCTTATCTACTACGTCGAGAAGATGCTTGACTACGCAAAGCCCGGTGACTCTTTCGCCGGAAAGACTGTCGCAATTTCCGGATCAGGCAATGTCGCTCAGTACGCTGCCTTGAAGGCCATTGAACTTGGTGCTACCGTCGTCTCGCTCTCTGACTCGAAGGGCTGCTTCGTCACTTCCGAGGGATTCACTCCTGATGAGATTTCCTCCATCGCTGACGCTAAGCTCCTTCGCAAGGATCTCGCTTCTATCGAGTCCTCTTTCAAGGCTGGAAAGTTTACTTACCTCCCCGGCGCTCGCCCCTGGACCAACGTTGGTGCCGTCGACATTGCCTTGCCCTGCGCTACGCAAAATGAGGTTTCTGCTGAAGAAGCTCAGGCTCTCGTCTCTGCTGGCTGCAAGTTCATTGCAGAGGGTTCCAACATGGGTTCCACCATGGAAGCCATTGAAGTTTTCGAGGTTGAGCGTGTCAAGGCACCCGGTGGCATCTGGTATGCTCCCGGAAAAGCTGCCAACTGCGGCGGTGTTGCTGTCTCCGGACTTGAGATGGCTCAGAACTCGGCGCGCGCTACCTGGACTCGTGAAGAGGTCGATGCAAAGCTTAAGGACATCATGGTCAAGTGCTTTGAGAATTGCGTAAACACCGCCATCGAATACTCTTCGGAGAAGACTGATGGATTGCCTTCGCTTGTCAAGGGCGCTAACATTGCCGGATTCGTCAAGGTTGCTGAGGCCATGGTTAGCCAGGGTGATATCTATTAATCTAGCGAGTAGAGTTGTATACTACTAATGGAATGTATTTTTTTTTTATTTTTAATTGTATTTTTGCAATAATCTGTGAACCATGCAATAATAATGTAGTATCCGACTCATTTCGGGATTTCGAGTCAAATTGTTGGTAAGTTTCAGTGGCGTGCGCTCGGTCCATCATCAATCATCTGTAGTAAATCTTTGCCGCACGCTCATCACAACTTGGTATAAAACGAAAAACAAAAAGCAAAGTAAGTCTAGACAAGTAAAAAACGATCAGTTACTTGAAAGCGTCAGAAATTAGACAGAGGAACGGGATCTGGATTTGGTCCAGGTCGGCGTCTGGACTGAGCGGAGAATCCGAGAACCCGGCGTACTCCGACTCTGTTCACAACAGCGGACAGTTGAAACTAGCTAGGTTTATTTTTATGTTCAATTGTGGTTATAGCATTAAAAGTACCATTACACATATACGAAAATTGCTTTATGAGACTATAAGAGAGTTTAGCACCGCTAGGCGACGCCTGACTTCCAGTTCTCCGACTACCTGAGAGAACTACTACTTGCTTAAACAGTCAGTGTTATCCCACAGTCAAAAACTGATATCAGTCTTTTATTATAGATAAATACCACTTATCAAATACTAGTGTTCTCTCTCAACTTTAAAGCATGACTCCCGCAAAACTAAAGTTGTTAATAAAACTGCCCCTCCCCGACCTCCAAACTGGAATCCTAATCCCGCTTCCCAGCAACATCTCCAACATTCATTTATAACAATTAACAACCATCAACGGTGGTCACGCACGCACTCAATTTTCTACTTTTAAGATTTCCCTTGTAGGCAAACAAAACAAATTGAATTTTCAGGGATTTTAATATATTCGTGCATTAGAACCCAATATACCATTTCACGTGAATTGCAACTTACACAATGAGAGATTTTGTACTTGCTCCCGAATATCGAAAGTTCTGTCTTGTGTTTGAATGAAACAGAAAGAGAGCTAGTTTAGCGAACTTTGCAAAATATGGGGACTACCATGAATATGGGAAGGGCGAGATTATCTTCGCCGACTAATTTGGTGAGTAAGAGCTGGAATATGGTGTGATAAGCTGTTGACACGAATGAAAATAGAAGAGGAAATCTAGTATACGGATTCAAGCGCTGTCGTATTTTGATCGACGAATAGGAACAAATCCGGACGATGTGCTGGACGATTACAAAAAGACTGTTTCTCAATATCGTCAAAAGCGAGTTGCGATAGATAAAAGTAGTGGGAGTTTTTATTTTGCGACAACTGAAAAGCAAGATACTATTCCTGACCATCAACCAGCTTACTTGCGTGATCGATTTCGATCTGTCTTTCTTCGAGATCCTCCTACGAAATATATTGCACCTCAATCTTTAGCGCATCCGAAAACACAACCTGAAGGGCATGGCTTTACTGATAAAGATCCTGGTCTGAAGATTTATCTTGACCCTAAGACGATCCAACTTATTCCAAGGCCGGATAAACAAAAAGTGAAATCGAAGGATACATTGCACTTTGTGAATTTATATAAAATCCTTGGACCTCAATTTATTTTTTACGGCTTGGATGGTACGAGATTTACTTATCCAGAAGCTGAAATTGTGCGAAACGTAAACCGAATGAATATGGTATTTGAATTACATCCTGTAACTCAAGAAAAAATAAGGAAGGAACAACAACTGATAGAAGAGGAAAAACTTAAAAAGCTTTTACTTGAAAAAGAATCAGAAGAAGCAGGTTCTGGATTATCCGTCTTTGGCCAATATAAAGGAGTTCAAATTGCTACAACCCCAAATAACAAGCAGAATTCACGTGAATTAAAATCACAGCAATCAAATTCACAGCAATCAAATTCACAGCAATCAAATCCACAGCAATCAAAATCACAGCAATCAAAACCACAGCAATCAAAATCACAGCAATCAAAATCACAACAATCAAAATCACAGCAATCAAAATCATTACCGGAAAATTCACACAAGACATCTCCATTGAAAAATAAGACAGATGGCGGTTCGTCGCCTAATCGCTTTTCAAAAAAGTCTAGACCTTCTAGTATTACTGCGGCACGAAATTGGAACGGAAATTGGAAAAAAGAGCAAAGGCCAGCGGCAGAATTTGTTTCAGCAAAAGTTTCAAGAATAACCGGTAATGAACGACGTCGAGGTTATCAACCACATAGAGAGTTTAGTACATTTAGTGGTTCGTACAGGGAAACAAAATTTGACAGCAAAAACGATTTTGACGCTGAATCGGATGGGAATAGACTCCATGGATACAATAATCGCGAAACTTCTGGGGAAAAAATTACCGGTGGTTCAAAAAGTGGGGAAGAAAAGAAATTTCGATTGCCATTCTTTATTCCTCAAGATGAAGATCCAACTCTTCGACCATTGTCTGTTAAAAACCCATTTCCAGGCGCGAAGGAGAAGAGGAAATTTGTTTACGGAAAGTTAGGAAAGCGAGGCTTATTTTTGCAGAATCATGAGGTTATAAGAAAACAAACAGATTTACTTGCTAGTAATATTCTTGGAGAAGAAAAATATAAAGATCTACGCGAAGCTGGAAAGATGAAAAAATACAAAAATGTTGAGCGACTACCAAATGGTAGACCAGTTTCGCGGGAAGTATGGGGAAAGCAGGAACATATAAATCGGGACCTTCAAAGAATTGGTCGAATAGATGAAAATGGGCTATTAAATTTTGAAGTTCGTACAAGCAAACAAACCCGAATTCTTACGCAGTTAAAGATTCGTCATATGAAATTCCCTGGAGCTGGTTATAAAATTGAAATTCGACCTTTAAAATTTTATCAGAATGTTATTGGCTGGCCAATATATGTTCAACGCCAATGGCTTACAAGACAGCAAGCAACATATCAGTATGAAACTCGACTATCCCCATTGTTTTTCAAAGATCATGGTATTGGAAACGACGCTGAACATTTAGTTTTCACTGGTCATGGAAAGAATGCTAAAGATGCTGATGCTGCCGCTGGTAATCATATGTGGGGATATTTCGTACACAGATTTGCTCGTAAAGGTTATAAATTAGAAGAGTTGTTACCTGGTGGAAAATTTGGTATACCATTATTTGATTATGAAAAGACTAAAGCTATTCCAGCATTAAAAGGCTCTGTTGTTGAAAAATTATTTACATTTTTACCTCTTGAAATTTTATATAAATACCATTATCTTGTTGAAATTGAAAAACAACGATTATCTGAAATGGGTGAAATGGGAAAAGTTAGAGTATGGGAAGAATTTGAAAATCTAAATCTTTCTAGATGTTTTCCACATCTTCTTGATCTCGAAACACAAAATCGAGCTCCAACTGATGAGTATATTAATTTTGAAATGGGGGATCATGAAACTCCTAAAACATACGCTGATGAAGATGATGAATCCGTTACAAATGAGTTTAAAAGCCTTACAGAAGAAGACTCTGTATATGCATTTGAAGATGACGATGAAGATGATGATGACGAAGACGAAGATGACGATGAAGATGAATATGATGACGAAGACGAAGATGAGTATGAGGATGAAGATGATTCAGATAACGATAAAGTAAATACCAGTCCAATAAGAAGCGATTCGCATCCGCTCGACGCTTTATCATCAGAAGACAATAATCCTACCGAAAGTTCTTTGAATCACCATATAAGAGGTCAAGAATCAGTATTCGACAAGTCCGATAGTGAAGGTCGTGCAATTTTCAAAAACTTAAGTAAAGATTTCTCAAAGAAAAATGAAAACAAAGATATCTCTGCTTGGTAACAGCTGTCGCGGATGACAAGATATATAATCGGGTCTTTAAAGGTAAAGAATGATGGGGAGACCCGGCCAGGGAGTTGAACATGCTATGACGGACATTAGCTCGAAATTTAACTTCAAGAGCGGTTTGGTGCGGAGTCCAAAAGGTGGGGGCTCTCGAGTGGAGTTCCAAGAGAAGTCTAAGGATGACGGACAATCTCTTGAAGAGATTGGTAAATAGATGGCTTAAATGAAATGTACAAGAGGGTGATTAAACTGGATGATTAGGGTATCATGGTTGCAGCTAATAGCATAATAATTTTGTACATAACTGTTTATCTTTAAAGATTATATTTTGTTACATATTTTTTTCTCGTTTTTTGGGGGTTTTGCATTTTCTATCATTTAACTAACTTAATTTATTAATATTCTGAATACTTAAGAAATTTTAATTTATTGTACAAATATAATAATCTATACTCTCCATAATCCATTCGAAGAATCAGCTCCAACAATTAAAGCTCCTTGAGCAATTGTAACAAGGTATTCATTTAATCGTTCACTTTCAATCAAAAGTCTACAAAGACCTCCATCATTAGTTCCTTCCGCCACTAGATTAACTAATTCGAAAGCTCTCATAGCATAACTTGTCTTTGCAGCCGCTGCATCTATAAATATTTTATGTAATTCAAATAACATATATGGAACGTAAAGAACACGTAATCGATGAATCGCATTAGCTTGTGCTGAATTTCCTTCATTTTCAGCATAAAGTTCAACATCACTCATCCAATGTTCAATTATATCAATTAAAGGACCTTGAATTTCCGATAATAATGCTTGAACTTTGACTTTCCATGAATGCATGAATTTGTCAGAATTCTCGTCTTCGATTGTATTTCGTCGCTTGTTAGTTACTGATTTTCGTGAAGTTTTGGGAATAGGTTTTGTAGCTATTAAATCATTCCATGATTTGATCATTCGAACGGCATTAATTAATGACTCATATTGATCAAATTCAATTCTAGATTTTTGAATTCCAGAAATATTATCCGTAGTCATCATTTCTTCATTACTAAATTGTGAATCATCAGATTGTAAAATCTTTTCAATAGCGGAATATACTTGTGACGAAGCTAACTTATTTTGAAACGCACAAGCAGCACCGATTCTTCCTGCAAGTAAAAACCGAACATATAAAGCATTCGCAGACTCAATAACATCAGTCCACATACATCCATCAACGAGCCATAGTAATGCTCCTGCAAGTTGCCCTTCATCATCAGTTTCAGTTTCGGAAAAATCAAACTCAGAGCAACTTGAAATTGCTGGAAATCGATCTTCTAAATTATCAAAAACCCTTTGAACTGTTCGTCGTAATGTTGTGGCGATATCTAAACCGTATTTGTCTGCTAGAGCAAATTGCTCCGCTCTAGCTCGCGCATCAGCGGCAATATCAGCTAATAAATACGAATAAGCTTCAACAGCTGCATCAGGTGGAAGTTGTGAAACGTATAAAGGAACTAATTTCCCTTTTCCACAAACTACTAAATCTTCAATATAATACTGCAAAATCCCAACAGAATCGACTTCTGAAATACCTGAATCCATACCAATCGCATGCAAAAACAAACTCAAATGAGCTAAAAATCTAAGCATGTATCGCTCTCCTAAAATCATGCTTGAACCGTCTGATTCGTCTAATAAACTTTGCTCAATTTGTTCTCTAGCATCAGAAATTAATAAATGAACAACGTTGTTAATCAGAGATCCTTGTAAATAACGAAATGGCGCTTCAGACTGGGATTGAACTTGAACATCAGGACTTGTAGAGGCTGCTAGAATCCTTAAAATATCTCCTAAGCTAGTATTATATACATTTTGGGGAAAGTTTTGCAGCTCACTTGATGAAATATTCAAACGATTTGTCGTGCTTAAATATGTCTCAAGTTGACTAGCAGCTAAATGTTGAGCGTAAGCAAGTAGTTGAGCTTCCCATCCTTCACTTACTGCGAGCACACTATCTAAATCACCACACAAAAGACCATAAATAGCTCTTTCGTATTTATCCAATTTTGGGGATTTACATAATTGCGAACCCATCCTTCTCCATAATGCTTTTCGTTTTGTTCCACGAGCTGCAGTCTCTTCAGGATTCAAAGTAATACCATCCATTAACGGATCTCGATATTCAACTGATCCATTAATTGCAGCTATCAAAGAGAAATTTCCCGTAGATTCGCAGATTGCATTCGCAGTTGAAAAATCACCTCGTTGGAGTAAACTGAAAATGTACTGAAATAATAAATGTTCATACTCTGCATCCTCGGGTGCAATATTCGCATTCTCACGTAAAGGTGCATCAGGATCCAAATAACTTAATTGAGATGTCTGAGCAGCCATACCTGAAAATCCTCCAAAAGCAACTTTAGCTTTCTTTGTATGAGCACGAGTATATTGCCATTTTATACCTCTCATTTCCGGTTTTGGAAGAACTTTATCTCTGAATGCCGATGGTATAGCGTATTTTTGAAGCCAGGCAATAACAATCAGTGTTTCTCTTGCAGCACTATTTTGCCGATAAAATGCTTCTTCGGCAATTGTATTAGACGTCGTTTTAAATACTTGAAGTTGGGGTTTTGCTGGTGCGGCACGGTAAGAATAGAGCTCATCGACGAGAGCCCAGGTGCTGCTCTCAAGTGACCAAGCAGTAGTATCATCACTTGGTGCATCGATTGATGTTAATTTGCCAACGCTGATGAAAAATCAGTAAACAGTATTTGTCAAAACATATATATAGATCAAATGTACCGTGTTAATGCAATCCGCCTAAACCCTCGAACAGCTTCAAATGGGTCTTGGGTTTTGGCGATTGATTCAAAGACTTTTGCAAATTCATCGAGTTCAGAAAAATCGTCGTTTACTATCGGTTTTTATGTTAGATAACAAAGTGTCACAGTATATTCTAGTCGACCACCCACATTTTTCCTATATAAACTAGTGAGAATTCGTTCTTTACAGTCAATCCGAGATAAAAGAAAAAAACCTGCAACATACCTTTTGAAAGCTAGATACTTCTTGCTAAATTGCGTATTAACGATTAGTTTCATATTCGCAGTTGGCTGTACAGTGACAAAATTCACGAAAATATAGATCCAACTTACGCGTGCTTGTCGAGCAGGTAAAGCTCTTCTTGACCTTCTCGCACTTCCAGGCGTCGAAACGGACTCTGGCGCTTTGAGAACTTCAAGAACCATTCTCTGATCAATCAACTCTTCAAAATAATTCGAGACCAAACTAAAAAGATAAAAAGAAGTCGAGATAACGAAAGATCTAATCAAAGTATTGTAATAAACCCTTCTACAACTTATTGTGTTTTCATTTTTTGTTGTCTGTCTAGCAGTTATGTGCAGTTATGCGTGAATGAGTAAGGGTTGCGATTTTGAGAAGCCCTAATCCGCATTACTTATACTTGAATTGCTAAGTGTAGATTATTCAATTGCCCAGGTTTATATCATAATTGACTTTTAATTGAGCATATGAAGACATTTAAGATAAATTTTATATTAATTACGCAGATTCCATGCCTTGAAAAGGTGCTTTGCCAAAAACAGGAAAATCAAGCATTTGCGATTATACCTTCTAAAGCCTTGAATCTCACGCGGCTCATTCCCCTGCCCTCGTAGCGCAAGTTCCATATCCCCTCTTACCGGGCAAATTTCAAATTCCTCTTTCTTTTTCAGAGTTTTGGTTATTTGGATTGTATCTTTTTTATTGGAAGACTTGGAAAGTGTTATTTCTGGGGTTACGCTTACGCGAAAATATATCTATTAAAATTCAGACAGTTATTCAATAGGGATTGTAATCAATCTCTGGAGATTATGAGAATTATCACATTTATCAACCGCGTTTATAAATCATCATATACACATATATCGAGCTTTAGTATATCTGTATAATAACTGTATACTATATACTTATAAGTCCTTTTTTTTCTTTTTGCAATTGAAAATAGTCAATTTTTTTGAGCTGCCTGGTATTTAGACCTATTGAATCAGATACACAACACGATGGCACAACGAAAGTTACAACAGGAGATTGATCGCGTTTTCAAACGCATCGCGGAAGGTGTTCAAGCTTTTGATGCTCTGTACGATAAACTCATGGCGACGACAAATCAATCGCAGAAGGAGAAATTGGAACAGGTAAGTGCATAAAATTCCATCTTATGGGTGTCGATGGGCCTAACATGTATTACACAGGATTTGAAAAGAGAAATCAAGAAACTCCAACGTTTACGTGATCAGATCAAAACCTGGCTAGGCAACAATGATATTAAGGATAAGAAAGGTTTGAGCGATCAAAGAAAACTAATCGAAACAGTAAGTATTGTGAAGTTTATCGAAAACAGTTTCGACATAGATTTTAATATTTTGCATAGGAAATGGAACGATTTAAAGCCTGTGAGAAAGAAATGAAAACAAAGGCGTATAGTAAAGAAGGTCTAAGCTCGACACGGCTTGATCCACGTGAACGAGAAAAGATGGAAATGGCAAGTTTCATTACTTCAATGATTGATGATTTAGACCGTCAAATCGAGCAACTAGAAGCTGAACTTGAAACACTACAAGCAACTGTCAAACGTGGCAAGAAAGATACATCAAAATCTGTTCGAATAGCTGATATTGAGCAAAAAATTGAAACTCATAAATGGCACCAGGGGAAACTTGAAGTTATTCTAAGACTTCTTGAAAATGGAAATCTGGGAGTTGATCAAGTTTCAGCTATTCAGGAAGATATCAGATATTACGTTGAATCGAATCAAGATGCTGATTTTGCGGACGATGATGAAATGTATGATTCTTTGAATTTGAATGAAGATGAGGAAATTTATGGCATGAATGATAATGATCACCTTTCATCGCAAGACGCTCATTCGGTTATCGATGAAGACGAAAAGAAAGAAGTCAATAGCGCTCCTCCTGTACCAATACTTATTGCAAAGAAAGCTGAAGTTTCGAATGCTCGCAAAGTCTCAGGAAAGATACCTACAATGGCAACTGCTGCTGTCCCCGCTCCTTCCAGTATCACCACTACTGCTAAACCCGCTCCTGCTCCGACTCGACCGGCAAACGAAAGTCTTAAATACGCATCTGCAGCAGCTGCAGCGGCCGCTACTGTTCCTGGTCTGGCACCGTTACCACCCCCACCAACTTCAGCAGCAACTACGGTGACTAAGGGCACTGCAGAGAAAGCGCCGCCTACACCGCTTACTCGTACTTCCTCTGTCGCGTCATCTCCTGTATTGACTACTGCATCGCTGGCCAGCAGTACGTCTGAAGCCTGGAAAAAGCCCGGCATCTCTGATGTGAAAGTTGAGAGTATGACTACGGCATTTGAAAGCGGAAAGACAGAGGTAAATACTCCTATAGCAACAGCGTCCACTGTACACTCCCCTAGCTCTCCAAAGGCTGGTATGTACAATATGAAAGATATGGAAGCTTCTCTCAATGCTTCAGTAGCGGAAAGCCTAGTCCAGGCTAGTCAACCGGATCAGACGCCGGATCTTGTGCATTCCGAAGCCAGCGCAATATCTGAGGAAGAGTTAATATCGTCATTACCAAGCGGTCTACTAGATTTAGCATCTGTTTTTGAAACCGCCAAAAAGAGAGTGCAGGATCCGCCTGCAATTGAGGATATGAGCAAAATGCTTGAAGCTTCGTTTGCTCATTGTCCTTCGGCTGCGGATGCAAATCGGCCTAATCATTATACTCCCTCAACGCCATGTCGGACCTCGCCATTTTACCCACAGGAGCCATTAGCTATTTTCAATGAGCCGCTGTTATACGAGAGACTTGATGCGGATACGTTATTTTATGTTTTTTATTATAAGCAGGGCACGTATCAGCAATATTTAGCTGCACAGGAGTTGAAGAAGCAGAGCTGGCGATTTCATAAAAGATTCCTGACATGGTTTCAACGATACGAAGAACCCAAGAGTATTACAGACGAATGTGAGCAGGGAACCTACAGGTATTTTGACTTTGAAGGAACCTGGCTGCAGCGAAGGAAGGCAAATTTCATCTTTGAGTATCAGTATTTGGAAGATGAGATTTGAGGGTAGGTTGCAGAAATCGAGTGTTTTGTTTACGATGCGGGAGTTTAGTTTTGGATATCTTTCCGGGAGTAATAGTTTTATATAATGTAACAGGGATTTTGATCCCTCGTATAATCACCGACTATTTAGACTTGTTCTGAGTCTGCTGTCATTTACCGCTGCCGCTGAATATTTTAAAATACCTGGTTGCGAATAATAAAAACAGCAAATAGCCATTATTTCGCAATAGTCCCCTATCGGAAGTTATCAATCGCACGTGACTTTATTTTGGGGGTGTATACACGTGACTTTGAAGATGCGATCTCGCAGAGTTTCCTTCCCCCACAAAAACTGCTCACCTAATCTGAAAAAGAAGCAAGTTCGCCTGCGGACAGCCGTGTGTTTGTTTACGCCTGCCGTTCGCAGTAATTGCTCACGCGCCTGCTTTGTTTATTTTACTTTGTTGCTGTGTGTTTTGCCGTCCTGTGCTTGAGCTCGCCGATGCCGCGCTCGCCTGCTTCGCCGCCGTCGCCGGCGTCCTCCACCGTCTCTTCTTCCACTGCTGGCCATGCATCGCGTCCGGGCATGCCTGCAAAGTCCCTCTCTGCCGCATCAACTGCCTCTCTTGCACGCTCCGGCATCACTCCTGGTGTGGGCTCAATTCCGTCCTCGGCTGAGTTGCGCAAACTTAAGCGCCGGGTGGATCCTTCAAAGAGGAAGCGTATCGCTCTTGCCTGCGACTCGTGCAAGCGAAGGAAGCAGAAGGTAAGCTCTCTTCCGTTCTAGATTTGGTTTATAAATATTGGGTACAAGTTAGCTGTTATTTGCCCGCGATACTAACATACTTAGTGCAATGGTGAGCATCCTTGCTCCATCTGCCTCAAGAAAAAGTTCTCGTGCCACTACACGCCTACGCGAGCAGACCTTCTTCCCGGTCAAACACCCACAGTGTCGTTTTCTTCGCCCTCACCGAAATCAATAGCAGCACTTGACGACCGCCTAACTTCCGTCGCTTCGCCATCGTCTGATCCAGAAGTCAAGTCTGAGAAGCTTCACAGATCCTCACGTGCGGAATCATACCCGACAATAAATGGCAGTAACTTGGGTAGACCCACCAACGCAGCTATCGTCAGCGGAAGCAGCAACCTCGTTCGCGACGAATCGTTGTCAGACTCGTCCATGTCACCTGGATCTCCTGCTTCGCCTTCGTCTCCCGCTCCCGTCCAACCCCATCTGCAGCAGCAGAAATACCACCGTAAACGCTCTCACAGCCGTTCCGAGTACCAAGTCGAAACTGTCGGCGACGGACGCAATACCAGATTACTATGGGATGAGAAGGGACATTTGCGATACATGGGGGAAAGTGGTGTTACCTCATTCTTAGAGCAATCTCGAAAAGCGTTTAGGAAAGTCATGGGTGATTCTTCGTTCACGCTTGACCCTGCGCAATTTAGATTTATCGATGGACCTACTCATTCTGCTTCAATAATCCCTTTGCAATTACCGCCTAGAGCACTTACAAACGAGCTTATTCAGGCTTTTGAGGATAACGTACAGGCATTTGATTACGTGTTTGATATGGATCATTTCAGATATCAAGTTGCGCAGACTTTTAGAAATCCAATGAGTGCCCCTCGGCATTGGCTTTGTTTATTGCATTTTACATGCGCGCTTGGCGCGATTTTTGTGAGCTCGAAACATGAACTGGATACAACTGAGAAAGTAAACATTCAATCTTTCGACAATTCTTCATCTTCTCAGCCTTCTGCTCCATCAGGGACAGGCGCTGCTGTGAAAGAAGGAGGACAGAGTAGAAGTTTAATTGATCCTAGTCTATTTTTTGAATCTGGATTGGGATTGATGAATGATGCGGCCGAGGATGGTGAACTTTGGGTTGTTCAAGCGTATTTACTTATGTGTCTGTACTATCAGATCATTTGTAAGCGTAATGCTAGTTGGATTCAGCTAGGTATGATTTTCCTTTGAGACTTTCTTTTTGGTTTTTTGTGGAATACACATTCTGACCAAGTTAATTAGGTTCTGCGATTCGCTTTGCGCAAGCACTTGGAATGCATCGAAAATGCGTTAATCTTACATTTCCAAAACCTCAGCGTCTTATGCGGCAAAGATTATGGAGAACACTTTATATCCAAGATAGATTCTGGTCTTCAAGTTTAGGTCGTCCATTAGCTATTGATGATTGTGATTGGGATGATCGGGATCCGATTGAACTTGTACAACTTGATCAAACGGCAGTTGAACTCGGAAAATTATGTGAAATTATTGGTGATATTTGTTTACTGGTTTATAGACCACAAAGTATATCTTCTTCAACTTCTCAACGACTGGCTACGAGATTAAGAGAATGGAGTGATGGTTTGCCGCCTGATATTCAACTGTCTTCGTTGAGTCTGAACCCCTCTGATGGGAGAAAACTTAGTAATGGAATGTCGAGCGATGAAAGCCGACGAAAATTAACCCGAAATCAAGGACTTTTACGACTTCACTTAACTCATCTGAACAGTATTATTCTCCTGACGCGACCGTTTTTCCTTTTGATGGTTGCAAAAACACCTTCTGAAATCCCTGCTCAAGTCAAGACAGTTTCTCGTCTTTCGTCGGCATGCGTTCTTTGCGCTGCTCGATCGGTTGACCTTGTAATGACATTTTTTGCACAAAATCAGCAACCTATTCGATCACATTTAATGACATATTTTATTTTTACAGCGGGTATTGTTTTACTTCTTGAATCATTTCACCAGCGACGATCAGAAGTTGAATCTTATATAACAAGAGGAATCTTTTTATGTATTTTTATATTGGGTCATTATGGAAAGATCGATCCATCAGCGAAGCGGTATCGTAATATTTTACAAGAAATGGACCGTGCTGCTCGAGCTTCAAGATCTTTAAATTACGCTACCAACGCAAGTACTTTAGATGCAGCGGCAGCTGCGCAAAAGAAACATATTTCTCAAATCAACAGTTTGTTAAA
Organism: Myxozyma vanderwaltii; assembly: GCA_030556335.1. Lineage (NCBI taxonomy): Eukaryota > Fungi > Ascomycota > Lipomycetes > Lipomycetales > Lipomycetaceae > Myxozyma > Myxozyma vanderwaltii. Next base: position 104,689 of record JAKTPV010000026.1, read on the forward strand.
CTCGACTTCTTCCACACAATCTTCAGCAAATGGAGCCACGACGACAAATAGAGTTCCATCGAGTGCGGTTGCTGCCGCTGCTGCTGCTGCCGGAATTACACCGGCTGCTGCATCTGCTGTATTGGCTGCTGGATCGTCTGCTAGTTCAGCAGGAAGTGCATTTCATTTTATGCCTAGTCCACGGAATAGTAGTGTTCGATCTGAATCGTTACCGCGGAAGCAATCCGAAGATGTGAATCCGGCGTCTACTACAGCTGCAGCTGCGGCAGCTGCAGCGGCGGCGGCGGCGGCAGCTCAGGCCTATCAGCAAGCTGCTAATACGGATTATTATGATGACGAAAAATATCTTAATGATATGCTTGGATACGGGTATAAGCAGAGTGGAAGTGACAGTTCTAACAATCTATCGCGAATGTTTTTAAAGGCAGCTGCTAATGATGGGCGATATCAAATTCCAGATTCTCTATTGAATGTTGCGAGTAATCATGGTGGTAATAATAGTCAACAAACTGCATCGATGGCAGTTGGAGCTGATGGTGAGCGAGGAATGGCGATTCCTAGTTCAGTATCTTCGTATTTGGCACCTATGCAACAGAGTTCTTCAGCTGTTGGAACTGCAGGTGGAACTGCATCGAATTCAAATACACCCGGTAGTGGTAGAGAATCGATTAATATTTCCCCAGCGGATGCAATGTCTCAATTCCTGATGGACGATACATTTGGGGTCGGTGGATCCGGGAATGAAGAACCTAATATGGAATTTTCATTTGATTTGGATATGATGGAATGGATTAATCTTGCCTCAACAGCAGGTACAGGAGGGAATGCTGCTACAGCTACAACTGCAGGAAATGGAGGAAATAACCCCTCATCGTCAACTTCGGGAACAGGTGTAACGTCAGCTGCAACACCGGGATCTTCAGGTTTCGAAGAAGCAGTTCGCAGAGCAAATGCAGAATTATTTAACGGACCTGGAGGTTCTAGACAAGGTGTAGGAGCACCAGGAAGCACAGTTACAGGTGCAAATGGTAATGGAACAGGTCAAAGTGCAGGATTATATGGAAGTGATACTGTTTTTAGAGGATTAATGATGAATGCAGAGTATTAGTTTTTATTCTAGCTATTTTATTTATATTTATTTTGTTCTTTTATTTTTCGGGGAATTTTCTTTTTTTTTTTTTCTTTTTTTTTTTGTTTTATTAACTTGCGTTTTTTGGATTGAAGGGATGAAAATCCGCGTATGTTTGCGAATTGGAAATGGAAATATATAGAACCTTGCAATTAATTAATTTCTTTATTTATCTACTTGTTTATATGCCCTTCTTTTTTTTTTTGTTACCTTACCTGTGTGTAATATATAACATAGTAGTTATTACAAATTTAATTCATATTTCAAGAATATTTTTTCCACGCGGCTCAGGAGGTCTACGCCAAAGTTCCCACCTAAAAAGCCGTGCTAATATTTTTTTACATGGTCTAAATGCAAGTAATTTGTTTTTTTAAATCTCGACTGAAGTCATACACAAACAAGGGAATTCTACGTTACAAATTTCACTACAAACAGAAGAAATAAACAAGCGTGATAGGTATTCTTATAACGTGCCTATACTGGAGATACATATATAATTATATATACTCAAAGAAAGGAATATAGAGAGAAAGTAAATGATAAGACCATGGAAGTTTAGTGCCTATACGGCATTTTATAAACGATCTTATAGGAATTTGGTGAATTATAATAACAGTAATAATTGTATTACGAGGATTGATGGGTATGGAAGGAACTTAATCAGGGGAAGAAGGATTTGGAGGAGGGGTTATGCTATTGAACATGCGAGTGAAGATTTAGAAGCTAGAATTGATGCTATTCCGATTGAACGGTATCGGAATTTTTCAATAGTTGCTCATGTTGTACGTATATAAACCTCTTCTTCTTCTTCTTCTTATGCTGTAATAATATTGTTATTTCTATTTCAAAGTACAGGAATTAACTAGCTTTGGTGAATTTAGGATCACGGAAAATCTACACTTAGCGACAGATTGTTAATTTTAACAAAAACAATTCCGGAAGGAAGTCAAGGACAATTTCTTGATCGATTAGATGTTGAACGTGAACGTGGAATTACAGTCAAAGCACAAACTTGTACAATATTATATAATTATAAGGGTGAAGATTATTTGCTTCATTTAGTTGATACGCCTGGTCATGTTGATTTTAGAGCAGAGGTTTCAAGAAGTTATGCTTCCTGTAAGGGGGCTTTGTTGTTAGTCGATGCAAGTCAAGGAGTTCAAGCTCAAACTGTTTGTGTTTTTCTTTTTTTTCTCGCAACAGAAGTTTTGTTGAAGGTAAACTAATGAACTGAAAAAATATTATAGGTTGCAAATTTCTTTTTAGCATATAGTCTTGGTCTTGAATTAATTCCAGTTATAAATAAAATTGATCTTAATCACGCGGATATTCCACGCGCTCGCGAACAAATTGAGACAATGTTTGAATTAGATCCCGATGGTGCGATTCCAGTTTCCGCAAAGAAAGGTACGAATGTTGAACAGATTTTGCCAGCAGTAATTGAAAGAATTCCACCTCCAGATGGGAAAATTGATGCTCCAGTAAGATGCTTATTGGTTGATTCATGGTTTGATAATTACCTTGGAGTTATTGTACTTATTCACGTTGTCGATGGATGCTTAAAAAAAGGTGATAGAGTAATGTCTGCACATACGCGAAAACGTTACGATATTAAAGAAATTGGCATTCTTCATCCTGATCGAACTCCCACAAAGCACTTAAAAACAGGACAAGTTGGATATGCAGTTTTAGGTATGAAAACTGTTAGTGAAGCTCTTGTTGGTGATACTATTTTAGAATTAGGCTCAGAAGCAGAAGCATTACCTGGTTTTGAAGAACCTCAACCTATGGTATTTGTTGGAGCATTTCCAGCTGAGGGAGTTGAGTTTAATGCTATCGATGACCGTGTCAATCAACTTGTGTTGAACGATCGAAGCGTGTCTTTACAACGAGAAAACTCAAATGCGTTAGGTCAAGGCTGGAGAGTTGGATTTTTAGGAACTTTACACGCATCAGTTTTCCAAGATCGACTTCAACAAGAATATGGAGCCTCACTAATTATAACTGCGCCTACTGTACCATATAAAGTTATTATGAAGGATGGCACAGAGAGAATTGTTCGAAATCCTGATGAATTTCCAGAGCCAGGAGAATTAAGAAATAAAGTCAAAGATTTACAAGAACCAATGGTAAAAGCGATTATTTCATTCCCGCAGGAGTATCTCGGTGACATTATTGAGATTTGTGAAGCAAATCGTGGAACTCAAGTTGATATGACATTTTTATCACATGGAAATCAAGTATTACTCCAATATCTAATTCCAACAGCTCATCTAGTCGATGATCTTTTCGGGAAATTAAAAGGTGCTACAAAAGGTTACGCTACATTAGATTATGAAGATGCAGGATATAAATCATCGGATTTGGTTAAAATGCAATTATTAGTGAATGGAGCAAGCGTTGATGCTTTAGCACAAGTTATGCATCGCAGTTTAGCTGAACGGAAAGGAAGAGAATGGGTTCATCGGTTCAAGCAATTTTTAAAATCACAGCTTTTTGAAGTCGTCGTTCAAGCTGCTATTGGTTCAAAAGTTTTAGCAAGAGAAACTATTAAAGCTAGGAGAAAAGATGTTACCGCAAAACTTCACGCAGCAGATATTTCGAGAAGAAAAAAACTGTTGCAGAATCAAAAGGAAGGAAAGAAAAATATGAAACAGGTTGGTAGAGTTCACATTCCTCAGGAGGTAAGTCGTTTAAATTGCTAGCCGCAGCTGAAATTTTACATACTAATGTGTTTATAGGCATATCAAGGATTTTTGTCCAACAGTCCGCCTCAGAAATAATGTATTGTAAATAGCTTATGTATCATATAATTTAAACGCTGTCTCATAAACCACCACAAATATTGCGCAACAAAACTCCATATACACATTACAGTTCAATTCTTTTAATCAGCAGTACCCAATCTGTAAGCAACCATGGTGTCAACTTTATGTGACGCAGTACTAAAACTTCTTAGCTTTACTTGTTCGGCATTTTGGACTTCTTTAGGATCACTGTCGATCCATTCTGAGGGAGCTTGAGTATCACCATCGGCGTAGACCAAAACGTTAAAAGTATGTCTTCCTTCAAGGACGGGAAGGAATGTAACTGAAGCAGTGATTTGCCTGATGATTGCTTGAATTTCTTGCTGAATTTCTTCAATAGATTTATCTGCGGAGTTATTTTCGGACTTTGATTTGCTGCAGGTGTGATTAGTATTTAAATAATTTCAATACTTGCTTTTATCGAAACTTACGGAGCGGTGTTTTCCTTATCAGATAAAGACAGTGACGGTTTTTTGGAAGACGCAGCAGCTTTACCAAAAACCTCGATATCAAACTGCCAGCGCTCGACTACTTCAGCGGTATCCAGTGACACAATAGCCACGACAAGTCTTGAGATTTTACTACCAACAATCCATTCTATATTCATCAGTCACATGTCATCAACACGTGGTAAAACGAATAGTTGAACGTACTGTTAAGTTGGGACATGATGCGACGGATGTAAGATTTCACGTCTTCGTCGACCGTGATGAGCATGTTTAGTCCATATTTTTTCACCACTTGGAAGTCTTCGGGAGGATATATTCCACGCTGGAAGAGTATACTAAAGCTGTTAGTGGTCATATATCAAGCAGTTAAAAGTTAACCACGTACCTGTTGATGCTGTATTCTATATTGAGAGTTAGCATATCAAATAGTTCAAAACAACAGAAAATAAAAAAACGCACCAAAAAACTCGGCAACGAGCTTGGAAGAGCCTTTTAGTGACAGTTTAGACCGCGTAGGTCCAGAGGCATCTAGTAATTTTTCAGAAGGGGCCATGTGGAGCGGAAGTTGGGATGAACGAAATGGACGAGCAACATAGTCAGGTTCAGGAGCCGAGCTTTCGGTGGTAAACAGAGCGCCGCATGTTGTTTGTTTACATCAGTCTCCATACGGACTAGCGCATATCCAAATTGCATGTCACGTGATAAATTTGAATGAGCAGCCAAAAGAGGAAAAATGAAGCGCGGAGTATATTTGCTTCAGGACTGACACGATGGGCGGAGTGTCGGGATTGCAGAACTTGCCTGACTTTGACTTGCTGGTACGAGGATACCAAGATGGGAGAGATAAGATTGAAGCAAGAAGCAAGAAAGCAGCGGCGAATCCGAACAAGGCCAAGGCGATGAAGTGACGCGCGTGGACGCGTCTGCGAAGGTGGTTGGTCGTGTTTGTGCTTGGCCCGACGCGATGTGTAATTATTACTCTGAAATCGGGTACGACGAGGACGCGTCGGAGAAACTGGCGAGGTCGGCGTACCCACGCGCGCGCGTTGCCGGCGTGGATTGGTTGGTACAAGCCCCGTTTTGCGCACGCGACGCGCGATCAGATAAGATTATCGCATCTTTCCCCACGCGCGTCTGCAGCAGCTCACGAGACTGTCCTGCGGGGGGCCCTTTGTCAGGCTCGCCGACTCTTGATTTGCAGTACCTCACGCAGACAAACAAAGCGGGTGTGTTGCACTCAGGCGCACTCTGTCCAGGTTTTGCAAAGCGGACGAATCGCTGCGACACGTGGAGTGCCGAGAAGCACTTGGCAGCGGCTAAGCGGGTGCTGCGAGAAGCCCTTCTTCTCGGCGACTCGGCAGGGCCTTGGCTGTACTTTCGTCGGACTCGTTTTGTTCAGATACTGCGACTGCTTTGAAAGATTTCTGATTGCAATATCTGCTGCTGTGCTTGTTTGTGCTGTTTGTCCGCCTGCCGATACACGGCCCACGTGGATACTGTTCATCGTCATCTGGCCTGCACATAAATACCCCTCCACGCCCGCTGTTCGTTCTGTTCTGTTCTGCAGCAGTTCTTTTCCTCCTCACAACAACAACAACTCTACTACTACTACTTCTACTACATCAGCAATGAAGCTCTCGGTCGCGTCCCTCGTCGTCGCCGCTCTCGCTGCTGCTCCCCTCGCATCAGCAGCCGCCTCCAACTCCACAAAGCCCAAGAACTACATCTTCTTCCTCCCCGACGGATACGGACCTGCATCAGAGACTTTTGCTCGTGACTTTGCCAACTACAAGAACAACAACACAAACATGCTCCCCGTCGACAAGCACGCCATTGGCTACGTCCGCACCTATGCGACCGACACACTCGTCACCGACTCTGCTGCCGCTGCCACTGCCTACGCCTGCGGTATCAAGAGCTACAACGGTGCTATCGGTGTCGACGACAATTACAAGCCTCTCGGAACTATTCTCGAGGCTGCAAAGGTAAAGCCTCTCCCTGGTACTGCTGTATCTACCCTCCATCGCATTCTCTAACAGTCCTCTAGCTCGACGGCTTCACTACCGGTCTTGTCGTCACCTCCCGCATCACCCACGCTTCCCCTGCCGGATTCGCAACCCACACCTACTTCCGTGATCTTGAGGCAGACATCGCCGACCAGCTCGTTGGTCTTTCTCATCCTCTCGGCCGTGTCGTTGACGTCATGATGGGCGGCGGCCGCTGCTTCTTCCTTCCCCAGTCCGACGAGGACTCGTGCCGTGAAGACGATGTCGACCTCTGGAACATCGCCGCTGAGAAGTACAACTGGACCATCACTGCCGACCGTGAAAAGTATGACGAGCTCTCGAATGGTCTCGTTGAGGACCCTCCTCTTCCCTTTGCCTTCATCCCCTCTTTGTCTCACATGGCCTACGAGGTTGACCGCCAATCCACCGACGAGCCTTCTCTCACCGAAATGGCCATCACCACCCTCAACATGTTTGACAAGCTCACCAAGGACTCCGACAAGGGTTTCTTCCTCTTCCTCGAGGCCTCGCGTATTGACCATGCTGGTCATGCCCACGACCCCATTGGACATCTCCACGATATCCTCGAGTACAACCGTGCTATGGAGGCTGTTATTCAGTGGATTGACGACGGACACTCCGACACTGCTCTTCTCTCTGGTGCCGACCACGAATGCGGTGGATTGACCATGGGTGTTCCCGATTACGCCTGGTACCCCGAGGTTCTTGATGCTGCTGCCGGAACCGCTGATGCCTACGTTGATGTCTTTGATGCTTTATTGGAGAGCTTCAACGCTACTGATGCCGAGAAACTTGTCATCCTCAACGAGACCGTCTTTGTTCCCTACGGAGTCAAGGCTGCCACTACTGAAGAGCTTGCTGGATTTTTCACCGCCAAAAGCAGCGGAATTTACCTCGGTGAACTCCTCTCTGCCCGTGCCGGTATCAACTGGTCTACTCTCGGCCACACCGCCGTCGACATCACTCTCTTTGGCCACGGCTTGAACACTGACTCCATGGTCGGCAGCTGGGAGAACGGCGAAGTTGGGCAATTCATGGCTAAGCAGCTCGGACTAAACGTTGCCAATGTCACCAAGGTTCTCCAGGCCAATGCTTCCTTTGTCGAAGCAATTGGTCCCGATGAGGAGGGCAAGAAGTTGATTAAGCGCTTCAAGCTCCAGCATGACCACGAGCACATGCACGAAGGTGCTTTCCACAAGCACTAAGTGGTTTATATAAACCATCAAAAGCGACTTTTAGAGTTTTTTTTTTATTCTTTATATTTGCATAAAAAAAAGTTACAGGCGTGTTTAGAAAACCGGAAATGCATTGTGTGATTTTTTTTTTAATTTCTTGTAATTGTTATTATTATTACACTTTTTTAGTATTAATTTGGTCAACGGCGAATGACTAGGCGGGGAAAAGATTTGTGTTTTTTGTTTTGTTTTTTGTTTTGTTTTTTTTTGTTTGTTTCCAGCTTTATATTTATAATTGTGAATGCAATTGATCAAGTAACGGTTTGTTACTGTACTGGTAGTGGTATAAAATTACATTATCTACTTCATTGATATTAAAGAGGTAAAACGTAATCAATTGTAGAGTAAACTTGCTTTAAAGAATATTGTGGACAATTTCGGAATAGTTCGGGTCGATGCTCCGGGATATAATCGCAGGAAGGAAAAAGTGTCCTGTGCGCACATCAGCTCGGTAAGTAAATCTACAGCCATCTTTGACCCCGCAAACAGAGAAGAAGAAAAAGAAAAACACAGCCAACGGAGTATTTTGCTTATTGAATAAAGCACAAATGGCGAATAACTTGCAGTTTAAAAATTTGTTGCCTGCGTCAGGTGAATGGAAGAATGATATTCGAAGATTTTTATCTGAAGATGTTCCTGCTTTTGATATTGGTGGATATGTGGTTGGCGATGCAGAGAAGACTGCTACGATGAACTGCAAACAACCTGTGAGTCTCTTTTATGTTATTTACTCTAAAATGACTGCTCTTTGGTATTGATTTTATGGAACTAGGGAGTCCTTGCTGGTGTTCCGTTTGCGCAGGAATTAGCGGATCAATGTGGTGTTAAAATTACTTGGTTGATTGATGAAGGAGAATTCATTGATACTTCCAGCACTGGAAAAGTTCCCGTCGCCAAAGTTAGTGGGCCTGTGAACCGGTTGCTTTTATTCGAACGGACGGCTTTAAACATTCTTGCTAGATCAAGTGGAATTGCTACCAAGTAAGCCAAATGCTTCATCGTGAGAATATTATTAGGGTCATGCTAACAGATTAAGATCTCGACGCGTAATGCAACTTGCTCGTGAAGCGGGATATCCTGGAATCATTGCCGGGACCCGGAAGACTACGCCTGGATTCCGCCGTATCGAAAAATACGCAATGTTAGTAGGCGGTGTCGATAGTCACCGATATGATCTTTCATCAATGGTAATGCTCAAAGATAATCATGTCTGGGCTACAGGTTCAATCACCAAGGCAGTCACTGCAGCTAGATCAGCCTGTGGCTTTTCGACTAAGATTGAGGTTGAATGTCAGAGTGAGGAAGAAGCAGATGAAGCAATTGCAGCTGGTGCAGATGTGATTATGCTCGATAATTTCACTGGTGAAGGAATAGTTATTGCGTCTCAAAGTATTAAAAGTAAATGGGCTGGCAAGGGAAAAAGTTTTCTTTTAGAATGCTCCGGTGGACTAAAAGAGGAAAATATCAAAAGCTATCTGACCAACTCAATTGATATTTATAGCACTAGTAGTGTTCATCAAGGTACTGGAGTTATTGATTTTAATATGAAGATAGATCATTGAAGAATTTTGGTAATACACTTTTGTTTTTAAATTATCTTCTTAATAACTTTAAACCGCCATAAATTGCTATACTATTAAATATTCCCAAAGAGAAAAAAAAAATTACCATATACTCCATCCGCTTTTGCTTGCTATCAATAAAAACAAAAAAAAAAAAAAAAAAAAAACCCAAAGAGTTCTACAATATCTAATACTCCCCAAATGCAAACGTAAATGGCCAAATCCAAAAACCAAGGCTAATTTCAACCCGCTCGCTGTTCCATACTCTCCGCCCAATCATGAACAATTACTCTCACGTTTGTATCTCCATACTTATTAATCATTCTAACTTGAACATCACCAACAGTATTATTTTCTGGCGAAATATTCCGCATACCTAAAACGCCTCCCATTCCAGTATCTAAACTATTAGAGTGAGTAATTGCAAGTAAACTCTTTGATGTCATATGTAACTCCACTTCTTTCAAAGACGGTGGTAATAGAGCAAAGAATTCATAATCGGGATATCGAAATCCCTTCATGGAAATACATTCAAGCTTAGGACAGCCTTGGAGGACTGGATACCATGATTTTTGACGAACGGGTGAGAATAAATTCAGATGAATCATCAGTTTTCGTAATGTTGGTGGTGGATTTGAGGCTAAGTTTTTTAGTCGTTCAGAAACTTGTTTTTGAGAGATTAGTACACTTTAGTTGGTAAATTGCGGAAAAAGGGACTTACATGTAAAGGCCTCGCATTTTATTGTATAACAGACCGCTAGAATTTCCAGGTTTTTGAATAAAGACATACTAAACGGATAATTCCATTCGCAATTCACAATTTCCAGATTTGTAACCGTTACTAATAATGGAGTAGCTCTCTCTTCAATTGGATATTCGCATTGTAATCTAAAATACTCCAACGTTAAATTTTCCACATTTTTAAATGCATGAAGATCTGCTGTATCAAATAAAGCGGGCAATCCCGAAGCTTGCGAGGATACTAATTTTAAAGATCGGATATGTGAATTCGGACGCATATATTGCATCCATTTAGAAGATCCGGAAAGTGTCAATTGAAGCGTTGAGATATTTGAACATATCTCTAAAACATCGTGAAGGACTTCAAAACGATGCCATTCGCCCCAACTTGAAGGAACATTGATTGTGAATGTGGTTATGTACGGAGTTAATGGTGCTAATGAGGTATCGAGCTTTGATCGGAATACATCAAGGAGCTGCCACGTTATTGTGATATCCGAAACAAGAAATTGCTGGCCCTAATGATTTATATATCAGTCAAACACAGATCCAACCAGATTATAGATAAAATACAAAGGCATAACATACGACAGAGTACAAGCGCTTACATGAGTACGCAAAGTTTCGTAAATCTTCTTTCGAGCCCAATTTTTCTAAAACAGAAAACAAATCCACCAAAACTTCCTCTGGCAGTTCCGTAAAGAGCGAGCTTGCGACAGCCATGTTCACAGCACTTGTTTATGGCAATAACAATTAGAGAACTATACTGAATACGGAGGAAATACATGGGATAACGGAGCATATCGCGTGAATGATTCTAGACGCGCCGCACGAATTCTGAGATACGTCATCGGATACTTGTTATGACTATTCCAAATGATTATTGACTATTCTCCAGTTTACAAATGAAAACAAATGGCAATTATAAACATGCGAAATAAATATCCAGTTGTAATTGTCTGTAGCAATTAAATTTTACTCATTCGTTTTCACAACATGGCCAGGCTTCCATTCTCCCGCAATATCCCAACGACTGCCAGGCGCAAGTGCGCTCACGTATTTAACGAATTTAAGAACACCCGGATCTCGATATACCAAAGTGAAAACATTCCATCTTGCTTGACTGGTCAACAAAACTGAATCTTCCTCTTCTTCATCGTCTTCATCCTCATCTGATGACGAGGAGTCTCCATCGTTCTTGACTTCTTCGTCGTCTTCAGGAATATCAACTCCCGGAGCTAACTTTCCTTCTTCACGTAGTTTTTCAATTTCTTTAGCACGCTTCGCTCTTGATGCACTTAAATACACTGCGGGATCATTCACGCTGGCGTCCTTTCCTCCATTTTCCTCTTCTTCAGCACCGTCATTCATATACAGTTCATATGCTCCAAATTCTCCATCATCCCATCCTTGAGTAGGTGTAATACATAGAGTTCCTTCGAGTAACCCCGCGCTTTCTCCGTCTTCAGAGGTATCCTCATCAACGGGATTCAAACTTGTGGTTGCAAGTGTATAGTCTAAACCGGGTCTAAATCGACGAGCAAGAATACGCGCGTGAGTTGGTGATAAAACGCCGCTGACTAACGAGAGCCATTTTCGAAATATATAACCAGCAAATAACTCTGCTAATTCTTCAACTATTACACGCGACTCTTTCTTCTTCTCATTTGTAGTAGGATCAATGTACATGTAACGATGTTTGTGAGGAGGTCTTGAAACACTCCACTCTGCTGCAGTTTCAGCGACTTGAGCAACAGTTTGAGGAACATGTTCTTTTTCAATTTCTATAATATATGATTTCAAAGCAGAGGCAACCTTTTCGTTCAAAAACTCCTCTAATTCTAAAAGCGAAGAATCAACGAATTCGGATTGTAATCGAGAGATATTTTCTTCATCGAGAAAGTTTTTATTCAAGTACTTTGACAGATACTGAATTTCCTCTTCTGATAATTTTTCTTGCTGATTGAGACTTTCAACGCGTTTTAATGCTGGGGATGGTAATTCACCTAATCCCGAAGCGGAATTAGCTGCTGCATCGGCAAGTGAAGCTCTTGAACTTTCTAGATTAAGAGATTCTTGAAGTCCTTCAACATATCCTTCTTCGCCCTTTTGTGGGAGGTGAAACCATCCTGAAATTGCTAATCTTGGTTTATCGACCACTACTTCCTCCACGTCCTGTGAGAAGGCCAGATTAGTAATTGAATTTATGAAAACAAAAGACAAAAACCGACGAATGGCTTACGTGAAATGAAACACCAGGCTGTACAACGAAAAAACTAAGCTGATTCCATGCAGGTGGTAATGATAAGCACGGATCAACCTTTGGAGCACCTTTAGCTTCAAGTTCAAATAATCTCAAAGCACCGCCCCATTTTGGATCCCAACCTGAATTTCTATCTCTCGTGTCTCTGATATGACAATCTTTATCATCTGGATCTGGTAAATACAAGATATAAGAAACTCTTCTTGAACCAATTACGTCGTCGTGGGTCAATAAATGCGAGTTCTTCACATAGCAATTTATACTCATATCTTGTTTCTTCCCAGATAACGGGCCACAATCGCAGATTTGCATCACAAGTTGACGAAATTCGGGCGAATACATAGCATCTCTTAGAGCGCGTAAAGCCGATAGCTTACTGCGATCTTTAGCAGACAAACCACTGATATTCAACAAATCACCAGTCTGCTGAAGTTTATATATATCAGTTTCTTTTGGAGTGAAATGTAACTGTGAAGTAATCTCCCTGCGCACACGACGAAGTAAAGTATCAGAAACTAACTCATCAATAACACAATGCTTGTAAGGTGCAGAATTAGCGTGTTGATCATGAAGTTCTTGCGCGCGATTGAATAAACCCGGGGCAAAGATTGCGACGGGAGGAAGTTTTAAAGGAGTCGAGCTTCGAATTGAAGTTGTTGTAGAAGCTAAAGATGTGGCTGGCGAATGCGAACGAAGTCGTTTTCGAGGATTTAAAGAAGTTGTACTCGCCATTTAACAGTTTTTTCTTTTGTTTGAAGGTCCAATGAAGATAAAAAAAATAGATTGAGAGCTTTTATTTTGTTAAAATATGAAAAAAGAAAAAAAGTTGAATTCGTCGTATGATTCCCCCAATCGTTAAACTTTAAAGAAAGCTTCGCGATGAGGCCATATTTTGTTGTTTGAGCAAGTATTTGCATCTCTTTGACATATACACTTAGGTTATATATGACTTTTGTTATTGGTATTCAAATACAAATGATTATATAGTCTTCTTTTTTAATGAAAAAAATATAGTATACACTAGCTGAGCTGCTTGAAGAAGTGCGCTCGTAGGACTTGAGCTTTAAACATTATCTTACAATCAAATAGATACTTTGTGTTTTCTTCTAAATCCAGATTAATTCAATCAGCTTGTTCAACGGCCTTCCATATTGCTACAATGCAAAAAGGTGCCAAATATCAAGCAAAGAAAGTGGTTAAAAGGAAATAAAGAATGAGCGGGGTTTAACACAAAGTTCAGGGGAGATCTCGCACGGCGGATGGAGAAGATATTCCAGATAAACTATCCAAACCTTTCTCTCTTCTTTCAATTTTCATTTCAAAATTCTCGCTTGTACGCCTTTCAAGCTGCAGTTACGCTTTGTTTACTAGTTTATAACTTGAAATATATCCTACTTTTACGGGAGTAATAGTTTGAATACCCGCAAGTCGTCTTGCGCTATGTGTTTGGGACTCCCTTGTCACGGCTCGATGACTCCAGTTTGCACCGCACGACAAAGTGACAATTGAAATATCTGGTATCGCGGATTAATAGAATTAATATCGTGGGCCGGTACTGATAGCAATCAACTGTGGGTAGCCGCTGACAATCTGTGTTCCTCCTGTTACAAAGCATAGCTCGTAGCAAGTTCGCGCGACAGTGCGAATATCAACTTGTAATTTGTATATACTGTCTGGTGTTCTCTCTTATTTGATTAAATTATAAGATATACCCTACTTGTCAATGTTCAAGCATATCAAATATAGATCAACCAGCAGTTTTTGATGTCTCACATACCCGCTCATTTCTGTCTTTTTATCTGCTCTAACCGGCATGAAGTATCCGTCAGTCAAGTTAAACTGCTACTGGACTGCGGGCCGCCGTATATTACACCACTTGTATCGGCTATCTATCAAATTTTAGCTTACTTCATATTGAGACATGAAGGTTCGGGTGGGGGTGTGTCCTGATAGCTATTAGCTTGATAACCTTCTTTACCGCGGAGTTGCTAAGTAGTCGCGTCCCTTGCTGCGTGCCGCAGATGGGAATCTTTGTGGACATGATATATAAAGAGGCAGCGCTGCCAAGCTGCGGTTGAGAAACATCAAAGTCTTCAAGAGGCCAGAAGTTAAGAATAGGTAAGAATATTGCCAGATATCCAGTTGAGCTTTTTTTTTGGAAATTAAATGTCGGTTTAGTTTAGGCACTTGGTAGTAAATCATGGAGGCATTTGCTGAAAAGAAAGGTGGAACAGTGACAGTTGAGCGTGAAATATTTGATCAAGAGCCTGATTCTTTTGCTGAAAAGAGAATTGCTAGTGACTATGTTGTCTCACTAAGCGATGAAAGTCGTGAACTTTTTATTACTCGCATCATGGAATCTAAAGAACTGGAAGATATTGGTAGCAGTAATCTTCAACTTGAATTTCTTCTTTCAAAACTTCCTATTCTCTCTTTAGACGAATGCGTCGAGCAGTTAAAAGACGCGGAACTGTATCATCGCGATGACTATAATTATCCAATTCCTACTCGCAATAAGATTAAAAGACTTTTAGAAGGCCCTGTTGCGTATGGTTTAGGTCAAGAGATTTATGAGATGGATTTGAGACTTGAAGCAACGCTTAATAAATTCAACTCTCCGTATCCTGAAGTTCGTGCAGTTACTGATCCGACTGATGATATATATGCTCCGGTCGAGACCCCTCGTGCTTATATGCTGGGATTGTTCTGGGTAGTCGTTGGTTCTTTTATAAATGAAGTTTTCCTTACTCGTCAACCTTCACTGTCAATCAAATCTGCAGTTTTTCAAATTCTTGTTTATCCAGGAGGAAAACTTCTGGAGCGTATTTTACCTGACAAGACGTATTACTACCGTGGAAGAAAATTTGCGTTAAACCCTGGTCCGTGGTCATATAAAGAGCAAATGTTTGCAACAATTCTAATCAACGCCGGAGCCAATTTTGCAAATGTTGAAAATCATTCTTTGGTTTATAAATTACCACAATTTTTTGATCAAGCATGGGTTAATTTCGGATTTATGTTTGTTGCTAATGTTTCTACTCAATTCTTTGGGTTTGGAGTGGCCGGAGTTCTGCGTCGTTGGGTCATTTATGAAAAGAAAGCAGTGTGGCCTACCATGCTTCCTACTTTGACATTGAATCGTGTATTATTACAACCCGAGGAGAAACATAGTGTTCATGGATGGACGATTTCTCGATACCGATTCTTTTGGTACGTTTTAGCAGGTGCATTTGTATATTTCTGGCTTCCTGATTTTTTGTTTACTGCGTTATCTACGTTTAATTGGATGACCTGGATTGCTCCTCAAAATAAGATTTTAGCAATGATTAGTGGATCTAAAGTTGGTATGGGATTCAATCCAATTCCTACTTTTGACTGGACTGTGATTAATTATTCCGGGCCTCTTACAAAACCGTTTTTTGCAAGTGCAAACCAGTACGCTGGTGTTATGTTTGGTGCTTTTTTGATCATTGGTATGGTTTGGAAGAATTATAAATGGACTGGACATTTACCTATGAATACATCGACTGTTTATGCTAATAATGGTTTGAAATACAACATGTCAAGGATCACGAATGCGGATAATCGATTAGACGTAGAAGCGTATCGAGAATATTCAGCGCCATATTTTACTGCTGGAAATATTCTTCGTGAAGGTGCTTCATATTCTATGGTTACGTTGTCGTTTACATCAACTTTACTCGCCGATCATCGACTCTTATGGAATTCTTTAAAAGGATTTGCTAGATCGGTTAAAAACTGGAGGAAAAATGGAGTAAATGGAACTTCGAGTTTTGAAGATTTTAATGATCCGATGTCACTTATGATTCGTCAATATGAAGAAGTTCCAGATTGGTGGTTTTTTATTATTTTAATTATTTCACTTGTGTTTGGAATCATTTTGTTTGAAGTGTTCCCGATCGTTGCTCCCGTTTGGGTGCTATTTGCGGTCTTTGGAATTTCAATCTTGCTTTTAATTCCTTCTACCATCATTTATTCGGTTACTGGGTATCAGGTTACATTTAGTGATCTTATGGTTCTTCTCGGTGGATATTTTGTTCCTGGATCTGGTATTGGAAATATCATTGGTCGTCTTTACGGGTATGTTGAATGTCGAGCACTTTTTTTTTTCTATAATTCTAGTCTAATTTGGGTTTATAGATGGAATATTGACGAACAAGCGGAGTCGTTTATTTCAGATCTAAAACTTGCGCATTATGCGAAACTTCCTCCTCGCGCTGTGTTCCGAGGTCAAGTTATCGCAACCGCGATTAATTGTTTGGTCACAATTGGTGGCATTCAGGTAGTTTTTGGCTTAAAGCGAATTTGCTATTCCGACCAACCAGACAAATTTGTGTGCGCTTATCCTAATAGTATTTACAACACCAGTCTATTTTACGGCCTTGTTGGACCTGATAGAGTATTTGCTATGTATCCAGGTTTAAAGTATTGCTTTTTAGTAGGTGTTTTAATTGCTATCTTTTATCATTTTTTGCAACGTTGGTTTCCTCGCGTTTTCAGGTTTGTTCATCCTGTTGTTATTATTTCAGGAGTGTATGTGTACGGCCAGACATATAACTTGTCATATTACACAATGGGCTTTTGGTTTTCATTGTTTTTTATGTACTATGTACGACGAAGATATCTTAACTGGTGGACTAAATACGTGTATGTCTTGACTTCAGCATTAACTGCTGGAACTGCATTTTCAGCAATTATCATTTTTGGAGCAATTAGTTATACGGGAACATCGATTAAATGGTGGGGAAATACTGTGTCTGGGGCAGGCATTGATGGCATCGCGACTACTTCTTTGCATCCGTTGCCGGAAGGAGGTCGATTTGGCTTGCAAGTTGGCGAATTTCACTAATAATTGTTGAAAGTTTCTCCTAACATCTATATTTAATATACTCATCTATATATATATATATATATTAGTCATTAATTAGTGTGCATTTACATTTGTAGGGCTAGGGCCGTGTGCGGCATCACAGGCGCCAACAAACATCGCGCGTGCGCAGCCTTCTGAGCTCCTTTCCTTTAAAGCTGCTTTTGATTGTTATATTTCATAAAGAGTAGGATATAAAGCAGAATTATTATACAAATAAAAAGAGAAAGAAATGAATCCATTCAAAGATGGTAGTTTAAATATGGACTCTGTTAATCAGAGCTTCAAAGGCCTTACTTCGTCTTTTTCTCCGTTTGCGCGTCGTACGGGAAGACTTATTCAGGAACGACTTGGAAATGCTGATGAGATTGTGCGTGAACTATTATTTCTATTTGTCTTTTCTCTTTTGATGATATTATGAGATTCTTTAATAGATAGATTGACGAGGAAATTACGATTGCTGACGTGGAATTGACTACATAGACTGAGCTTCCTCAGGAGTACATTGAGCTCGAGAAACGCGTTGATGCGCTTAAGAATGTTCACTCCAAATTACTTGCTGTTACGTATGTTTTTGCTTTTAAAAGTGTTATTTTACGATTTGCATATGAGAAGTTAGTAATCGGTTGGCGGGAATTGAAATTAACGCGACTTTAATAGTTCTCAGTATGGCCATGAAGGATACGATTATCCTCCTAATCTCGTATGATTCAATTAATTGTGATAAAATTCTGTCTCTGGAATAATGCTAACAAGTCTACAGAGAGAATCGGTGATTGATTTATCCCGCGGCGTCCAGGAACGCGTTCAAATTCTCGCTCAGGCTTCATCTGCCGCTGAGGCGCAGGCTGCCCTTACTTCGCCTACCAGCAAGTCTGCTCCAAAGACCTTTGCGCATGCCATTTCACGCGCGTCGCTTGCCGCTTCGCACCAATTGTCTATCACTGATCCTCTTGGTGTCGCTCTTGAGAAGTATGCTGTTGCTGAGGAACGCGTGGGTGAAGCACAACTTGCTCAGGACGCGCTTATTAGCTCGCGATTCAACGCTGCGTTCACTACTACCATGAACACCAGTCTCAAATTCGCCGAGCGCGCGCGTAGAAAAGTGACAAATGCCAGATTATCTCTCGACGCCGCAAAGACTGCCGCCAGAAGTGCGCGACCCGAGAAACAGGATGCCGCCAGAGTCGAGGTCGAGCAGGCTGAAGACGAATTCGTCGCCGCGACAGAGGAAGCGGTTAGCGTTATGAAGAACGTCCTTGATACCCCTGAGCCATTGCGTAACTTGACTGACTTGATTGCTGCTCAACTTGCTTTCCACAAGGCTGCTTTCGAAATGCTGAGTGAATTGGCTCCTGAGATTGATCAGTTGCAAGTCGAGCAGGAGGCAAAGTACCGTGAGGCAACTCAGTAAATGTTTTTTTTTTCCTTCTATACTTTTGTTTTGAACTGATATGGCACGTTTAATTGCTATTTATTGCAAGTTTTTTTTCTTTGTTATACTACATATATGCACGTACTCCTTTGTGAAGTTGAGATTTATTTTTGTTGTTGGTTGATGATGTTGATAGTAAGATATTAGTAATTAAGTTTTTATAACAAATGTCATTCTGTCAGAGTTTCTTGATAGAAGAAGAAAAGTTAGCGACATGTCTTTTTTATGTCTTTACAAACTGCGCATTGGAATTGTTTAATTGAAGTTCTGAAGCTTTCTCTGTTACGCAATGATACAAGGACAGGATTTCGAATAATATCGTTGCTGCTGCGAACGAGGCCACCTCCACCTCGAAATCGGGGAGCAGCGACAAACACAATAGCACCATTTTGGACTGAAATGCTAGCATGTTGTTCAACAGCGTCTTCAGGGAATAAAAGTAAGCTATTGGAGTGGTTGCTTATTGCACTGGGAGGGTATCTTCGGCTGTCCGATGCGAGATTAGCAGTTTCGAGTACGCGGCAGCGAGTTCGTGATCTTGCGGACTCCCTTTTACCTGCGTTTGTTGCTGAGACGGTTGCGAGAGGGAATATATCAGGATTAGTTGATAGGTTGGAAGAAGTTATGCTGGAGTGGCCGTTTAGTGAGGATCCGAGGCTACGACAGTATTATGGAATGGGATTGTTGTGTCTTGGAAGAGTTGAGGAAGCAACGATTGAGTTGGAAAAAGTGGGAGCGAATGCTGAATATGACGTTGCGATGGCTGATGATTATTATATATGAATATTAGAGGAAACAGAAAGGGCAAAGGATGTGAGGAAATACTTTTTATTGGTTATAATTTCTATATATACAGTTTTTTTTTTTTGACAAGTGAGTTACCACATAAATCTTTGGTTTACACCAGGTTCTTGTGGCCATTGAAATGGTTTTACAAGAAAAAGAATGATTGTGACTGCGTTGATCAGCAAGTACCAACATATTTCAAACCATTCGGTTATTTTTCTTTCTTGTTGCTGCTGTTGTTGTTGTTGTTGTTGTTGTTGTTGTTGTTGTTGTTGCTGATCTTGCTCTATTCGATGTCCATCTTGTTCAATTACTATTACTTCATTCTCATCATTGCTCGAATAATAGTCATATTCATATCCGAGTATACTACTTCCATCTGCAACTTTCAAGCGCCATACAAGATACGGGATAATATAATATCGGCACTCAATTAGTGGACTCGGTACTAACACAGCTATACAAGCACCTGCAAATACCAACCCAGAAATGAATTTCTCTCGGCGCCATGCTTGTACAAACACGATATTCAAAGCGACAACGTATCCTGGAGCAAGTGCGTATCTCATCCATGGTGTTTGATTGATTAGTTTCCGAAAGACATAAAACGGGTAATGTCGATTATCAGCTAATAAAAACGGATGAACGATAGTACCTAATCTGATTGCAATCACTACAATCACAATCGCGACTTGAAAAGCGATTGGTCTGTTGAAAATTGATGTTGTGAGAGTGCGAGAGAGTAATTGAAATGTTATTGGAAGCGCAAGGATAGATGTAAAACTTGCGAAATAAAATAATTGAGCAAAATGTAAACCTGCAACATGATTGTCCTTGTCTCCTATATTCAAAACATGTTAAATACGGGGTTGTAATGTGAAAAAAGCAGATTGATGGTTTATACCTAATGCAACACCACCATTTAAAATAACAAAAACTAAAAATATAACAACAACGGTACCATAAGTACCTACGATTTTCAAACACTTTGATCTTCGAACATGACTTGTAGATAACCTTGTAATAGCTTTCTGAAGTGCTGCAAAACACACTTCAGCTGCATCTGGCATCGAATGTATCGCAGATATAGTCTTATTAGGCGCAAGAGCTAACACATCATCAGCTTTGTCTTTTCCCTTTTCGTCAGCGTATATCAGAATTGGTAAAAGCTCCGTTGCGCATGCGTAAAGTACCCAAATGATATTTGTTTGACGGAATGAGACTGCGCAAAGGCCAACGAACATTTTAACAAACTGACGCCAATTTGAAGAATTATTAGATTCTTTAGATAAAGCTAGTCCAACTGACAGCAAGGCAAAGACAGTTGACCAAACATCAGTATAATATAAAAATCCAAAGAAATACAGAGTAGGAAATAATTGCAGCATTGAAATCGTTCTTGAACAAGTTGATGGGAAAAGTCGTAATACGAGCGGTAATGCAACACAAATTCCTAATAAATTCGTAGCTCGTAGAAATACAGTCGAGTAATTTATAAAAGAGAAGAAAATTTTGGAAAGGATGTAAATGCCTGGAGGAGTTGTAATTTTCGCATCATGGATGTAATTTCCTTCACAGAATCTTTGAGCTTGAGGAATATGAAATACTTCATCCTGATGTGGTGATAAGTATTCAAATTAGTATTTACCAAATACATATGGAAATAAATAGAAATAAATAGAAATAAAAAAGACAATAAATGGTAACGAACTAGATATGGTTCAGGAACAGCCTTATTAACAGCTGCAGCGACGAGGCACGAAAGGCCAGCGACAAAAGCAGCCATTAGATAATCTCTCAAAGTGATAAGTAGTATATAAAGTTGTATATATATATATATGTATATCTAATTGCGTTTATGAAGCTGCCATTGTCTAATGATTGCTGACTGTGCGAATTAACTGATTCAGTTGGGAAAGGTTACAAATAGTCTTTTTTACTGTAAATGCGTATCTACGCTCGTTTGTACATCAACAACTAATTTATTCCATCTAATTTTACCAAGCCAGCAAAAAAGTAATTTATATTATACAAATAAAACAATAAACCACAATGGAAGTATCATTAATTGCAGATTCATCAATTGCGCAACCTGAGAAAATATCACAGCTCGAGAGTCTTCTTGCTTCAATCTCAAATCCTTCAAATCTTCAATCGTTCCTTACAAATGTTCTCACTCATTCTTCATCGTTTGGCCTCGTTGTAACTCGTCCTGTAATTGCATCATATGTCACTCGAATCGCCGGTGAGCAAATTGAATCACCTGATGCGGAACTATTAGAACATGCATTGCAAGCCCTTCAACCAGTTATCGTATCATTTGAAGAACAAGATGCAGTAATTCGAGAGCGCTTAGCAACTATTTATGAATCTCAAAACAAACCAACAAAAGCAGCTTCGATACTTCGTGCTATTCGTACAGACTCGGGTGCTCGGACTATTTCCGATGAATATAAAATTGAAATCGCTGTTCGGATTCTTCGTGATTTACTTGAAAACCTCGATTCTGAAGAACCCAATCATGCCGCGGACGACGACGACGACGACGATATAACCCCTTCCGAGAGAATTTTAATAGCAGAGGACCTTATTAATAAAACTGCAACAGTTTTGATCCGCGCTACTCAATCATCTTCATTACCGCCCTCACTACTTGTTCATTTCCGCCTAGCTCAAGCGCGCGTTTTCGAAGCTCGCAGGAAATTCCTCGACGCAGCAGTAAAATTCATCGAACTATCCCACCAACACGACCAAGTCGACGCATCAGATCGATTAATTTGTCTATCAGCAGCTGTATCCTGTGCTCTTCTCGCTCCGGCCGGCCCCGCTCGCGGCCGTCTCTTGTCTTCTTTAATCAAAGACGAACGACTTTCTTCTTCCGCTGCAAATGATTCAGATACAAATCCTGAACGGGAATTACTTGAAAAATTATACTTTGATAATCTTCTTCCTCGCTCCGCAATTACTTCTTATTTATCTTCTTGCAGTCGTAAAATCCCTCGTGTCTTTCGCATCTCTTATGGTTCTCAACGAATCTCTAACAATGATTACGAACGCGACTCGGTGCTCGATAGAGCAGTCACCGAACACAACCTATTAGCCACTTCAAAACTATATTCTACAATTTCATTCTCGGAGTTAGAAGAGATCCTTGATTTGGCACCTGATGCTGCGGAAGGTTACGCTGCTAAAATGATTCAGGAACGAAGATTACAAGCTGTTATCGATCGCGTTGATAAAATCATTTATTTCGGTGGAATCGCTGATAATAAACATAGAGCAAAACTCGCAGAATGGCACACTGATATCTTGGGGGTTTGCTTACAGTTAGAAGACGTCGTCGCTTTAGTTCAAAAATCATATCCTCATCTAGCTGAGACTATATGAAATACAATCCATTTTATAGGTGGGAAAGAAAAACAAATACATTCAATACAAAAACAATCTAGTTCTTTTTACTTCTTCAACCTCATCTTCGTACTACTTTAGAGAGAAAAAAAAACACATTAAATAAGACAAATCAGAAGAAAAAACAAAACAAAAAAAAAAAAAAAAAAACGACAAAGGTAGACAATTTAAAACTCTTCATCCGACGAAACGTAAGCATCGCCCAATTTCTTCTTCTTCAGCATACGCTCTTTCTTCTTCTTTCTCAGCTCAGCAGCACTCAACTTCTTGGCCTTCTTAACGGTCTCAATCTTGTTACCCATAGCATCAAACTTGTCTTCCTCATCGCCATCCTTAGCATCAAGACGAGGACCAGCACCTTGTCCCTGAACCCAGTTGTGACCCGAAGGAGTCATGCGACCGTCCAAAACTGCCCAGACTTCCTCAGTCAAATCCTTGGTGAATTCAGCAGAGTGAGTAATGATAACAATACCACCAGCGAAAGCCTTGAGAGCCTTAGACAAAGCTCCAAGAGAGTCACGGTCAAGATAGTTAGTAGGCTCATCAAGAACAATCAAATGGGGTCTCTGCCATGTGCAAGCAGCAAGAACAAGTTTGACCTTCTGTCCACCAGAAAGACCACGGATACGCGAGTGAGAAACAAGCTCAGCTTCAAGACCTAACATGGCGCAGTGAGCCTCAATCTCCTTACGGGTAAGAGGACGGAACTGTCCAGAAGCAAGGGCCTCCTTCATATCAACTTCAGCAACCATCTTGGCGTGAGTCTGAATAAGCTCGTTACGGGGAATCCACGAGTTGTCAGCAGTCAACATAGGAATCCAACGCTCGTTCTTCTGACCAATGTTCTCTCCGAGAACGAAAGAACACTCGTACTCGTATGTGTTCTTGAATTTTCTTCGGCCGTTGACAGCAACGACACGACGGGGAGTACCGTCAATCTTGTAGATGTGGTTCATAGCCTGCTCATCGTCTTCGTTGATGATTCTGTTGGCACGATCCATAGTCTCACGATCCTCACCAGTCTGGAAACGCCACTGAATGTACTCGGAGGGAGTCTTGTCGAGATGCTGGTCAATATGAGCGAAAGCGTGCTGTTTGATGTAGGCAATTCTGCAGTTCTCGTGAACGTAAACCTCACCCTGAGTGGGCAAAAGCTCACCGGTCAAGACGTTGATAAGAGTAGACTTTCCGGCACCGTTAGGTCCAATAACGGCAATACGCGAAGACAGGGAGCACTGGAAAGTAATGTCGCGGATCTGGGGCTTGTTGGTACCGGGGTATTGGAAGGTCATGTTTGAGACCTTAACAATAGCCTTCTGCTTAGTCTTGACACCCTCAAGGAAACCGGGCTCAGGGAATTGAAACTCCATCTCAGAGGCACCAAGTTCGTAGTAAGACTTGGCAGTAGGAACCTTCTTGACGAACTCAGACAAGTTACCCTTGTACTTCTTAAGCTTGAAGCGCTCGTAGTGAATAATGAACTCGACAACGTGATCAAGGAAAGCAGAGTCGTGCGAGACAATGATGGAAGTAATGCCGCAAGTGTTAAGGTAGTTTTCTAACCAGGCGACGTTGACGGTATCGAGATGGTTAGTGGGCTCATCAAGAAGCAAAATATCAGCCTTCTTCAAGACAGCACGGGCAAGAGCGAGCTTCATCTTCCAACCTCCAGAAAGCGAGGTAATGGGCATGGCAATCATCTCGGAAGTGAAGCCAACACCAAGCAAGGCCTCCTTGACAGACTCAACAGACGAGTCAACGACAAGAGGGTCAGAAGAAACAAATTCGAGGACAGAGGTATCAGCGTCAGATCCATCGATATCGTGCTCGACGTAGACGGTCTTACATTCCTCCTGGGTAGGGAAACCTTCGACCTGGCCGTTGGCGATAGCGCGCATAAGAGTAGACTTTCCGGAACCGTTAGGGCCACAAAGACCATAACGACGACCACGCTTAAGACGAAGGGCAGTGCGGTTAAGCAAAATCTTAGCACCGTAGGCAAGGGAGAACTCGCAGTTGCAGAGATCTTCACCTTCTTCCTCCTCCTCTTCCTCAACAGCGGAACCGGGGATGTTGGCGATGGATTCCTTGCGGAAAGTCTCGACAATACTCTTGGCCTCGGCCTCGTGGAGGAAAGCAGTAAGGTAAGGAGTGACAGTCTCAGTCCAGGTGACGGCCTCGTTGTTGCGCTCGTCGACGAAAGTACCGGCAATAGCGGCGACATACTCAAGGATGGTATCGAATTTCTTGTCGACGTTCTTGTCTTTGACCAACTTGGTAATAGTGGCAAGACAGACCTTGACATCACCAGCGGTGGAGACGTCCGGAATCTTACCGTCCTTGACATCACCAACACGGGTAAGAGTGGTAAGACCGCGGAGAGTAACCTCACGAGCCTCAGGATCGGCAATGTTGTCGTGGTTAGCCTTCAAGCCGGGCATAAGCTTAGGCAAGAAAGGAGCGACGACCTGAGGATCCTCGACAAGCTTGCACATATTGTCGATAATGACGGCAGCCTTACGCTTGATGGTAGTGTCACGCTCGGCGAGACCGCGGGAAAGCAGAGGGACCATGATGGAAAGAGTTCCTGAGGTAACCTCTTGGACGAAAGTTGTAGCACCGAGCGAGTGGACGGTCTCGGGGACGTTGGTGGGCTTGGCGATACACTCAATAAGCTGGGGAATAAACTTCTCGATATCCTTGTTCTGGATAGTCTCAGTGGCCTTCTCCATGGCAGCGCGGGCGGCCTTCTTGACATCAGCCTTGGTATCCCACATAGCCTCAGAGAGTAAGGGGATAAGCTCAGGCATGCGAAGAGCAACCTGACCAGGAGCAGCATCGACAAGAGCGACAATGGCGCTCAGGGCGGTGACCTTCTCCTGCCACTTGGGGGTGTTGGAGACCACCTCGGACAAGAGAGGGAGAATGTACTTGACGGAGTTGGGATTGATGGCCTTGACAACGGCGAGGATGACGGGCTGAGCAAGGGCCTTGACAGCGGGAGACTTGTCGGAGGCCTTCTCGAGGATGGAGGGAGTCAAAGCGACGATGTAGGGCTCAATGGAAGGAGTGAATTGCTTGGTGGCAAGGGCGCCAATGGCCTCGAGAGCGGCCTCCTTAGCGACGACGTCCTTCTTAGAGGCGAGGGCGGCCTTGAGCTTGTCGATGACGGAGGTGGGCACATCGTGGTCCTCGAGAGGCGAGCTGAGGAGAGTAGCAAAGGAAGTGGCCAAAGGAGCACGCTCTTCGGCAGTAGGAGCGACAGTAAGCTTAGAGAAAACCTCGTTGAGGGCCTCAACAGAGGCCTTTGCCTCGGCGGCAGAAGCGGACACTTTTTGCAAAGTTAGACAGCTGTTTTTGCGACGATAACGGGCCAGATCAAGATCGAGAAAAAAGGTTAAACATACTGATGATAGCTGCTTTTTCTAAAATAGTCACCTACGAGGGTGCAGCAGCGGGTAAAAAAAAGAAAAGGAGGAAGGGGAGGAAAAGAGGTGAGCTTGAAGAAAGAAGGGAAGAAAAAGAGGAAGAAGGCGACGCTCAGGCTGCTTTACATTGAAAAAAAAAAATTTCAGCCGCGTGCACCCAACGTTTCGTTTGCCACTGCCACAATTGCACTAACAGCGTGCGCTTTATGCTGAGACCACAACCAATCGCCACTAAACGTGCCCTAGCCCTTATTGACTGCCTTCTGCTTTGGAAAAATTTCAAGACGAAGCAGACAGTTACAGTCCTCTTTTGCATGTGGACAATTGAGAGCTATAAACATTTTCCTGATGGGATTTTCGTATTAAAGATATTCTGTATAATTCATCACGCAATCTCAGAGTTATCAGGAGGCAAATCTCGCCGCAATTTTCGTGAAGATAGAGCCAAATAAAAAAACTCACGGCGGAACTAAACCTGTTCCTTGATATCGCGTTCCAAATCTCTCATGCTTGAATTCTACAAAATCATATCTGCCTATTTCTTTGCCACCATTTTCACCAATACTTCTGTGATGTTGAGCGGAAAACATCAGCGGACGTACACTCTCTGCAGACTGAACCTCCTTAGATATTCATCATTCAAAAATCTATTTGTGACTACATGGGCGCGCTTACTTAAGGTACCTTAGCGTTGAAGAACGATGCCAACTGCAAATACCCAATTACAAGGCACTGAAATACCACTGAAAATCCCATATATACCAAACTGTACGCAGGACTTTCGCCATCGAGCAGAGCCTGCCTGTTGGAATACCTAAAATATGGCCCAATCGCGCGACTTCCCGCTCATCCATGAAGCAAATCATTCTCGCAAATCCATGTTTCCAGGGAACAATTAGTAATACAAATACACAAATTACGTAATTGATATGCTTTTCCGCTGCTCCGCGAATTAGTAAAATTGCTAAAAATCTCTCACTTTATTATTTCGGCTTTTGCAAGGGGACATAAGCTGAAATTCGCTATGATGTGGCTGTTTTCTAGTATTCGGCTTTGTACGGGCTCGCGTAATCTGGTTTGTGTTTCAGAGATGATGAAGACTAAAGCTTGATTAGAAATGAACTCTTCGACAGATCGCAGAACAAAGCACTCGCCATTACTTGAATAGTTTATTGCCAATATTTGATCTATCTGCCATTTTAGTATGGCCAATCATAGATCTTATTGTAAATTAGGAATGGCTTGTCTGTTGTGACGTTTCTCATGGCAAGTGAACTGATTGTAGGTATTTTTCAATTATGTTCAGTCCGATTTAATCTGGTTCAGTAATCTCATTTGGTGTTCGTTTAGTTGTAAAGATCTTTCATTTAGGAAAAAAGAGTTTGTGCGTATGGTATCTATATTCAGGTAGGAATTGGACGCGGGGCCAGAATCTCATACCAATAGCACCCGCGCAGCATGTACTCGCTAAAACCTTCACAGAAACTAAATCAGAAGAGATTCAAATTAGAATCTCCCATATACTCATACTCTCGTTTTACCCTCGTACAGCAAAAGGAGATTCAAGTAATTTCCACATTCGCCTACCAATTCTGTCCTCCTAGAATTAAACTTAATATATAATTGATCAGCAAAAAACGCCTCACGTTGCATAAGAGGACCTTGATTTGATAGTGCACAATAACTCCGAGTAGTAGCCATTGTCTTCATAGGTAAAAAAAAAATTGCCAGCTGTTTATGCTTACTAAAATAACAGATAGTAAGATACCATCAATTGAATACTACTCTACATAACAGCAAACTATTTTATAGATTGAAATAGTTGTGCTAAAGTGGTGTCCACTAAACATTCATTTTGCGTCCAACGCTTTGAATTAATAAAGCTACATATCACAAAATCGCCTTTGTAAAATAGTTTCATTAGTTCAAAAACTGCGGCAAAGAAAAAATTCAACGATGACAGTCTTATTAACCTAGCTCTTGATACCATGAAAAACCATCGCTTTAACGTATATGAAAGACGAGACCTCTGTATGTTGATGACTGCATTACCGCTGGATGTGCAGTAAGATTACTTGAGAGTGTGGTAATACCCAGAAACGGAACTTGAAAAGGTTACACTTGCCCAATAAAAAATACTGCCTCATCTATTCTCTGCAATACTGCCAATAACAACTTGCCTCTTTGTCAGCGGAGCACCGCGACTGGTTCTGTAGTCAACAGAACATGTTGTTTAAAAATGTTTCGACCTTTACTACTCTTACTAAAACAAATATGGCGTTGCAGGTGATATAATTGCAGTTATATAGTTATAGTTGAAGATAAGACTACAGCTCACAAATCTGCGACTAATCTTCGTTGGGTCACTGTCCAACAGGACAGAAACAAGTGAGAGGATTAATGAATTTAACCCAGGAAGAATTTAACCAATTCTCACGTTGGATGGAACTCAAAGACGACTCAAATCATGCAACCTCAAAATCGTTTATTAATCCTTCTGCAAAGCTTTCGTTTTGATAAGGAAAAAGAAATAAAAAATCGATGGTAACAAAAAAGATACAGCTAGCATTTGCTTATTGGAAGCTTGATTCCAATATCATGGGCGATTAGAATGCTGATGTAGACCTTAAATTACTGATCATCGTGGAATTCTTATATGGGCGCTTACAGCTATTATTTTATGATAATGTTTGCTTATTCGATTTTCAGAAATATCATCATTCTGCTTAATTGCTTCCGGGACAAATAAAGACTAATTTAAAGGATCAGAAACTTGGACTACCATTTTCCCTACATATCCCTTTGCAGCCTTAACCTGAGCAAAAACATGTTTAACTTTCTCTTCATCAGCTAATGGTACAGTTTCAGCGATTAGTGCTTTAACTTTGCCTTCTTGATACCATTGTGATACACGATCCAAGTTGTCTGACGTAGCATGTAGTAACTCTCCAGTAATTCCAACACCATATCGGTATGCTCTTAAACTATAAAGTGTACTGAGCGCTGACATAATATAAGAAAAATATTTTGGAGCTTCGGGAACTGCTGTCTTGAAAGTGGCGGCAGAGGTAGGGGCCATAACTGAAGATATTTGACCACCCCGTTTCATAACATGCAAGAACGCAAATGGAGCGCCGAGGGTATCAAAGAGATAATCAACGGATTTTGGTTCGATTACTTTTGCTGGATCTTCTTTTTGATAATCAATGATTTGATCAACAACTCCTTGACCAAGAAGCTCAGGGACGAGTGGAACTTTGGAAGTAGATACCGTAGTAATTACTTTACCTACTCCAAAGACACGTTTTGCGAGTAAGCAAGCAGCAAAGCCGGTACCACTTAGCCCACTGAGGATTAAAACTGTTTTCCCCTTTAACCATTCAGTACCACCTTCTTTACCTTTACAAGCATTTTCAAGACATTGCAAAGCAGTGAGCGTAACTAGTGGTAATGCCGCTGCGACTTCATCTGACATGACATCCGGTATAACAGATAAATCAGAGGCATCACAAACAAGATATTCCTGAAATGTTCCACGATAGTGCTCGGGAAGTCGAGCGTAGACTGGAGTACCAGGCTTGAGTGATGTCACATTTGATCCGACGCTTTCGATTACACCCGCCATGTCATATCCAATTGGCGATGGCATTCTAGATCAATAATAGTTAGTCATTTAACTCTTCCACGAACGAATAAGCCACCTCATTGAGCATACGGGTCTTTCACGAGAAACTTCATCATACCAGCGGCCCTCTTAACATCAACGGGATTGACACTCGCAGTCACAACTTTCACAAGCACCTGATCGGGGGTTTTGATTTCCGGAATACTAGTCTCGCGGACGTAGTAATTCTCTGGAGTAGTGTATTTGGGATAAACCAATTGTTTCATTTCTAATATGTGAATTATTTGTAAGAGTGATGAGTTGTGATTTTGTTTCGACTGGAGAAGAAATTGTAGGAATCTTGGTCCTTGATCTACTTACAGCATGATGTTAGGGTTTTCTTCAGCGGCGATCAATTACAGCCTCGGCTTCAAGTTGGTGAAGAAATCGCAAAGCTGACTTTGGCCGATGTGGCTGTGGCCAGATTTTGATGACTTCTCGAGTCGAGGCTTGAAAACAAGCAAAACGAATAAAAAGTACATTTTGTTCTATAAACGAGAAAACAAATGAAACTGAAATAATAAAATATAAAAAATTAAAAATAAAAGAAACCCACAAAATGCAACGCAGAAAAACCACACACAGCAAACAAAAATATAAACACCACAACCATAAAAATCAACGAGGAAGTGTGAGCAATCTTCCTCACACCTCCTCCGTCTCCAACGCAGACATAATCTCAGAAACAGTCCCCTTTTTGGCCCAAGGATTGGCTCTGTTCATACCACATTCTTCAAAATCAACAAACCTGAGCGTCTCGCTCAATCTTTCATGCTCAAGAATCCGCTTCGCTACCAGTTTGTTCACCCACACTAGACCCTTCATTTTAAGCTCGCTCAGTTCGCGTAGTTCGAGAATCGAGCTCACGAGCTCCCGCTGCGCCTGAACTTGCACCGTCTCATCCTGATGCCAAGTATAGCTTTTAGGCACATCACTGACGAACAACAAATTGGAAAAAGCAGTTGGCTTGTATTTACGTGAAGTGACGTAGTAATCAGCAGCCAACGGCAAATTAGACAAATCGATAGACTGCAATTTAGGACACGCTCTTATAACATGCAATATCGCACCAATAGGCACATCACGCGAAAGCGAGTATTGCTTAAGGAGCGGGGATTGAAGAGGATGCCGGGATTCCCAGGCAGCTTCATTTTGCTTACGCTGCAACTCCAACTTTTCCTGTCGCTGCTGTTGAAGAAGCTGTTGTTCATGTTGTTGCTGTTGTTGTTGTCGTTGCAATTGTTGGTGCTGCTGTTGATGATGATGCGAACTAAAGCTGTAGCTGTGCCCATGTTTTGATTTAGAAGACGAGGAAAAGCTAAGTGATGCGCGCCTCATAGACGGTCTTCCGCTCGAAGATGCAACTTGCGCCTCCGGAATCGGAGGCGGCACATTGCTTGGCAAAGCACTGGTAGTATTTGCACGCTTGCGCTTTGAATGGTGGTGGTGATGATGGTGGTGCTTGCGCGTCCAGTATAGGGGCTCAGATCTGTATTTCCAATCGCGCCATCCAGCGAGTACCACGTTACCTTGCAGACAGCTTTCAATGCCGGACATATCGAGAGTGCGTACGTATGAGGCTAATGAGCGGTCATGTGTGACGATGCTCACAAATTGCGCAAAGCGATAGGTTGACTTGAAGACCGGGCTCTGGTAAAGGAATACGTATCCGGAGCAAGCAAGGTTCTTGCACGTGAGTACGGAGGCGAGCAAGGCGCTTTGGGGCAAGTAGGAGCAGATCTCGTCGAGAATCTCGAGCGGGAGGGAGTCAAGAGTTGGCACACGCTTCTTATTGAGGAGAAGTCTACGCGCTGAGAGATTTGATCTGAATGATCTGATGGAAGCGCCGGACGAGGCCACAGACGGCTTCGAGTGCACGAGAGGAAGCGGAGGCGGAAGAACAGAAAGCATTGAGGCAGGCGGAGCAGAAAGGTCGATTGTGCGTTTGAAAGGGACCACGTCGTCGTCGTCGTCGTCGTCTGAGTCGGAGGAGTCTGAAGCTGACGAGTCGGAGGCAGAGTCGGAAGACATCGATTCAGCTGGTTCCGGCGCTTCCTCGAGATCCAGCAGCGAGCGGTATGACACCGCACTCGGCCGCGAGAGAGAGGTCGAAGACGAGTTTGCTGAGGATGATGAGGACGAGGACGCGGTGGAAGCTGACTGTGGAGCGGTGCTGGGCGGCTTCGCGGGCGTGGAGGCCGCATCGAGGATGGAGAGCTCCGCTGCAATGCTTAGTTCGTCCGCGAATAGCTGGTAAAACGTCGCACGAGCATTCGCACGAGAGCCCACTGGTGTTCTGCCCAAGGGCTGCGGAGACAGAGAGGCAGAAAGAGAGTGGCGGGGGAAGTGGTCTGGTGCGCGGAGATGTCTTCGCTGGGGCGACGGGTCGTAGAAGTGGAGGGCGTTTGAACGCGCGGAGAGATAAAGAGGACTCGCGCGTCTGTCAGAGCGCATGATGAAGGCAATAAACAATTAGAGCAGGTCTTGCTGTAATAATGGCAAGAACAGCAACAAATAGCAAAGAACAAGAAGTACAGCAAAGCGAAGGAGGGAGACAGGTCTGGCCTGTACGTGGTCGGGTGCGCCAAGCTGCGGTACAAAACCCCTGAATTTGAGAGATCTGCTTCGCCCTGCGCACGCACGCGGCACAGTTACCCCGGAAACCGATAAGCGGCTGATATTTTCAGTAGCCTGTAAACAAGCTTTATTTTCGCTGCTTCTGTCACTATTTTGCTGCTGTCCTTGTGCTTGTTTTAGTTTAATGCTGTAGAAATAATAAAGTCATTATCTGACAATTCCCTAGTCGCATGCGCTGTCCACGTGGGCAGCTAGCCGCCGGCACTACGCTGTGCCGGACCACCAGCTCATCCTGCGCCTCGCAATCTCTATTCGGCACATGCGCTGCTGTGCAACCCCGATTTGTAATCGCTTATGTCATTCTTCACTTTCGGATACTGTTTCCTCATTCTCTACTGCCGCGGCGTCGTGCGAGCACTAGCAGCCGTTGATCGTCTTAAATACATTAGCATTACGTCGTTTTCGCCTATCTGTACATCCCAAATACCCTTTTGAGCTCATTAGCATTCATCAAAAGAATAAAACGACGCTCAAAACTCACCTATTTACCATATACACAAATTGCGCTCATAAAACGAAATCCCCATGCCAAAACCCCTCGAAAAAATTCCCATTTAAGTTACTAAAAAAATCCTCCAACGGCTCAGTTATGCAGCCCGTGTTGACCTTTGCACCCCCGTCCTCTCCGTGTCCAACAATACCATTTCCGCCCGCCTGAGCGTACTGCGGTGCTATCATATTTGACGCAGGCGTTCCGGGGTTTTGCGCTGCCTTCATGCTTGCTTCGCAGTCGTTCAGTAACTGCGGAACCCCGGGTCCGCCATTAAATGACCCTGCTTTGTCGTACATACTTGGACGAGTATTCTGCTGCTGTTGCTGTTGCTGTTGCTCTTGGTGAAAGTGCGGTATTAGTTGTGCGATAGACGGCGTGTTCGGCGTCCGAACTGGATCTGTATATCCTGACGGGATCTGCTGCATCTGATCTGCATGCTGTGCAGCTGCCTGTAAATCCATTAAGCGCTGTGGCTGCGACTCTAAATTTTGTATCCGCAACGAATGCTGCTGAACCTCTTGCTGAACCTGTTGCTGTTGCTGCTGTTGCTGTTGCTGCTGTCTCTGCGTCGCTATATTCTCCTGCTGGCCGTGCTGATCGTGGCCTATGTGCGTAACGCTATTTAACCATGCCATTCCAGGTGCATCAATAATCTCGCCTAATCCAAGCAACTGTGTAGTTTTCAGCATATGTTGATAGACTTCTCTAGAATGGGCCCATGTAGCTGCGAAATCTCCAACAACTCTCATCAAAACTCTACTATTTTGCAAAAGAATTGACGAGAAATATTCACTGCTTAACGCTTCCACAAGTGCATGTCCTTTCCGCATTTCTTCCAAGCGCCTTGGAACGCTGTCGTTCGTCGTCCCCGGGGAACTTGTCAACATCTCAGCTTTATGTTCCAAATAATATTTCGAAAGCGCAGCAATACATCCATCATAGAGCAAAAACAGAGTCAGCATAACCGCATGGCTTATCCAAGGAGGAAACAGATTCGAAACTTTAACAGCTTTTAATTTTGTCAACCCTGCTATAAACGCCTGTACCGAATCCAAAAATCGGGTATTATAATTAAGCACAAATCGGTCAATTCTTATACCTTTTAGCTTGTGTGGCAAAAACAGAGAATAAATCATTACTTTTGTAAATTCAAAAAACAACTCGAAATATATATCTGCTGCCAATGTATCTTGCGCTCCTGATTTGTCATGCAAATGATTATTGGAGATTTCTTGTAATTTGTTTTCAAGCGTTTCCACAAAAAAGAAAACTGCTGAAGTGTCTGATTCATTTCGGAGTTGAACCCCCCCTAATTGAAATAATGTTCGATTGGCGGAAATCAAAACAAGGCTAGTTTCTGAGGTTTTTACAAATGCTTGTAAGCTATTAGCAAGCTTTGCATTTGCTCGAGGATCCAAATTATCCGTCTCGGTAGTCACGAGTGGCATTAATTCTGAGACGGTAGGTAATGGAGCGTCGTAAGATTCACTTAAGATTTTTGGTGTTCCTGAAAATCGTATGGTAGTCCATGCATCTCTGATAATAATACTAGCCCATAGACTTTTTCTTAACGCGCGTTCCCAAATAGGAATCTCCCACGCTGAGCAATCAATATGTAGCCGTAATTCGATTGCACCGCCAATTATTGCAGAATGGGGCATTAGCATTCCTCTATCAGTAGCTATATCAGCAATAAGAGAACACGCCTGAAGTGAATCAAATGAGGGTGTTAATAATTTGAATGAATACTTTGCAAACAAATGCTGTACCATCTTTGATTGCAACGCTCTAGATTCTTCCAACGGAACACTGGACATTCCAATAGCTGACGCAGCCATAATGGCGAGCAACAACATGGGAGACTCTCTTCCCACAGAAAAAGCGTTCATAAAGTGTTTTTTGTAAACAATAGGTTGCGAAGGGTTTATTTGCGAGAAAAAAATACTGACTAAGATTTCTCCATACTGTGATCGCCATTCAACTAATTGAGGATCATCTATCGGCCTGCTTTGACAACTGTACCGCGCTGCAGCAGTAGCGTCGTTTGGATATGTGAGTGCGTATACAGCACCGAGTGGCGTATCCGCGATTGGACGAAAAAGTTGTCTGGTTTCTCGCGGAACATTATAAGCCATAGACGTAAGAGGGTAATTCTCAGCATCATTCATACTCCGTAGTAAATCCGGGCAAGCCAATGAGAGTGAAAGATGGACAGAATACTGTTCACATGGAGATACTGTTGATTGCATCATTGACTCGGGCACGTAAGATGACTTTGTAATCGTGGAATTCTTTGCTATATCTGCTGAAATCCAAGAAGGTCGTGAAGAGTCACATAGGGGAGTATGGGTCTGAGCAGCGCCTGTGTAATCTACAGAGCTAGTAGCAGACGAGGCAGCAACTGCGAGAGCACTCATTCCACCTTGGTCTTCACTATGTAAAGTCGTTCTCTGACGCCGTCTATCTGCGGAGTCTTCTTCGTCGCCGCCATGAGTCCTGTCGCGTTTGTTTAAATTTGAAGGTGAGAAATCTGCAAAGCTGCTGTCGGAGATCGCAGGTTCCGGTTTATATTTCTTTGAAGCACGCTTCTTGCGCGGCGCGACGTGGCAGAGAAAGCCCTTCTTTGTACAGCGCACACAGGCGCCAGACCCATCGGAAACACATTTAATCTTGTGACGCTGGCATTGTGTGCAGGCTCGTTGACCGGCGGGGTTCTGGTGCGGTGGTGGAGACATTGAGCTGTTGTTTGGGATCGTCGGTTGCAGCTGCAGGTCTGTTTTCCGTTCTGGCAGGTCTTGCTGTTGCTCTAATGGTGATGTATCTGCGCTACACCCGTTGCTTGCACTTTCGCTAGAGCTGTTGTTTGTTTGTGTGTCGTCCCGAGTAGAGAGAAGAGGCGTGTTTGCTGCAGTACCCTGAGCGGAGGGCTTGAGCACTGCTCTCGGTTCCGACCTAAGAGCTGAGGTCGGCATTGCCACATTGCCCGGGGTCGAGCGAGTGTGCTGCTCAACCAAAGGATACTGCTGCATATTTTGCAGTAATTCTTAGATTCCGGGGAGAGGAGACAAAGAGAGAGTGAGCTCGAAGGTGGTGAAGTTGGCTTTGGAGGAGGATCGCTTTCTGGTCGTCGGCGGCGGCGGTCTCCCGGCGTTTTGCGTTTTCGCCGATGTCCCTGCGTCGTGGGCCAATTCCGATGCAATGTTTCCGGACCTCCCGGCGCCGCATAGTTTTCCTGAGTATGGTTTCTATGTGTAATTTTTCCCCGGCAACCAACAGCCTCTTGTCCGGATCATTTGCCTGTTAATTCACTGTTGTGCTTTTGTTGCTACTGCTACTGTTGCTGCCAAAGTGTGCTGTTCTGACGACCTCTTCGTCGGCGCCGGCTTCATCTCGCTGTGACTGGACTGTGACTGGGCTGTGAACAGTAGTACCCCGAGGCGCTCATCGCAGAACCCCCTCGTCTAGAATGGGCTGATTGTACAGTTAACTTTTGAGGGGGAATTAACTGGATCTACCGTCGTTGTAGCTGTAATGAACGCCAGGGGGGCCCAGGATTATCTTACACCGTCATACGATTTACAAAGGATGTTGTCATTCGTCCCTCGTAGTTCGGGAGTTAAGCTCCTGCGGCAAATGCAATCTTTCTTGACCGGCGATGGCAAGACTTGTCGGGGTGGTTTTTGTTGTTCCTTAAGATTCGTAGTTTTGTGAAGTCTCCACTCACTTAGATTCTGAAATAATAACGCAGACGGGTTCTTTTTCCACCCGTGAATAAGACAAGAAAAGAAAATTCACAGACACTAGAATTTCGCCCTATTAGCAGTTTACTGGCGGCACTTCGGCGTATAGTATCTCTTGTAATTTTCGACTGTCTTTTCTCAAATTATGGCGTGTTGAGCCCGTTTATGCTCTCGATAATATCAAATTTAGTCCGACGTATTCTGAGCACGGATTGTACGGTAAACCTATTTATTATAGGTCATCACATCTGAATTTCTTTACAGAACTGAAATCATTTACAAACTTTTATGGTTCTGTTTCTTGGCGGTTTTTACCACAAGTTCAGTTCTGCATTGGTCTTTGCTGATGATGCCTAACTCTTTTTATACTTTTACCATATCACAGTCGTACATTGTTGCACAATTTGTATGAGCTAGGTTTATTTTTGATAAAATAGCTGGTCTCGAGATTCTATAACACGAATACCTCTGAGACGCGTCCCCGCTTGGTTCAATTTTTTGTCTGGTTTCTGGTGCTTTCCTGTTAGGCATTATATATATAAATCGATAGAGAAAAGCGACGAGTTTGATAAATCCATTCCTGTTGTTAATCTGTTTGTTTTTCCTGTCCAGATTTGTTCCATCAAGTCTTTTATGTATTTTCATGTCGAAAGATTTTCTGATGCGAGCAGAAAGTTCTTGGAAATATGCATACAATTATTGATATATTCTTATATCTTACTCTGTAGCAGTAGATAACTTTTGGTTTATATTCGCATAGATTAAATTAACTCGAATACCTCACAAACATAAACTTACAGACCGTTCTCTCTCCCCTCAAGTATGCATATCCCGACTAATTTCCATACTTTTGATTATTCGCGCAAGACTCGTTATTCTCTGCTATCGAGCAAGACCTTCCATTCCTTCTAATTCTCTTGGTGTACAGGCTTCGATGGAAAAAAGCCAGATCTTACAAACCTCAGAATACGATGTAATAAAGGTTTTTGATAGCACGTTAATCCATGTAATTTTTCTTATTAGATAAAATACTACATTCTTTAATCTAAAAGAAATCACACGTGCAATTTCAAGATCCGTTGCATTTTATTGACTTCCGCAGAGATGAAGAAACCCCTGAATTGAAGATTATTTTAAATCTTTTAGAATTTCTATTTGAATGTCTATGTGGATATTATACGTAATAGTTCTTTGGAAAGAGCAGTAAATTGTGTCAAGTAGTTGAAATACTATAAACCAACTCTTAATTTCTATCGTTTCTATATACATTTAAACAACAAGGAAAAGTCACAAGTGTCGTGTTCTTGTGGTATTATCCTTGGCTGATTTCGCACTAAAAATGGCAGTGACAGTGATCTTATTCAACTTTCTTTATCAACGCAATTATTTCTCTCCTACCTCCCTTCAAACGGCACTTGTATACTCTTTTCATTACTAAAAAAACAAAAGAGATAAATCAATTACTAAGATGCTATTGTGTACTTACCAATCAGAAAGGTTAACTTGAAAGTGCGAACAAAGAGGGTAAATAGATGCAAAGCGGCGATAAGCGCGCGATTATAAACTCGATGAATCGGCGTACTTCAGAAGACGGCTCGGATTTAATGCATATATAAACATTTCCTCTTCCCGATTTATCTTTCCTTCTCATGTTTTTCATTAACATTGACAGTGTTACTTGCTATACTACATCAATTATATAACGGAACGAAGAATGCCCGCC
This sequence comes from Myxozyma vanderwaltii, assembly GCA_030556335.1. Classification (NCBI taxonomy): domain Eukaryota; kingdom Fungi; phylum Ascomycota; class Lipomycetes; order Lipomycetales; family Lipomycetaceae; genus Myxozyma; species Myxozyma vanderwaltii. The sequence goes on from JAKTPV010000026.1 coordinate 143,104, forward strand.
ACAATGCGACAGTTGGTATATCCAACCTATACTTCCCCGCAAAATTATAAATTTCAAACAGTTCCAAAGCCCGAAATCTCCGGACCAACGGAGGTTTTAGTGAAAGTCTTTGCTGCGAGTATTAATCCAATCGATGTTAAAAGAGCTTCTGGATTGCTTAAAATGCTATCACCTGAGTCGTATGTGTTCTTTGCACTATATCTGAACCAAAAGCGCATGGAAGGACTGATGATGTGAAACTAGGTTTCCGGCGCCTTTGGGATACGACATGAGTGGAATTGTTGAGCATGTTGGCACAGAAGTTAGCAACTTTTCCTACGGTGACGCAGTTTTTGCTAGATTACCTGAATCCCGACGCGGAAGTTTTCAAGAATATATAATCTGTGATGTCAGTGATTTAACCCCAAAACCAGACTGTTTGACATTCGAACAAGCAGCTGCGTTACCATTAGCAGGGACAACTGCGATGCTTGGGATTATTCAAACTGTTGAAGAGAAAGGTGGTGTTGAATGGTTAAAAGGAAAAACTGCATTTGTTACAAGTGGGTTGAGTGCAACTGGATCAGCTGCATGTATGCTATTGAAAAATGTTTTTGGGGTCGGAAAATTGATATGTACGGTTTCGACAAATAAAGTCGAGTTAGTACCGAAATTACTCGGTGAAGGAGTCGTGGATCAGAGTACGTATCTACTCGCACTATTTACTGTGATTTTTTCTACTAATAACAGTACTTAGTAATCGACTATCAAACCTCAGACCCGACAAAAATTCTCAATTCCAAATGTATTGATTTCTTTTTTGACACAATAGGTTCACCGTTATCATTTCTTCATTCAATGAATCACGGAGGGGAAATTGTTACAATTGCTACAATTCCTGAAGCAAAAAAATTACAAGCCGCCATGCCAAAGATTCCGAAATACATCTTATTAGGAATTCTTGCTCATGATCAAATATGTAAATTTAGAGCTTGGCGATATTCAATTAATTATCATTCAGAAATGATTGAAAGTAACCCTGCGATTTTGAATCAACTTGCTGAATTCTGCAAAAAGAAAAAATTATCAGTCTATATAGGTGAAACTGCGGATTTCAAGAATAAAGATCAGGTTTTAAACCTTTTTGAGAAGGTTAAGCAGGCAAAGGGGTATACTGGCAAAATGGTTATAAAGATCGGAAAACCGTACATCGCGGAGGTTCCTAGAGGGTTTTTTGCTGCTTAGCTTTTCAATTCGATGCATATTAGCGTGAGGTATTACAGAGTTGTAGGGTGATTTTTGAAATATTTGGTTGTATCTAATTTATTTTTCAATTTAAATATAGCAACCTTGCCTAATGCAGCCCAACACGCACCTTTACTTCATATATATAATACATCTAGTATTGATTCGTATACATGAAGAGCACTTTAAACTCAATTTTTGAATCGAGTATTCGGAGCTGCAACTGAGTTAATATTAGAAATAGCTGAATTTTGATAGCAGAAATGTATTTCCTAGTTTGGAAGAAGATGAATTATATAATTCTTAATGACTAGTCAAACTGAATTAAATTTTTGAGATGAGAAGATCTTTGACTGATGATAATTCAACTTGAGATACTTCATAAGCGAGAATCTGTTTTCTTCTTCTTCTTCTTCTTCTTCTTCTTCTGCAAGACCCACGCATCTTTCAAGTTTATTGTGGTCAATTTCAATTTCAAATTCAGCCTCGGGCTCAATCTTGGAATCAGACACGGAATTTGAATCATAAGAATCCTGAGGTTGGAATTCAGTTGGTAACTGTGATAACTTTATAAACCCCCCGTAAAATAACTTATCTGGACCATATAACTCAGTGAGTGGACAGCTTAAGATATGTTCAGCATCCATTGTATTTTTTATTACTTATGAAATATCTGAAAGGTTTAAAGTGACGATGGTAAGGAAATGATAAAGGAAAGGTTTATGGAGACTGTATATCTGTGCTTACTTGATATCCGATATAAACTGTGATTTGCTTTATTCAAATATCAAAATTGTTGTGTATCGAAACAGCCAAAACATTCGCGTACTCGCGTTGACTTGTAGTATTTCTCAGTTGTAAATTTGTGTAGCTAGTATAGTAAACCCTTCGATGATAAGCTCTTAGGTAACTTTTATTACTGTTTATATATAAACTAGTATTTGCAGTATTTTTGATTGCTTGTTTGATTCTGGAACCCGCCGAGAGTGATACAAGCAACTGCAAGTTGAAGCTCTTGTTTATATATAGATAATGAAGAAAAAAAGGAACTTGAATTAGAAAATCATTCGGTCTATACAAAGAGTCAAGAAGATCACGAAGAAAGAAAGATATGGTCAAGTATTATAGAAATACTTATAAAAGGGGGGGGAGGGGGACAGAAAGAAGTGTACGATCCTTGAACGGTGTTTGAACATATGATCTTACCGCCAAACAAGAATTAGTGAGTCGCTTTCCCTGTGTAACGTTCAGATCTAAGTGTTCGAGCATCTATTGTGTAACATATTCATTTGTGTATCAAAAGGAGGCTTTTACTAACAAACGGAAAGACGCTTGCCCTATTTGTTCTTCCCTTGACTAGGATTGCTTACAAGATTTCCGGATTAAGTTTAACTTAGTACTTGTTTTGGTACCTTGAAAATAGTGGATTGGAAAGGGTAGTATAACGACTCGACGCTTTTTACCTGCAACAAGGATTCGTTTCAATACTTAAGTAGTGAAAGCGGCAAGATATATAAACGCCCCCAAATGTATCAGAGATGTCTAAATCCATGCACTTTTTCATCCCTCCTCGCAACATCTCGCAAAGCACATAAAATCCAGCAATTATCTTCAAGTAATTACGATGTTACGAAAACGCGTATAGGTCAATGCTGGAAAGTTATTAAGAGAGGCAATGTAAATAAGTTATAGCACTAACATAAAAAAAAGACTCTATACTTTATTAATTCACCTTCATCTAATTGTATTTTGATCTACTTTGCGTACGTAGATGATCCTTGCAATCGTCACGTAAGAGTATCCGATTCCTCTTCAACAACCATTTTCCGTGAAAGTTAATTCCAAAGAAGCGAATTAAGTATCTTGATTTACCGACACATTTAGACCTTGACCTGATATCGTAAACACCCATTCTCTCTCTATGAGCATGCGACGTGAAAGATCTTGGACTACTTAACGTTGCCGCCAAAGTGGTAGTAGTAATTTGAGGCTGTTGCGATGCTTTCAAAATTTGAAAGATTGAGCTTTAAAAAAATTAAAGACCTTTGTTGGGTATTGCTTTGTTGTCGTTGTAGTCGCAGTTGGTTTATAAGGTGTGCTGCCTGATGGAGATATTGGTAATATATTTGGGGACTCAAAAGATCTGACCCATACACGATATTTAATTGATGACGTAGACAGATGGAAGTAGCTGTACTCAACAAGATTGAAGACGAACAAGAGAGATTTGAAGCATTCATCGGTGAAGAAAACCTTCTCTGTATTTACAGGCTGTGAGTATGAGAATGATTTAAACTTAAGAGGCATGAAATCCTTGATAGAATTTGATTTGCGATTGAATAGCAGTTTAAAATCGTCATTGATAAAAACCCTATGATAAAACCCTATGATAACAAAATCGAGAAAAGTTATAAGAATGAAACAAATTTGAGAGTCTGAATTTGCGTTAGTTTCATCATCTAATGTAACTGCACCTAATACATCTCTATCAAATGATAATGGGTTCTAAAAACTATGAAGAGTTTGTGGGAGTTATCGTTCGTATGAGTGGTGTGTGAGGTATTTGATAACGTTCAATGCATAGCATTTCAATCTGCACCAGCAATATGTGAGTTTTCTAATGACTGTGCATATTCAATCGTCTTCATCATGATTCTCCTCATCTACCTCGTCAGAAAGTACAGTGACGGTCTGGAGTCAACGTCATATGCATCACGCAATTCACTAGATCAACGGAATCCAATGGTGGGTTTCATTATTTTTCTAAAAATTGACTGATATTGCTATTTCCGATGTGAATTACGTGGAAAGCGCATCATTTGTAGTTTTATAATAGTATATATAAATACGGGACGTAAGGCAAAACATACACGATCACAAAACACAAAAGAACCGGTGCTGATCATTGTGTGCGAGGACGCGAAGGGCCTCTAAAATTAGCTCAACTGCCACAACAGGGGTCAGCTACTACGTATCACATGTGCTTTCTATTATACATACGTGTTTATATAATATCATGTTCTCGTAAAAAGGTATACCCCGTCTCATAATATTAGCCCGAATCATAACTATTGTGTCGTATTTCCGAATTGCGCAGCAACAAATACAAACTCCCTAAAACATCCCATCTAGAACAAACCAAAAAACAAGCCAAGAAGCAAAGAAAAAAGAAAGAAATCAAACGTAAAAAAATTCAGATCATATATAATTCAGTATTACAGATTCGATGATGCTAAGCAACTGATTGTCAGTCGTCAAGTCGAGCTTTACTACTTTTGCCAGTTGCAGCGGTCGTGAGACTACTACTGCTCGTACTACCGCTGGTGCTTAGAGCTGTCGTTTCAATAGAATCAACCGAGCTTGCAACAGGCGATTGATCAAGAATAAGATCGTACTCCTCAGGCGTTAGTTGACGTTGAAATGAAGCAGATAGTAGTAGAGAAGCGAGTTCAGCGTCACGGTCGTGTGAGGACGAATCCGGGGATTCAGGTCGCTGCTGCCTTAAATTTTTACCAACTAGATCTTCGCGGGAAGGAAGACTAGGAGGCGGCGAGTCGCGTGAGGGAGTAGTAGAATTGCAGATAAGGAATTTAGATATCCTGGAAGACATTGAAAATGGTGTGTGAAAAGAAGAAAGAGCGGAAAGAGTGGTAGAAAAGTGGTATATTTATACTTAGGACAGAATAGTGAGAATAGGTAAGCAATCAATCGCATCAAAAAGTAGTACAAATCACGCAAGTTGACTTATTATAATTGTTTGAAACGAATCATGAATATCAGATATTATAATTTGTTGCAGAACATTGACTGAGGGCAAAGAGCGTAATAACAGTAACATACAGAAAAACGACAGACTGCACAGAGTATGACCAAAACAGAAAGATGTCAACAATCTGCAGAAATATGATCAATTATTACAGCATTATTGAAAACAGTACAGAATATAGAGAGAAATTCATCGGTACAAACACCATAGTTCAAAGTAAGATGCCCATCAGATCTCGGAACAGCGCAAGATTAGCGTTTAGATCAGCAAATCCACTAGCAGACAATTGCTGTTGCTTGATGTCATTGGTATTCTTCTCTTCTTTTGTACTTTCCCTCGCAAGAAGAAGATAGAAAAACAGCAACCAAAGGCCGGCGAATAAAATCGTGCGAGTTTCGAATAAAGTTTGATTTCCCCACAGAAAGTTTGACTGTGGGGACTTTTTGTTTCTTTTGCAGCCCTCTTCGCGCATTTCTCAGATTTCTTTCTCTTAGCTTTTTCCAACTTGGTTTAGACTGCGTTTTTGGTTGGATATCTAAGTGCATTGGTTTAGGTTTGATTTTAGAAGTAGTTGAAAATAACAACGGGAGAAAAAAAGACAATTTCGGGTGGATATACTTGGCTTTGCGAGCAGCACGATTGAGCAGGATTGAACAGCGAGTCTACGTAGGGATAAGTTTACTTAAAATAATATCGCAGCAATATATTTGAACTCAACAATGGTCAGGATCTGTTGTTTCTACTATGTATTATTGTATAAGGACTGACACATCTTTTAGGCTACGGTGGCAAGCACATTACAAACCGAGACGCCGTCTGCGGAAACAGGCCTTCCTCCAGCGTGGGAAATTCGGCTCTCTCGTTCGCACAATATGCCTTATTACTTTAATCCTTCTACGCACGAATCGACGTGGGAGCCGCCGTTCGGTACGAATGCTGACCGATTGAAGGTGTACATGGCCGAGCACCACAGCTACATTCTACCTGTTGCCGCACTACAGCAACATCAGCTGCCGCAGCCGTCAAAGATCAGGGCTTCGCATTTGCTGATCAAACATGCTGGCTCGCGACGCCCGAGTTCTTGGAAAGAAAAGGTGATTACACGCAGCGAGGAGGAGGCTCGTGAGATTCTTCGACAGCACGAGGCTTCAATTCGCAGCGGCAAAGCGACATTAGCGGAACTCGCGGTAGCAGAAAGTGATTGCAGTTCAGCTCGTAAGGGCGGTGATTTGGGTATGTTTGGACCTGGAGAAATGCAAAAGGAGTTTGAAGAAGCTGCGTTTGCTTTGAACGTGGGCGAGATGAGCGGGATTATTAAGACTGCGAGTGGCCTACATTTGATTGAGAGGACGGCCTAAATGCTAATGTAGTGAATAAACATTTGTTTTGCATTATTATTGTAGTGGCTGCCCCGACTCTATGATGACTAATGAATGACGCAGAATATATAGTACAAAGGCCTTACATTGCTGACTTGCCGATGGTGGCCCCCGGCCGCAGTGAGTCCGACGCGGCCGCAGCTTATCGGGGAGGGTGTGTGCAGATACAGAGTGTATTTGATAGAAGAAAGATGGTGTTTTTGGTTATTGTTGTAGATGTATATATCACTTTGTAAACATGACCTGCAGTCTACACAAATTATTGCTGCTATTTTTGCGTGCAGTGGCTGCTGGGGAGGGGAAAACAAGTCAACAGTTGGCCGGGACGCGAATAGCCGCGATAACGAGTCAGCCACCAACTTCGGCTTCTCCACCGCCAAATAATCTCGCGACTCTTCTCCTTCTCCTCCTCCTCCTCCTCATCTCACTCCTCCCCGCCCACTCTACGCATCCACGCCTCCTCAAATTCCTTCTCCTTCCGCAACCTGCAACATGAGCGACGCTGACGAAGACTCCGCCAGATTGCTGCCGGATTCAATGTCCACGCATTCAACAGCATCCTCGTTTCTGCGCTCGCGACTGTTCTCCTTCGGCTCCAGTGCCGGAAGACCCGTCCTCCAGCAGCCCTCCGCCTACACCGCGCTGGACAGTGCTTCGCTTGACCGTCCTGGGCGACCCGACGACACTATCCTCGGGGCACCGCGTCGATCGGGCTCGCCGGCGCTTCTTCATGCGCGACATGCCCATCGCCAGGAGTACGGCGCGCTCGCGTCGTCGCAGTCCCTGTCTTCCTGCGCAACTGAAGTCAACGAGAAAGACGAGCCCTCGCCAGACCCGCTTCTCTTTTCTCATCGTCGTCGCGACCGCTTCCGTGCAAAGTCAACCTACTATCTCAAGTACTATCTGCCGATCCTCACCTGGCTGCCAAATTACTCCGTCAAGGCGGCGCTCGCGGGCGACATTATTGCAGGCCTCACGATCGCCTCCTTCAACATCCCCCTTTCTCTGTCTTACGCCCGCACTCTTATCGGTGTGCCTGAGCGATACGGTCTCCTTGGTTTCGCATTCCCGCAGCTCGTCTACGCTTTCATGGGCACTGTTCCCGTCATGGTCACCGGTCCAGAACCCGCCATCTCCGTCATGATCGGCCAGGCGATCGCGCCACTGGTCCAGGCCGGCAACCCTTCTTTCGAGGAAATGGAGATGCGAGCAATCATGTACAACGGCCTCATCACCGCGCTCTTTGCTATCATGTATCTTGCCATGGGTTTTCTCCGTCTCGGCTTTGTCGACTCTTTATTGTCGCAAGGTCTTTTACGCGGATTCATTACCGCTGTGGGCATCATCCTCACTTTCGACACTCTCATCCAGGCCCTTGGTCTCTCTGCTTTGGCAGCTGCTCAGAACATTTCCACTGGCTCAGGCGGCGTCAAACTTGCTTTTATCCTAAGTAACCTTGGTAATGCTCACGGCCTCACTGCCGCTATCGCCTTTACCGCGTTTGGACTCATAATGTTTTTCCGTGTGAGCCGAAAGTATTATGGCAAGCGCTTTCCCTTCTTGGTTTACATTCCGGATATTCTGTTGATTGTAATTTTCTCAATCATCATGTCTTGGAAATTAGACTGGTACGGAAAAGGTGCTGATATTGTGGGTGCCGTTGAGCGTCCGAATATTCAACTACAGTCTCCTATCAACTCTGATACGTTCCCTCGTATTACCGAAGTTGTTTCTTCCGCCTTTGTCATCGCATTACTTGGATTCTTCCAAACTGCTGCTATTGCAAAGAATATCTTCCCCGATCCTCCTACCGATCCCAAAGTTGCTCCTCCCAAGAATCCCACAATTTCAATGAACCGTGAACTAGTCGCGCTTGGAACTGCCAACCTATTGGGAATGTTTATGTTTTCGTTACCTGTCATTGGTGGTTTTGGACGTAGCAAAGCAAATAAGTTTGCTGGTGCTCGTACTCAACTTTCGTCAATTGTATTTGCGTTTTCGACAATTATTGTCACATTCACTCTGTTGCCTTCAATCTACTATCTTCCTAGAGCTACTTTAGCATCCGTGTTGGGACTTATTTGCGTTGGTTTACTTGAAGACTTCCCATCTGATATTATTGGATACTTTAGAATGCGCGCATGGGGTGATTTTACACTAGTCATGATTATGATTGCAGTTACTCTTGGAGTTTCATTGCAGATTGGAATTTCTGTCGGTATTGTTATTTCTCTTGTTCAAATCCTAAGACATGCTACGCGTACGCGGATCCAGGTTTTGGCGAGAGTTCCAGGAACCGTTGATACTTTCCGCAACGCCGATATTCCATCCCACGATGTTCCTGATCATGCACTTTCTTCGCTTGAACATTTACCTAATGTTCTTCTTGTGAAGATTACTGAACCTTTGACTTTTGCAAATTGCGGTGAATTGCAGAATCGCCTGAGAAGATTGGAAAGATATGGAACTATGCGTATGCACCCTTCATTACCTGCTATGCGGCGTGGTGATCAAAATGTTGTTTTCGATCTCGAAGGTATGACAGCGTGTGATACATCCGCCATCAAAGTTCTCCTCGCGATTGTCGAAGCTTACCGTGCCAAAGGCAAGTTTGTTCTTTTTGCTCGGATACCAGCCACCAAAAAGATGATGCTTTTATTCAAACGATCAGGACTTTCTGTTCTTCTTTCGTACAATAGCCATCCACCTGCTTATTTTTCAAGTATTCATGAAGCTCTTGAAGCTCTCGATGAGTGTATCTTTGAAACTCCTGGAAATTGGTCACCAGAAGATGAAGACCGGGAAATTGATGCGATGGCAGATGAAGAACCTGAGCAAATTGAAGAAGATAGCATTGCGACTGATATTGAAGGGTCATCTGAGGGCGAAGAAGTTGTTGATGAAAAGACTTTTTTAAAGAGAGAAATGGTATAATTTAGGCGCTCCTATTTTTTCACTTTTCTTTTTTATATCCTTTTTTTTTATTTGCTATCACTATTACTATATATTTATATTTATGAGGTCTTTGCTTTTGGTAATTGGGTTTGAAATTTATCTGTTTTTGTTTTTGTTTTTGTTTTTAGTGGTTTTAGTTTTTCCTCGCGTGTACTATACGGATATATATTGATGCTTGTTGAATGGTTTTTTTTTTTCTCATAAAGGTTTGCGGTTGAACTATTTTTTTTACATTAATATATATATATATATATATATATTTCTGCTTGTTTGTTGTGAAAAAGTATAAACGGGGTTTTAATTTTTTATAATGTGGTTGCGGTGTTTTTTTTCTTTTTTATTCATTCATTTTTATGTTTATTCAAACAATATTTTCATTAGCTGGGGTTTTATCATTCTCGTTTCTTAATTGCTATCTATTTTTTTTTTTTTTTTTTTTTTTCATTTTTCATCTTTTTTCATTAGTTTTGTTTCTTTCTTCTACATTTTGGATTTTTTTATATGTATAAAACCAAAAGCAGAAGAGTAAAAAACATCATACGCTGGGATAATTTGCATAGGTTTGCTAATTCTTTTTTTTTTAATTTCGGGTCATATATATCTTTGTAGTTGTTACGCTTTTGCCGCTTGTTTTTCATTTTCTTTTTCTGTTTTCGCATTTGTTCTATATATTAAGGGGGTGAAAAATTGTTGTTTTCTTACTGGCAAGATAAACCAAAACACTATAATTGAAATACTTTAATTCAAAAATCAGGACGTACTTAAATTTGTATAAAAAAAAAAATTTATTTCAAATATTTTTAGTCTTCTTCTCTTATTTTGGAATATCAAAATTATTCATCGCTTCATTATTACAATTGCAATGTCAACAACATATTCAACAACAGACTGAACAAAGACGAGTTTTTTTTTATGCGCGTTTCACAGTTTCTGCTTAGAAAACTCTTTTAGCGATATATTTAGCTATTCCGACCATTCCTTGAACTGGTTAATCAATCCATTAGTAGAAGCATCATGCGAGGAGATAGTTTCTTTATCGTTCAATTCAGCACCGATGGATTTAGCGAGGACTTTTCCGAGTTCAACACCAAATTGATCGTAAGAGTTGATGTTCCAGACTGCACCTTCAGTGAACGTTAAGTGCTCGTAGTAAACGATTAATGCACCAAGAGTGGCGGGAGTGATCTTTTGGCAGAGGATATTGGTAGTGGGTCTGTTTCCGGAGAAAACCTTGTGGGGAACAAGCGAAGGAGGGTTTCCTTCGGCGATAACCTGCTCGGTAGTCTTGCCAACCATAAGAGCCTCAGCCTGAGCAAAGAAGTTGGAAGCAAGCATTCTCTGGTGAAGGTTTCCCTCGATAGGGTTGTGGGACTGAGCAGCGAGAATAAAGTCAGCAGGGATAAGCTTAGTTCCCTGATGAACGAGCTGAAAGAAAGAATGCTGGGAGTTTGTAGCAGGCTCTCCGAATAAAATTGATCCCGTAGAGTACTCGACGGTTTTGTTTGCGCGGTTGACAGACTTTCCATTAGACTCCATAGACAATTGCTGCAAGTAAGCAGGGAATCTGTGCATGTACTGGTCAAAAGGAGCAACTAGGTGAGTCTGAGCTCCAAAGAAATTATTGTACCAGACAGACAATAAACCACCAATAGCAGGAATATTCTTCTCTAGAGAAGTCTCGGTGAAGTGCTTATCCATAGCCTCGGCACCTTTAAGAAACTTCTCAAAGTTGTCGTAACCAATATAGAGGATAACCGAGAGTCCGATAGCGGACCAAACAGAGTAACGACCACCGACCCAGTTTTCAAACTCAAACATGTTTTTGGTGTCGATTCCGAACTTTGCAACTTCAGTGGCATTTGTGGAAAGAGCAACAAAGTGCTTTGCAATGTGAGCAGGGTCCTTTGCTTTCTCGAGGAACCATTGTTTGGCGGTGTTGGCGTTGGTGCAAGTCTCTGCGGTGGTAAAAGTCTGAGATACGTTAGCAATTGAGTTTTGATTGAGACCCCCCAATTCGAGCGACTGATCACAATGGTGAGAGACTAACCTTGGAGGCGACGAGGAAGAGAGTAGTCTCGGGATCAATTGCACGTAGAACCTCAGCAATGTGAGTTCCATCAATGTTGGAGACAAAGTAAGCATTGAGGTCACGCTTGGAGTAGGCTTTAAGTGCCTCGGTGACCATGACGGGGCCGAGATCAGAGCCGCCGATGCCGATGTTGACAATGGACTTGATGGCTTTACCGGTGTATCCGGTCCACTCGCCGGAGCGGACCTGCTCGGAGAACTCCTTCATGTGTGCCAGAACACGGTTGACTTCGGGAGTGACGTCGACGTTGTCAACTTTCATGATCTTGTTTGACTGGTTGCGGAGGGCGATGTGGTAGACAGCGCGGTCCTCGGTGAAGTTGATCTTCTCACCGGCAAAGAGCGCATCGCGGAGCTTTTCGATCTCAGCCTCTTTTGCCAGATCCACAAGGCCGGAAAAGACCTTGTCGTCGACAATGTTCTTGGAGAAGTCGAAGAGGATCTTGGAGCCGTCGTAGTTGGTGAAGGTGTGCGAGTACTTTGCGAAGCGGTCGGCATCTGCAGCGAAAAGGTCTTTGACGGAGAGCGACTTGCCCTCGGCGTCGTAAAGCGCCTGGAGACTTTTCCAGGCCGAAAGATCAGAAGCCTCGGAGAAGGAAGAGAAAGACATTGTAAGCAAAAAGTGAGGATTACAGCTTAAAAAACGAAATAGCGAAGAAGTCGGTCGAGGAGCTTTCTTTATTCAGGCGCGGGTCGCGGCTGTCCGCAGCGGCCCACGCATAAGCTCGGCGCCAGACTCAATTGGGAGATCTTACTCACGACTCCGAGAGCTGACTCAGCAACTTGCTCGGTATTACGTCCGACATCGGCCAGACTAGTCGTAGCGGAGCGAGAGAGGAAATTGAGGGACCGAAACTGGTCAGTGGTGGAAAGTGGTGGTAAAGAGGAGGAAATGGAGGAGATACCGGATTAGGCAGTTGGTAAACATCCATCTTTTACTATTCTGGTTTCAGTCTTCTTTGCATCTTTCTTGGAATACTTGGTTTGCTACTCGGCTCTTTTTGGACGATGTTGCAATCAATTAATAACAGCATACGTCACCATATATTTTATGTGACTTATAATCCGGGCAGTTTCCATCACAGCCAGTTCGACAGCATGTTTTCCATGCATTTCTGCTGCTGCTCCTGCTGCTCCTGCTGCTGTTGATTTGACATCCCTCAAGCAGATAACATATATATATTCAGTGTCCAGTATTCTGTCTGCACATTGGAATACAATCAGCGTTGAAAGCAGACCAAAACCCGTAAACACTCTACGTGATTGTTCGCTTAGTAGACGAAATATGCCTTTTGTAAATCGTCGTAACCCGACTGGGTTATCTGCTGGTTCCGGTTCGGTTCCATCTCTGTAGCGATGCGGTTCCGGTTTAGTTTCCTGATAGGCGCTAGCGCTGGCCGCCCTCCGGATGATAACGCTTTGCCCGCCTCCTCAACTGCCTTTGAATATCCTCGAATCCCACTCTTTTTCCTGCAGCAAACAGACAAAAGCAACAATGTCTTTATTTGGCGACGATTCCGAGAGCTCTTCCACGGTTTCTTCGAACCTGCGCTCGTCGCTCTTTGGTGAGGAACCGGTGACTCCTCGCACCTCCGTCGGCACTTCGCGCTCTGCTCGCTCCGTCCGTTCTGCAGTCGCCTCGACCGTGCCCTCGACTGCTGCTGCTCTGTTGTTTGGAAACGACAACTTGGGCGACCCGTGGACACGCCCGGCTGTGCGGTCCAACGCAAAGCCGACTGTCTCTACCCTTCTTAGTCCAGCAAATTGCCCGCAGCTATACCGCGACTCGTTCGCCAGCGAGGGCCCCGTTAACTCCACTCTATCCCTTGAGAACGTCCGACGCGCTGCCGAGCGTGCCGGAGTCACCTCGTCTGCTGCGGAAACAATTGTTAGCGTCATCGCGCGAGCAAAACCCGATGGACGCGTGGACGATGGAACTTGGTGCGTGGCAATGGCGCTTATAGGTCTGGCGCAGGAAGGCGAAGATGACCTTTCACTTGACTCGGTCGATGCCCGCAGATACAGTGAGTTCCCTCAACTTTTATTGAAGTTTTTGCTTTCTGGTGCTTACAATTTGATTTCATAGGCCTACCAAGCACTCGCATGCGTATCGAACAACGTTCTCAGCCAAAGACAAAGAGCTCCCGTAAGGTTTTGGCCAGGCCTGCTCCAGTCGCAAGCGAACCTGCGCCTGTTCCAGCCCGTCAAGCCTACGCACCTCCCCCTCTTACCATTCCTTCGTCAAGGCAACGCCAGCAACAGCAGATGCCCGAAGTCATGACTCCGCCATCGCCATCATCGCCGCCTGCTATCCCCGCCGCGGATGACCCATGGGCAAACCCATCCGACACCTACTCGAGTTCGAACGCATACACTTCGAACTCCAACGACTACACCTCCTATAACGACTACAACCAGTCTTCATATACCACAAACGTCAACAACTCTTCGTCGTTCACCGTCCCTGACGACGACGAGGACGATGAACCTTCTTATTCCCAATCAGCCGCTTACCAACCCGCCACCAGCGCCTACTCGGCCTACAACACCGGCTCGGCTGACAACAACTACAATCCCAATTACTCTTCCGTTCTAGGCGCGGACTACAACGAGCTTGCGCGACCGAAAAATAACATCAACGCTTCGCTCTTTACCGACGAGCCTATTCCGATTCCAAACCCGCAGACCGCGCAAGTGGTCGAAGACGAAGACTCTGACGCCGATGAGGATGAAGAAAGTGGAGATGTCAACGACCCGGAATACGTTGCAAACTTCCCCTATACCCGCGCTCAACCATACTACGATGCGCACCAGAACGACAGAATTCGAGTCACGATTATCCCTGAGAAAGAAGGCGTGTTTATGTTTAGACATGTCAATTACTTACTCGAGGGCCAAGCTGTTCCGGGTGCCGACGGTACTATCGCTCGTGGCGGGTATAGAGTCGTTCGTCGATACTCTGATTTTGTTTGGTTACTCAACTGCCTGCTCAAACGCTATCCATTCCGAATTCTCCCACTTTTACCGCCTAAACGTTTTGCTGTCAACGGGCATTATCTTTCCTCTGATGAGTTTTTCTTAGAACGCCGTCGTCGTGGTCTTTCGAGATTTATCAATGAGCTTATCAAGCATCCTGTTTTTAGCCGTGAACAAATAGTAGTCATGTTTCTTTCTGTTCCTACAGAACTTGCTGTTTGGCGTAAACAGGCTTCAGTTTCGATCGAAGATGAATTTACCGGTCGTTCGCTTCCTGCCGGACTTATCGAATCGTGGTCTGTAGCTGAGGCAGAGCGCTGGGAAGATGTCAAGGAAGGTGTAAAGACCGAGGCTGAGCTTTACACACACCTTTGTCTCCTTATCGATCGTATGGAAAAAAGACAGGAATCCGTTGCTGCGGATCATCAACGATTTGCCAGCTCACTTGGGACGCTACAAGAAGTCACACAGCGCACGTATTCTGTCGATGATAGCGACCTCAACTTAATCAACGACGGTGTGAAAAACGTTGCGAAATATCTCAATAACGCTCAGACCTTGCTTGAAGACGAGTCTCGTGGCTGGGAAATTGGTGTTCTCGAAGATTTTAAACGACACCGTGACGGTTTAATTGCCATTAAAGAACTTTTCGACCGCAAGGAGAAATTGGACATGACTCATGTTCCCCATCTCGAGCGTCGCGTACATAATAATGAGACTCGACTTAGTGGCATGCGCCAGCGCTCGGACTTTAAGCAAAGCGAGCTTGACCGTGTGGAGGCTGCTATTAAACGTGACAAGGAAGCAATCAAAGAGCAGCACACGCGCAGCTGGCTGATTAAGGAGTGCATGCGCGATGAAATGGCGTACTTCCAACAAACGAAATACAGAGTTGCCAAATTGTTCCAGGACTATGCTCAGGAGAGATTGAAATACGCAGAGCTGTTTGCCGAAAACTGGAGAACTTTAAGTAACGAAATCAGTGAGGTCCCTACCCAGGCGTCGTAAAATGATTTTATTTTGTTTCTTTATCTGTCTTTTCTTTTATATTTTGGATCTCGTCGTTCTTTCTTTTTCCTTTTTTTTTTTTAATATATAAAGCAAGTGCGGTTGTGTGTTGTTTTTTACTTGTTTTAAAATGGTCAAGCTCAAAGAGAATGTTTAAAACTGCTTTATTAGGGTATTTTTTCTTTCTATTCTGTCATATAGTTCCTTTTGTGTATTTACATCTACTCTCACTTTTCTCGCTCATTTGGGTGCTTTGATAGCACTATTATTTTTCTTTGTAAGTGGCAGTGCAGTCTGTGTTTTTTTATTTCCAATGTTGAGAGTTTTAGAGGGGTGTCTATTTTTTTTTTTTAATGCATATTCAAAGTACCTATAGTGGAATAGTTGCGCTTGCCGCATGCCTAAAACAGATAAATGTAAACATCCACTGAATTAAGGGGATGGTGGATAGGAGTTGTTCCGGGAAAAGACATCATATTATACTTTACCCGCAAACGCAACGAGTACTATAAAGATTAATTAGGGAAGCACGGTGAGTTGAATAACTAACTGTATTCGTAAAGAGGCTAAAGAAGTGAGCTGCAGGAGATTTGAGTAAATCTGACGCGTCGCCTTGCACGCCTCGAAGATGCATTTGAGGCCGGCGATATATCGAAAAATGTCCCCTTTGCATGTCAACAAACCTCTTTTAACTCCCTTTTTCTCTCTCTCTCTCTTTCGCTCTCTTTTTTGCCTCGAGTATGGTTTGGCTTTCTGTTGTTAAATCTCAATGAATTCACTTCGCAGGCTTTTTAAACGCGATGGAAACACCTCTGGAGAAACGCGGGATAGCTCTGTATCGCAGATCCTGTCTTCGCCAGTGCCTACGGCTGCGCAACAGTGGACTAGAACGTGTATTCATCCACAAGATGCAGTTGAGTTTTTAGAGCTTGCGTCCGCGGAGATCAAAATACGCGGAGTCCTTGAACCATTAATTCTCTTACCATTTCGTCCAACATTTGATTTGCGTGACGCGCAAAAGTTTCTTGCTAAGCTGTTTCCTGATATTGATGGTCAAGGAAACGTGGTTCCTATCGCAGACACAAATGAAATGAAACGTGAATTACGAATTGCAAATGTATTTGTGCTCGTAAGTGTCGTCAAATGGATATGGGCTAGATTACCTGGTGGTGCTGTCACTTGGGACGTTTATGAAGTTTATAAAGCTGCTGAAGAAGGTGTGGTTTAAAGTCCTGTTTAATTTGTCGAGCAAGCTAATACTCGTTGACAGATTCCGGAATGTCTGAAGATGCATTCACAAAACTTATACCAGCGATCGTTGATACACCAGCACGCGCGAGAATCATCTTTACATTTTTTGATTTACTTTCTACAATTGCTGCGCACTGGAAAACATCTGGAATGACAGGACTTAAGATCAGTCGAATGTGTGCTTGGTGGGCATTTTCTCTATCGGCAGAATTCGAATCTGAAGATAGTAAACCTACTTTTGCTGAGAGTTATGAAGTCTGGTCAAGGTAATCATTTTTAATTCGTTTTTGGTAGTGTGAGATTGGTATGAATTATGGGACTAAATGTTTTGGTTATAGAGCGGCAAATGCTTCCTCTCATTTATTCTTTGCATTTTTACGGTCTCAAGCACATTTACCATCAAGTTCTGTAACCGCAATTTCGACTCTTCCCCGAACTCTCTCTGCTCTGTTAAGCTCAATTACGTATCCACCTCCTCCTGTACCATCACTTACCACTTCTATTCTATTTTCCATGGCAGTGTCAGATTACTCTTCCTCTCCCCAAAGAATTCTTCAGAGATTATTTGGATTATCGGATCGTGATGTACGGGTCGGATCTGTGACTGCTGGTGATGCAAGGGTTGAAGCATTTTTAAACGCGCCAGCAGGTAAAAAACTTGATGCTTATTTAACTCCGGAATGCGCCCGGCTTATTTCTGAAATCTCATCACGACAGACGATTATCAATCGCGAGCGAGCTCAATCACAGCAGGAAAGTGAACAGCCGGAGGGTCATACGTCTCAGGGGAAGAAGCAGTTACAAACGCTTGATGATGTGTTTACTAAGAAAGATAACGAGTGGATGCGTTTTGAATCTAAAGGGTTTCAAAATCAGACTTTGGCTTCAAAATTTCGTGATTCTGTGTCATCAACGCGACCTCCTATTGAAGCGACTGATGAACCTGTGTTTGAAGAAAGTGTAGGCTCTGGTGGAACTTTTGAAATTGCAAAGATTCCTCTAGATGAATCGTTTTGGTGGGTATGGCTTTGTGCTCACGGTCCCGAGGAAACACTTGCTTCACGCTTGGCGATGTTTTCTACTTGTGTTGTAGTTGAACTTGACGCCTTTGGAGCCGGTTCGAGCTTTGGAAAACGCATGCGAGAAAATGAAGGTCGATTTGTAGTTCTCCAAGAACGTAAGATTGAAGCTAACCCAGTTATCAAGCGACTGGAGAGAAGATATTCCATGCGTGGTTCTGGTCCTGAATTACGAAGATTTGCATCGAAGAGTCTTAGTAATTTTCGAGGACGTAAAAGATCTGAAAAACAATTTGTGACTGCAGCTAGTGTCCGGCTTCGTGATCGTCCTTCTTTGATTTCTCTTTATAAAGAATATCAAGCAGGAAATCCTGCTTCTTCTATAAGCGTTGTGAATTCTGTTGATGAAGAGCGGGTTCGCCGTGTTAGGGATTTGGTTACAGCTATTCCTGTGATTCCTACTACTCCTGAATCAAATCAATCGTCTCAGATAGTTGATTGGTCCGCGGAACCTACTTCGTCTATACGAGAAGATATAGATCAGTTGTCAGAGTTATCTAATGCAAAGAAACCTCGACATCATTCTAAACCATCATCAAACGCTTTTGAAATCGAAGAAAGTGTAAGTTGGGCTTTACAATGGGCTAATAGTCCACCTTCGTCAATTTCAAATTCAGCTATAGCCATTTCTAGAAACAGTTACAATAGATCTGATTTTATCAATATGGCGCCAAAGACTACGGATGCAACATTACCAACACCACCAACAACTCCCAGTCAACCCTCATCTACCGAATCTTCCTCACCAGAGTCACAGGCTTCCGAGAAGAATCAAACGAGACTTGGCTTGAGGAAGCAATTTCTACGTACAAGTGATCGTTTCTCGCTCCCAAGATCGCCATCAATTATGCGGATTAGACTTTCGTCTAGTATTGCTGCGTTGCCTAGTCTCCCATCTTCGGAACCAGTTTCTAAAATTTCTGGAATTAAAGATGAGGATAGCGTTGGAATTGTGCCCGCGTTACTTACTTCTCCTATGCAAGTTAAACCATCTTTCATATCGCGATTGAAGAGTAGCGTATCAAGAAAGGATATGCGAGCATCGATTCAGAAATCTAATATAGAGCCAGTTCCAGATATTCAACCTGAAAGTGTTGATCTGACATACCAAAAAGAAATGTCGAATGAATTGCAAAGTACATCACCAATATCACGAACTGCAAATACGTCTAAAATTGCTTCCTCGAAAAAAAGAGTTGCTCAAGAAATGAAGTTACAGAAGGAAAAGGAGAAAGAACAAGCTGCAGCTAAGAAATTTGATGACGCAGCAAAGCGCAAGCAAGATTTAGCTAAAGCTAGAGAAGACAAAACCAGAGCCAAAAGAGAAGCGAAGCAAGAAGCTGCAAAAGCACGGAGAGAAGAAATACAAAGGGGTAAAGATCTCAAAAAGACCTCTCGTCAAGATCTACCTGAAGTTGCTAAATTTAAAGCTAATTTGCGAGATTCGAGCTCTTTGCATCAAATCATTAATGCTCAGGAGTATTTACCTTCTGCCCCAAAAATGCCTATTAAGCCGAATTTGAAAAGTGCACCTACTTTCGATAATTCGGAGATGATTCTAGAAAATTCTGCCAAACGTCCGGAATCAGCTCATCCTTCTTTCAATTCTTTTACTAGTCCTCTAGGAAGCAAATCTATGCACCCTTCAGCATCTGAAACTGGGTTGCATGGAAATCCTTTGATCATTACGCCTCCTTCAACCGCAACTTCAATTCAACAAGAGAGCTCGGTGAGTTCTTCTACTCATTTGGCTACCGCCCCTAAAGCTTTCAATAATCGTATGCCTACGTCGGCATCTCGTCCAGATTACAGGATTTATGCCAATGCGTCCCGAGAGAAGGAAAGCATTAGAGCTGTAAGGACTCCTGATGCAGAATCTGAAGAGAGGCATCATATCAATAAACAATACCGCTCCTCAAAGCCTTCAAGTTCAATGTTATCTGCCAAGCAAAGCAGACCAGTCGCTCAGGCTCCAACTGCGCCTTCACAAATTTCTTCACTTCCGTCTATATCCTCCCCACATGCACGACAGCATCCGGATCACCAGCCACGTACTGGAGTTTCTTCTGCTGATAGATGGAAACAAATTCGTGAACAAAGAGAAGCGGCGAAACATGAACAAATAGCGGTACCTTTACACCTCCCGCCTGCTGAATCACCTTTTCCGGAAAGAGGTAAAACTAAAACTGTCTCTGAGTAATATCTCTATATTTCGTATCAACAGGCCTTGAAGAGGGGAACTAGAAAGAATAACTATGTCGTCGCGTTTTTTATTAAGTTTCATTTAGCTTTTTACATTTATTTAATTTAAATTAGTTTTTTTTTTCATTTTTTGCTTCCTTTTTTTTTCTATTTTAGTTTGTTTATTTTTAGTGTAATAGTTTCAATCTTGCTTGAAACTGCGAGCTCTTGGTCATGATGATTGAAATGTAACTTAAGAAGAAAACCTGTAAAAACACACAGAGACGCAGTATGCTTAGTAGATTCTAGAAGAGCATTTGTAGTAATTAGTAATAAAACCTATTACAATCTCAGGAGAATGTCAAAATGCTTTTAGTACTGTTTTAATCTCATAAAAATGATTTTTATTATTGGCTGGGGATGGGGATAAGTTTCAGAATTTGTGGGGAAATTAGGGTTCAGGGGTGGACCCTGGCTCGGGATTCTGTAATATTGCAACGAAAAATCTGACAATCCTCGCATTTTATCGATGGATTGTGCAATATTTCATGACAAAAATCAAAATAAATTAAATACTTCCAGTATTTTTAAATTTGCTTGACCGCAACAGCGTAGACGTAGCCTCGTTGCTGTTGAACCTTGGCTTCGTCACAGTTACATTATGCTGCAGATGAATCGCGCGCCTCTTACTATGTACCCTGTTATGGAGACAGTACAAATTGTTAAGAGGCACGACAGGAACAAGAAAATACACCAACTATGACGGTTTAAATAATTTTGTGATTATATCAAACTACTTTTGCATCAGAATAAAATAACTTCAATTCAAGGTACGGTCATTGTAGCGTTGAAAATTGCTGTCATATGTCCAAAATACGCAGCCAAATTAGGTTCAGGGGTAGACGAAAGCCTAGCATGTGATATGAAAGGGAATATCATGAGAGGGAATATCCAATCAAGTGGGATCTTTGCCGGCGGTGTTTAGTTGTAAAATATTTAAATATGTAATAAATGCTATTTGAACAAAAGTTAGATTATATAAATTTGGTGAAAAAGAGATAGAAAATTGGACTGTGGAGGCAAAGCTGGTGGTGGACGTTAAGGATTTAGATTTTGACTAGCGCGGCTCAGGAAAACAAAGTCGGCTCTTCACCAGCCCGTTTCCCTTCTTCCCTTCCTCACCACAACTGCCTCCTATAAACCTGCCAGTTACAGCTACCTTTAATTTTAAAGACTCAAATACAACTAAAACCAGTTTATTCACTACAGATTAACAGCTACAGAATGTCAACTCCGACTTACATGCGTCCTACTTCCTCTTCGGCGGCTAAGTCCGTTCGCAAGCAGCCTGATCGCTACCTTCAACCTACTGTACGTCGTGATCCACTTAATTCTAACAAGACTATTATCTAACCTATTTAGTACATTTGGAGTGCTAAAATGCCTTCATCTATCGTTTTAGCCAACGGAAAATCTCGTCGTTATTCCGCACCTATCCAGGCCATCAACCGTCCTAGCTCTCGTGCCGTTACTAACACCTCCGCTGGAATTGCTGCAAATATGCCGGCTTCAACTGAAAATAATACTCAAGCTGAAGCGCCAACTACTTTTGTGCAAGCTAATGTTACGCCGCTTGCAACTTCTGAACCAGAGCCTGCTACTGGCCCGTTTGGCGCCACGGAATCCTCCCAGGCCGTTTTCAAATCCTCTGTCGCTGAGAACCCCACCACCATCTACCAGTTGACAAATGCTTCCTCCCCCAGAAATTTGATTAATTTGATCAAGACTGCTCAAAGGAATATCCCTAGATCTAAATCTTCAGCTACTTCTGTCTGCGCTAGTAACATTCCTGTTCGTATTGGAAGCCGTCCCGTCTATACCTCGGTGTTCAAGCGTGCCCCCGTGGCACCTGCTCCTGCTCTCACCGTGCCCCGCCACACCTTTCCTATTGAAGCTGGCATAATTGATGTGGGAAGATATATAGCTTTTTTCCTTTGAACAGATTTACTAACAGAATTTCGCTCAGTACTCCCCTCCTTTCGATGGATCATTTCTTCAGTCCCTCGGCATTGCCAACCAACCTGACGTAGTGCGCCGCACCGTCCCCGAGATTCAGCTAGCGCAGCATTCTCTTGTACCTGCTTCAGCTTCCGCTCAGTCGTGGTCGTCTTCAGCCTCCTGCTCTTTGAGTAAGCTGGATGAGGTTTCAGAGCGACTGGATAAGCTGGACGGTGCCTTATCGTCTCTTCCTGCCTCAGAGATCCCTGGTCATTTATGCCCTGATGGCTCTTCCGTCTCTCCATCAGGCCTGTCGCTAGATGAAATCAATAACGAGTTAGATTTCATTGGTTCAGCTATTGCATCGTTGGAAAACACACTCGGTCTTGACCAGTCATTATGCTCGCCTCTGCCTTCGCATATCATCACTGCTTCTTCTGATTCATCTACGCAAGACGTCTCGGTTCTTCCGACCAAATCAGCCTCTGCCTCATTGTCAGTTGATTCAGACAACAATTCAGAAACCTTGGCTTCTCAAGGTTGCTCAACTATCTCTTCCACCGCTCCAATTACCATTTCCTCTGCCTCTGCCTCTTCACCCTCGTTTTCATCAGCTACCGCTCCCGCTTCCGCTTCTATGCTCGCCACCTCGCCTGCCACCGAACCAACCGTTTCAAGTACTGCGCCCTCGCTATCTACCATAATCAACACTTCTTTGCCCAAAGATGAGCTTTTGGTACAATCAACCGGTTCTATCAATAGCTCCAGTTCCCCTGTTTGCTCGCCTGTCAACGTCCGTCCTATACTCAAAGAGATTTCTGCTATTCTCAACCAATCCGGTCGTCCAAAGACCTATCCCAGTCGCCCTTTTGCATCCACCACGGTTTTGTCTCTCCATTCTATTACCAGAGCAAACAGTCCCGTGTCTTCCGCATCCTCAATTGTGGACCCTGAACCCGGAACTGTTCCGGCTTCATCCCTCCCAGTCGCTCCTTCGACTGCTTTGTCAGCTTCAACCTCCTCCACGATTACGTCGCGGCAAGGAAATCAACAACCCGTTATGACGCGCACCAAAGCGCATCAAGAGTCTTTCTCATCTCTAGCTTCTTCATCTGATAAGGCTACTATTTCATCCGCCCCTTCCACAGGCGCGGAACCAGAGACCGGATTTATTCCGACCTCACCTTCAGCCGCCAGTCCCTCGACGGCTACACCACCTTGCATCACCGCTTCTACCAAGGCGGCCTCTGGCGCAGGATTTCTGCCTGTGTCTTGTCTCAAACCAACTTCTCGCACAATTCGTTTGTCGAAGAAAACAGATGAATCAGCATTTACATCTACTCTCTCTGAAGTGCCCCTGAAAGCCAATTTCATGTCGGCCTCTAAACCTCGTCGAGTTTCCTTACCGACGATTTCTTCTCCGGCGCAAATAAGCGTCAAATCTGAGGCTGGAGTCACACCAGCTTCTACCTCTCTTGCTTCTTCAGTGTCAGATAAGTCTACTGTTAGAACGCAGGATAAAGTTGATTCCGATGAGCGTGAAGCCTCATTGGGAACTACACAATGGTCTCGTGGACCATATGCACCTGCTAGTTCCAATTTCAAGGAGCTAGTTAAGAATTGTTCCAAGCAGTCAAAACTTAATGGAACAGATTCTGTATCGAGTTCAGGAGGATTAGAGAACATGGGCAAATCTCTTTCTCTTTCTGAAGTCACGGATATTTTACAAGCGGCAAGGGAAAAACAGAAGCAGAAAGTGAGCGAGGACGCGGCTGGACCTAGTTCTTCTAAATTGCGGGGTAGCAGTGAAACGACCAACTGCTTTGACGAAAAAGATATTTTCCGTACTTTAAGAGGTAAAGATCGATTAAAAGCTATTGCGATGATAGCGGAAGCGGAATCGAAACCTGAGAGCTCTGAGGATGATGTCAAGGGTTGCGGCGTCTCGTGGAATAGGACTTTTAAAAGTATCTCTGCAGTTTTCCGCAGGAAATCTGCATCATCTCGAGTTGACAAGGGTAAGCAAAGAGCTAACGGTGAGGTTGGTTCTGATGCCAGACCTTTTAAAGAGAAACTTTCTCAAGGTTCGACAATCATGTCGACAAAGCCTGCAAAGAGAGGCTTTCTAGGTTTCTTCCGCGGCAAGAATGGCAAAAAGAGCGCACCTGCTACTGTAACGACGAATAAGAAGACCTTCTCCCTTGTCAAGTATTTTGCTGGTCGAGGTTCAGTTTCCGCCGCAGTAGAGCCAGAGTTTTCGCAGCCATCAGTTTTTGAGTGGAAAATCGGCGAGAATATAATCCTTGAAGTACCAGAGTGCAAGTCAGGTGCTTTGCCTAATATTAAGTTAGCCACGTCAGAAAAGGCTTTAACTCCGGCAGCTGCAGTGGAAGATGAGCTGGATATCGAATCTGTATCAGCCGTAGATGAGGATGATAATCCAACGAAGGAGGAAGAGTCGTATACCTGTGTTTCGTCTAAAATGGAAGATTCGGTTTACAAAATGACGGAAAGCAAACTGAGGCATGCACATCACTTATCGGAGTACAAGCAGGCGCTGTTGAAAGCTTTTATCACGAGTCGACTTGAGGAGGAGGCTGCTACTCTGGAGAAAGAGAAACGAGAGAAATGTTCTGTGATCAAAGCTGTTGGGATTCCAGGAAACGATGGGAAGAAGTGTTGATACCTTTTATTTTTATACCTTTATTATTACTGTTATGAGTTTAAATCCTGTTTTTGTTATTATATATATTTTCAGATAAAATATTAATATTCTATAAATATTAGCATCTTTAGCAAAAATTAAACAACTGTGTCCATTTTTCCCGAGAGGATTAATAAAATTGAGGAGAAACGAGGCGATGAACGTAGAAGTTAGCAGGATGTGTTTTTGTATCGTCTTGTTGTCCGGCGTGCTTAAAAATAGCTAAGGGCTCAGCTGCTTTGCTATCATTTCCCTTTTCATTTCTCTTTCTCCGTTTTTTTTCTATCTTTCAATAGTCTGTGTATATATATTAAATATATTAACAGACGCGAATTATGACGAAACTGCCGGGGTTTTTATTATAGGGTTTCAAAACCTCATGATAAAAACCTGAGCTTGACCAAATGATCACAAATATCCTCTTCACATCAGTACAGAGCTTTTGCAATGGATGAAACGCCAATGCGTATGAACTGGCGCAGGGGCGCGAATATACTTGTGGCTACAGTTCCAAGAAATTGCAAGTGAGTCGCAAAAAATTTACGCTATGTGAATTTGATTTAGTAACGCAGAGATAAATTGCCGTTTCGCCATACGCATACAGAAGATTGTTTTTTAACTACCCACTTTTGGGATAATATTTTGGGCAAGTTTCAACAACACGATTACTGTGGTGTACGGTCAAAGTAGTATTGAGCTGAAACATGCAGACGGACAGTTAGCAGGACAATGAGAATGGTCGCTAGTTGTATGACGAAGAAGTTTCGTGGAGTGCTGGCAGATCAGGTTTTTTGGTCATCTATCACAATGCCCTAAATCCAATTTGGTACGTGGTATAGTTTCAAGCATTCACGTGTGTATATCATGGAATATTATAGCAACTCAATTAGTAGTGCTGAACAAGAAAGAACAAAGACTAAGCTGCTAAACCTGTTTTATTTTGCAATAAAAGGGGCAGTACTATACCAGCCAGAGAGCCATTGTGCGCAGCAGTTAACAGTTGAGATTATACAGAGAAAGCAGGAGGCGTAAGGGTGCCAACATAAGTATACTTAAACTAATTGAGACACATAAATCTACGTAAAACTCTCTGTAGTCTACAAATTGTATTGATTGAAGAAATACTAAGGTCTGCGTCTATGTGTTGCAAGGTTTATGAGCATGCATGCGAGGGTGGGTCGTCGACGACATCTGTTTACCGAATTCCCATTAGAACATGGAGGAGGCATGGCTGGCGTCGATGTAGTTTTAATGACGGTCCCCTGACCCAGCAACAAAACCAACGAGATACACTTAGTGCACTATCGTTTTTATCTTAATGTGGGCATTGCTTGATCTTCACAGGTGTATCTCGTAGTATATAGACTGTTAACCATGCATACCTAAACTATGCAATTAAAAAATGTAAAATGTGGCTCTATATACCGAGCTAGAGCGCCGGAGAGCGTAATGGCCATATACCCTCTATAGTGTACGTCTCACGGCATCATTAGCTCGGTAACCGTCCTCTTTGATTGCTATTTAAAATATCCAAAAACGGTCTTTGACAACTATAATAGCTGACATTAGCTTGAAATATCTGTAGATCTTTCGTATATAGAAGGGTTGAATGAATCGTTGAGAAGTGGGTCTGCGTTGGGAAACGGCCTGTCAATTATAAAACAGACTTTACACAGCTGGCTCTATGATTTTGCTGCAAAACTGATAGAGGATAATCAAATTAAAAACGATGAAAAAAATAACGGTAAATAGACCACACAAAATAGCAGATATATATATTGAAGGGGATAAGATTCTGTGATGCGTGGTACAGCTGTCTATCTCCGGAACCACATATTACACAGCACAGAGTCCGACAAAATCGCCAAATATGAAAGATTTCCAGGCCTAATATTTTGGTCAAGTTTATATTGAGAGTGAGTAAAAAATTTGTTTATCATTGCTCACGCTCAGCTATAGCAAATTTAAACTGAATTGCGCCATCAGCTTTCTTACAGGCACTTCTGCACCAAATCGGTAAACACAGTTTTATACCGGTAGTCAGCTTTGATAGAAGCGTACTGCTGCGATATCTGTATAG